>WOXC01005259.1:0-334861 GCA_011680675.1 Gymnobelideus leadbeateri | reverse complement strand
ATCAATTCCTTAATTAAAAGGGATATGTTAGAGTGGGTCAAATAAGATGAGCAAGCATTAATTAGTTATTACCAGTCATCTTCCAAACTTCCATATTAGTATTAAGCACACCATCAAAGTCCAATTCACCCAAATTTTCACAATCTCAGTATAATATTTGACTCCTCTTTTCCCCCATTACAAATTCACATATCCAACCATTTAGAAATATCATCATTCTTCAATGGAAGGCTCACCATCTTGCTTACTCAGCTTGGCAAAGAGAGTAAAGATTTATTCCTGGGATGAGAGTTAGAAGAACTCAAACTGTTGTCATCATCTATGAAATAAGGAATTCTTAACTTGATGAACTTTAAGGAAGTCCACAATTCTCTAGTTCTTCCACTTATTCTCTAATCCCTTAAACTTTTTTCCACTTTTTAGAAAATAGAACAATTATATCCTTAAGAAACAAATTTGATAATGATTTTTTAAACTCTATATATCTTGTTGATTTTACTTCCACAAATTCTCTCCAGACTGCACATTCTTCCTTATTTCTCATCTCCTTAGATTGCAAATGGTTACCATGTAGACTTCCTAACTCAAATCTCTCTCCTATTCCACTGTAATGGAAATGCAAATGTAAAGATCTTCCCTGCCCCTAGCTTAAGTGCACCTGGAGCCTGTGGTGGGAGGCTTGTTTTTCAGGAAAGCCCACACCTTGATACTTTGTGATTGGGCAGTGGGTCCGGAAGGTTGTTACAATCTCTGAGCCAGGAGAAGGCTATATAAGCCCTGAGGAGAGGCTTTGCTTTGGGGCTCACTTTGAGAAGTGTTGTGTGATTTGACCAGATGAGACTCTGGGAAGCCGTTGTTGAGAGCCCCCCGGCTTTGAAAACCCAGATGTTGATGCTTCCCTCTCAGGCAACTGTGATTTGGTATTGATGCATGTAATGTTGGGATAGTTTGGAAGCCTGTCTGTTTGATCTGTAAGATCTGTAACTCTGTAGTTCGGGGTGCTGACCTTTTTCCCCTGAACTAGGTAATGTGTGTTTGTTTGATTAAAGTAAGCTTGTTAACTGATTTTGAGTTGCTTTCCTTTTGAAAAGCAGATCTAAGAACCTGTGTTGGCAGCTACCCTGGGGATGTTGGGGTGCTTGCTGCTACATCCACTTTATAATGTATGTACACATGTATACAATATTGATAATGATATAAACTAACAGATGAACTGTTTAGGTTTTCCATCTGTACAATATAGTCATATAGTCCAGATAATAAGCGTTGTTCATGCACTGGGTTTTCCCATATGGAGTGTTCCTGGATTTAATATAGTCTTTATACCATCTTTTAAAAAAAACAATATCTAAAGGATATAATAACCTGCAGGTGACTTAGAATCTTTAATTTAGACTCTGCCATGGACATTCTCCATCAAAATGTCAAGCAACTTCAGCAGGCAACTAACTCCCAATTTCATACTACCTTTTATATGTATAATCAAAAGTTCATCAAAGATATCTGTTGACAAATCTTTCACTGAATCATGTATAACTTTAACATATATTTTGGGACTACACTGTTAGAAGAGAGTCCTTAGAACAGCATTTTCTCTACTTAACAAAATATTTTAATACGCAAAAAATGATCACAATAAGATTTTGTAGTCTCTTCCCTTTTCAATTGTGTGGGAAGAAAAATGTGGGATAGTGTAGAAAATCATTTGCAAAAGGATGATTGTTTTCCCTCATCATACCTTCACCAAGGACACCCTTAATATGAGTAGATTGCTTTCCTTATTTATTTATTTACTTACTTACTTTTTGAGGGCTATTGGGGTTAAGTAACTTGCCCAAGGTTACACGGCTAGGTTTTTTTTGTTTGTGTGTGTTAAGTGTCTGAGGCCAGATCCGAACTCAGGTCCTTCTGACTCCAGGGCCGACGCTCTACTCACTGTGCCACCTAGCCGCCCCCCTCCTTTCCTTTTTTAATAAACTATGTTTAAACATCAAAAATATGCTTTCTCATCCTCCCATACATAGAATAAGAAAATGGAAAAACAAAACCCTAGTTATAAACATGTATAGTCAAGTAAAACAAATTTCCATGTTGTAATCCCGCCCCCCCCACCCCCCAAATTTCATTCTGCACTCTGAGTCCTTCACATCTTATCAGGACTTATATAGAATATATAATCATTAATCCTCTGGAACTAATGATTCCATTCCATATTATTGGTAGTTGGCCTTTACAGTGATGAGTTCCTAATTCTTTCAAAATTATTCATCTTTATTATATTGTCATCAATATCTAACTGTTCTCTGGGTTCTGTTCTTTCACTCAATTCATAAAGTCTTCCCAGGTTTCTCTGAAATGATTCCCATGATTATTTCTTCCTGTACAAATGCATTCCATCACATTTATAAGCCATAAGTCAATAAGTTATTGCACAATTTACAGATACTCTCCCAGATTCCATCTCAAAAATTTTCTTAAAATATAATGTCTAGGCTCTTTTATTGGTCATGGCTCAGGCAGACTAATGAATTTAGAATTCTTTCTCCTCAATCCTTTTTTCTAGTTCATATATTTTATGTGAAATACTGTAAATTTTCTTCTTTTTTTTCCAGTATTTTGCTTCTGGTTTGATATCTCTTATTGTCTCACTGAATAAGTGAATTCTTTTTGTTCCCATTCTAATTTTCAGTGTGTTTGTTGCATAAGCTAGTTTTTGTACTTCTTGTGCCAAGTTTTTGATTCCCTTTCCAAATGTCTATATGTGTGTGTAATTGTATGAATTACAAAACATTTTAACTCTTTAAAACAAAAAAGAAACAAAAACAAAAACAAATTCAATACATCTCTTCTAAGAATTGTAGTCTATGCCAAAGCTTTGTTTTTATTTTATACTTTCTTTGAAAATGTTTTAGAATCACCCTCTTATGGGATTATGTCTGCAGTATCTTTGTTACCATAATAACTTTTTATGATTGAATAATTTTTGTTTGTTTTCTAATTTTAGCTTATTTTCTGACTTTGGATTTCATGTCAGAACCAGTATCTATATATCCAGAGGGAAAATATGAGCTGATCTTCTACTTTCTTGGAATATTGAAATTTTCCCCCTAGGATATTAGAGAGAGCTCATACTAGTGACTTTCAGGGAAAACAAAGTGGTCTGATCCAGGGCAAAGTTGGAACACTCCCTACTTTCCTTCATCCCCAGAATGAGCTCCGAAAATTCCTGACCTGGATTTGAATCTGATCAACAATAGACTACTGCTTAACTCAGTCATTGTAAGCCAAATGGGAAGCTTGGCTGGTACATTGACACAACTGAATGATCCCATTTGATCTGGGATTTCTTCCTTGATTATGCCTCTGTAATTTTCAGATTGTGATGGAGACTGGAAATGAGACACTGCTAAGCTCCTAGAATCTGGGTCATAATTCTGCTACTTGCTTCTCTTGAAAAAAGACACCAGGTGTGGGACTTTGTTTTCCTCCATGCCTTCATCAGTGCCCTCCTCTATCTCTACCACCTTTTTTCTGTAACCCATAATTGGGTAACAGGTGGCAGAACAGTCATTTGACATCTATTCCCATCTCAATGTCCAGTCTTGGGTCTTGGGGTGCCTTGTCTGGGCCTGGGATATCCTTTGCCCTTCCATACTGCTTTTCCTCATGCTAAAATGCTTCTTCAGTGGTGCATTCACGTGCAGACCCTATCTCTATTGCCCATATATCGAGCTATCTTCCTATGCCAACCAGTGCTGGAAAAATGGTTCCCTATGACTTTTTCTTGGAAATTCCCACCAGAATTTGATTTAGTATGTTTTCTAGACCTTTTGGGAAGAGCTTTTGGGAAAAAGCTTGATGTATTTTTTCTCCTCCAGCATCATCTGAATTCTAGCTTCTGTGTATTATTTTCATAAATATTTTGTAAAAATGACAAAGTTTTCACATGGATGGGAGGTTTTGTTTTTTTCACATTTCTCTATTTCTCTATCTCTGTCTCTCTTTTCTAGTAATAATAATATTCAGATCTTTAAACACTGACTACTGAAGTAATGAACACTGTTTTACTTAATGAAACTAATTTTGGGAAAGTCTACAGAAATTGGTAACAGGAGCAGCACATACCTGTTTTTGATTGCCCATCAAGTTCCATTTTGCATTTACCTTGACTTCTTGCATTGCCAAGGCAAAATAATTCAAAATGTTATATCCAGTCTACTGGTTATGAAAGCCTTTGTACTTAATTATCTAGGTTGTTATTCAGATAACCCCACTATGTCAATGCATCAAGTAATTGATTGACATAGTCATTCATTTTCTTATGTAATTGATTTCACTTCAAGGATGCTGCCAAAATGTGGGAACAGTTTATTATGAAAGCAAAGCAGTATATGTATTAGTATACTTTCACTTATAAAAATAGGAAAACCAGATACTTAACTCTTATGTCAACAACAATGCTTTGCAAATGTTAAAACACCATAGAATTGTGAGTTATTATCAGTAGTAATAGTAGTTGCTGTTGTTGATGTCTTGACTTGAGTATGAATTGAAATTAATGAGGCAGTTGCACAAAGCTGTCAGCCTCACACTCTTTTCCAGAGTCATTCAAGCCCAATGGTGTATGTAAGGAGGATTTTGTTATCCTCTTAGAGTTCAGTTTCCAAGGATCCATGGCATGGCAATGTCTACTTTTCAGGTGTTAGACATAAGTCCCTGAATAGCCCGAAAGATCTTATATAGTAATTCCTAGAATCATAATGATAGTCATACTGAGGCTTCATGGTGAGGTAGGGGGTGACATAATGTGATACAAAGCTTGCATAGAATAATGATATTGCTAAAGTTAACCTTTGAGCTTAATGTTGGCAAAATGCCTTCTTTGTCTGTTGCCCTATAATGCAAGTGGTTACTGGTCAGTAAGTGGGAAATTCATAGGGCAATACATGGGGGAAACCCTTTTGGGATTTTGGTAATGTACAGAGGAATGCATATACCTGCCTCAACTGCCCCCATTGCAGCTTGAGATTATTTAGGGGAGTGTACAAGCTGTGCCTATCTCACTTGGCCCATTGAAACAAAGGGGTAGTTGCTCCCCTTCACAACAGCACCTATGAGAAGAGTTGTTAGAGAATAGTGTAGGAATCGGTGCTTCCATGAATCAGCAACTCCTTTTGAGAAGACTAGATTAGAATAAAGTCAGATTATTACTGCCCCGAAACCCCAAGCTGTCCTTCCTGATTGAGTGAACCTGTTAGAGGCTGGAATCCAGAAATTCCAGTGCCTCTTGCGTGGCATCTATCAACCAAATGGCAAGACAAAAGTGAGGTTGACTGGCAATGGCCTAGGATGCAGTGGATGACCTTGGAGTTTTTGATATTTTTCCAAGCCCAAAGCATTCCATAGCACTTGCTTTTAGCCTCCTTAATAACTGTTGGAATAAATTATTCTCATCTTTCCATTTCACTGAAGGAAGTCATCACATGCTTGGGGTCAATATTCCTCTTACTCACTAATGGATTTGAGGTCTTTTGATTACCTTCAACCTAGTTTAACCTTTCTATCAAGGTGTTTTACATGGTTGGGGCTGTTGTGCATGCTACAGCTTCTTGAAACCACAGGTTAGAGTTGGTGAAAGGTGTAAATGAAAGGTGGATGAACAAACCTGAGGACTAGGCAAGCCCTCACACCAGAGATACTAGTCTTCACTGAACACTCCATACAACACAGTAGTAGTAGTAGTAGTAGTAGTAGTAGTAGTAGTAGTAGTAGTAGTAGTAGTAGTAGAAGAAGAAGAAGAAGAAGGAGAAGAAGAAGAAGAAGGAGAAGAAGAAGAAGAAGAAGAAGAAGAAGAAGAAGAAGAAGAAGAAGTAATAGTAATTAGTAATTAGTAGTAAAATATTGCAAATATTTTTTAGTAAATAGAATTAGTAGTAAAATATTGCAAAGATCCAAAACTCTATTTCCCTGCTTCTCATCTCTAGTGTGAATATATAAAGACAAGATGGGAAAACAAAGATGGAAAATAGCCTTTGTAGAATCAGGTCATGGACAAACATTTATCTTTGTCTGCCTCTTGAACAAAGTTTACACATAAATCAGTTGCAGAGACTGAATGTATTGGTAAGGTTACTTTTCATTCTGAAATGAAGATAGCTGCAAAAGAACAACTTTCTGGATAACATGATCTAGCCTTTGTCACAAAAATGTATAAATATATTCATATATATTGTCATATATTTATGATAATAGCTAGTATTCTGTAATACTTTAAAGTTTACAAATTCTGTACAAATGTAATATCATTATATACTCATGATAATTTTGGGAGGTAGATGTTATTGTTATCCCCATTTTAAGGAAGAGGAAACTGAGACAGAGAGAAGTTAAATGACTTGCCCAAGGTTTCATAGTTAGTAAGTGCCTGAGCCCATATTTAAACTCAGGTCTTCCTGATTACAAGTCCAGTGCTCTAATAAAATAGCTAATAATCACATGGTACTTACTATGTGTCAGACACTGTACAAAAGCACTTTACAATTATTATCTTATTTGATCCTCAAAACAACCCTGTGAGGTACATTTTAAGACAAGGAAACTGAGGCAAGCAAAGTTTAAGTGAATTGTCCAGGGTCATATAGCTAGTAAAGATTGAAAGGAAGACTTGAACTCAGACCTTCATGACCCCAGCCCCAGTGCTCTATCTACTGCATCACATAGCTGCCTCATTAATTTTAATTTAACATATCAGTATTATATTTTTATGAGGAATAAATCATAACTATATCATATTCTCCACTGTCAGATACTTTTCTCATGGTATCATAGATCTGGATTTAGGATTTTAAATTGGAAGGGATTTTTGAAGTCATCAAATCTAATACCCTAATTTTACAATATAGAAAAAGACTGAGAGCTCTTAAGTAACTCATAGAGGTTCTTTGTCTTGTGGTGCAGACTGCATGCCTCATTACCGTCATCTATGCATTCCAGGGTTCTGTTTTGTGCTTTTTAAATTTGCTCTCTTTATTATATATATAAACTAGGGTTTGAATACATGCTTATTTTAAGAATCAAACTCATCTCTTTATGTGTCCAATTTTAGAATTCAGTTCTTATTTATAATATTCATTCTTTGACTTTTTCCAACTTCAAGTTGCCATGATCACTTCCCCTCACTGGTATTTCACAAACCAGTTTTCCGTTGATAGGAAGAAGTAAGTAAAAAGCAAAAGTTTCTCACTAGGGGCAGACCTGAGAATGGAAGCTGCTGTCTTGGCCACTGCCACAGCCATTGCTGCCAATCGAGCCACCTCCATGGCCAGCAGCTAGAGCCTCCAACCAGCCCCATCAACCAGTGAGCCTGCTGAACACTCATCCTACACCCTCGTCTTTGACACCTTGTTTCCAGACCTTTCCAGACTCAGGACCCCTTCCCGCATGGCAACCTCAGCCAGTTATCACTTGAACAAAAATATCAAGCAGATGTACCTGAACCTGCCTCAAGGGAAGAAACTCCTGGCCATGTACATTTGGATCAATGGCACTGGCAAGGGACTTTGCTGTAAAACTCGGACCCTAGACAGTGAACAGAAGAGCATTGATGAACTACCTTAATGGGATTTTGATTGCTCTAGCACTTTTCAGTGATTTGTACCTTGTTCCTGCTACTCTCTTCTGAGACTCCTTCTGAAAGGACCCCAACAAACTGGTTTTCTGTGAAGTTTTTAAGTATAATTGCAAACCTGCAGAGACCAATTTGAGGCATACCTGTAAACAGATAATGAATATGGTGACCAACCAGAAACCCTGGTTTGGTATGGACCAAGAGTATACTCTCATGGGAACAGATGGACACCCTTTTTCTTGGTCTTATAATGGGTTCCCTGGGCCCCAGGGTCCATATTACTTTGGTGTAGGAGCTGATAAAGCCTATGGAAGAGATATAGCTGAAGCTCATTACTGTGCTTGTCTATATGATGGAGTCAAAAGTGGGGGGACAAAGGCTGAAGTAATGCCAGCTAAGTGGGAGTTCCAGATAGGACAGAATGAAGGGACTGAAATGGGAGATCACCTTTGGATTGTGTGCTTGTGTATGTGAAGATTTTGGAATGATTGTAATATTTGATCCCAAGCCAAACCCTGGAAACTGGAATGGAGATGGTTGCCATAATAATTTCAGCACCAAGGCCATGAGAGAAGAGAATGGTCTAAAGTTTATTGAAGAAGCCATCGAGAGACTAAGTAAGAGTGACAAGTATCACATCCAAGCTTATGACCCCAAGGGGGGTCTGGACAATGCCCAACACCTGACAGGTTTCCATGAGGCAGCCAACATTCTCTGCTGGCATGGCCAATCGTGGAGCTAGCATCTGAATTCCCCAGATGGTTGAGGAGGACAAGAAGGGCTACTTTGAAGATTGCCACCCCTCTACCAACTGTAACCCTTATGCAGTGACAGAGGCACTTATCCATATCTGTCTCCTCAATGAGACAGTAGAAGAACCCTTTCTGTATAAAAACTAAGTGGACTAGAATTACAGATACCTTCTTTATCCCCACCCCATAACCCTTTTCTCATGCCCTCTTCCACCTCATCTTTCCCCTCTCCCAATTTTCCCTACTAGATGTAACTCAGGGCACAAAATACTGTGTTTTTTTGTGCCCACAGGTAACTCCTTGCTTTTTTTTTTGGCGGGGGGGGGAAGGGAAGTAGGGCTGGGGGATGTTTTTAATCTTTTTTGCTCCCATCATTGACTTTTTTGAAGACTGAGAAATAGTATGTTAGTGGGGGGGAAAGGGTGGGGAACATAACCACTGCTTCCAACTAATCAAGTTTGTACATCAACAGAGACTCGTGACTTCCAGGAAAAATAAATAAATAAAAGAATAAGTCTTTGAGATGGGACAGTTGGGGGAGAGTGGAAGGTGGGTAGAAGGAGCAATTTACTGAGTTTTTTGGAAGGGAGGGAGAAGAGAATTAAATTCATATGAGACTCTAATCCACTTTTCTTTTTCTTAACAAACGCTTTATTAACTTCTGGTTTACATCATTCATTTCCACCAGATTTTGAGTTACAATTTTACCCATTTTTCCCCTACCCACCACCCCAGAATAGCAGTCCCACAAGATATCCCTCATCCAATCTGCTCTCTCCCATATCTTCCCCCATACCTCCTTTGAACTTACCATTAGGGCAAGGTGAATCTCTGTGCCCCAATGCCTGCACATCTTATCACCCAATTACATGCAAAATAGTATTAATAATAGTATATATGTATGTATGTATATATATATATATATATATATATATATATACATATATATATATGTATATTTGAAACATTTAATTTTAAAACTTCAAATTCCAGATCCAGGGGCGGCTAGGTGGCACAATGAGTAAGAGCGCCGGCCTTGGAGTTGGAATGACCCGAGATCGAATCCAGCCTCAGAAAATGAGCACCCACACACAAATAATGACTGGCCGTGTAACCTTGAGCAAGTTACTTAACCCCAATTGCTTTAAAAAAAATTCCAGATCCATTCCCTTCCTCCCTTGTCACCCACTCCATCTGGGAAGATAATCAGTTCAGTATGTGTTGTACATGTATAGCTATGCAAAACATTACCATAGTAGATATATTGTAAAAGACTTCTTATATTTCCCTCCCACCCATCCTACCCCTGACCTGATCCATTCCCACTTTGAACCTGTCCCTCTTCAAAAGAGCGTACTTCCATCTTCCCCTCCTCCCAGAATGCCCTCTCCTCCATCATTCCCCCTTTCATCCCCCTTCCCTCTACTCTCCTGCAAGGTGAGATATCCCATTAAGAATGTATACCATTCTCCCCCTGAGCCAAATTCAATGAGACTATGGTTTTACCTTTTTGCCTTCCTGTTCTTCCCCTCCCCTGAAACCACTTCCCCTTGCCTCTTCTACATGAAAGAGTTTACCCCACCCTGTCTCTCCCCATCTCCTCTTGCCACATTCCTCTCTCACCTCTTAACTTCACCCCTTAAGTAACATCCCTTCCCACCAAATTCAACCTGTGCCCTCTATCCATGTATACCTGTAAACATATATACACACATTCACATATGTATTCGTATGCCCATATACCCTTCAATTATTTTCATAACGAGAAAGTTTTCATCAAACACAATTATTGTTTTCCCATGTAGGAATGTAAATAGTTCAACTTTGATAAGTTCCTTTTGATTTCTTTTCCCTGATAACTTTCTCAAGGATCTCTTGCTTCTTGTGTCTGAATGTCAAAATTTCTATTCATCTCTGGTTTTTTCCTCAAGAATGCTTGAAAGTCCTCTATTCCACTGAATAAACATATTTTCCCCTGAAGCAAGATATTCAGTTTTGCTGGGTATGTGATTCTTGGTTTTAATCCCAGGTCCTTTGCCCTCTGAAATATCATATTCCATGCCCTTCGATCCCTCAGTGTAGAAGCTGCCAGGTCCTGGGCTATTCTGCTTGTGTTTCCACAATATTGAAATTGTTTCTTCCTGGCTGCTTGTAGTATTTTCTCCTTGATCTGGGAATTCTGGAACCTGGCTATAATATTCCTAGGAGTTTTCTTTTTGGGATCTTTTTCAGGAGGTGATTGATGGATTCTTACAACCTCTATTTTGCCCTCTGGGGCTAAAACATCAGGGCAATTTTCCTTGAGAATTTCTTGAAGGTTGATTTCTAGGTTCTTTCTTTGATCATGGCTTTCGGGTAGTCCAATAATTTTTAAATTATCTCTCCTGGATCTATTTTCCAAGTCAGTGGTTTTTCCCATGAAATATTTCACATTACCTTCTATTCTTTCATTTGTTTGGATCTGTTTAACAGCAACTCTATTTCTCATAAAGTCATTAGCTTCCATTTGCTCCAGACTAACACTGAAGGAATGAATCTCCTCGGTGAGCTTTTGAGATTCTTTTTCCATCTGACAAATTTGGCTTTTTAAGGCATTGTTCTCCTCATTGTCCTTTAGGGCCTCCTTTGCCATTTGAGTTAGTCTATTTTTTAAGGTGTTATTTTCCTCACTCTGGCTGTTGACCCTTATTTCATATTTTTCCTGCATCCTTCTCATTTCTCTTCCCAATTTTTCCTCCACTTCTCTTATTTGGTTTTTAAAATCCTTCTTTAGGTCCACTATAGCCTGTAACCCACTTATATTTTCAATTGGGGCTTTTGGAACAGGATTCCTGACCTCAGAGTCCTCCTCCTGTTCCATGCTTTGATCCTCTTTGCCCCCCAAATAGGAGTCTAATGTTGCATTTTTCTGTTTATTTTGTTTCCTTTGCCTAGGCATGTTGCCACTTAATTACTTGACTTTTGGGCTTGTTTCCACAGTAGAACTCTGCCACCAGACAGGGGAGCTTCTCTCCAAAACGTTGGGGTCTTCTCAACTTCCAGAGATATTAGTTGGGTGGCCTCTGTGAAGCCTCCCCATGCTCTGGCAAGCTGGAAACACACCCCAAGACCTCCACCCCAGACCACAATCCAGATCCAGTGAGGTTAAATAGCAATACGTAACTGAACGAAGCACAACAAAAAAAAAAAAGTGAAGTTACGTATTGCTCAGTAATCCAGATCCTGTGAGGTTAAAGCAAGAGCAATTACCCCCCATGACTGATCACTGGATCCCCCTAGAGTTCACAGACCAGGAGCTGAAGCTGCAAGTAAAGCTACAAAATGGTGGCTGTGCTGAATCTCCTCAGGCACTTCTCACCCCCAGGCAAAGAAGCCAATGTGTTCCTGAATACTGGTCCCAAGTTTATAGGGCATTAACCTCTCACTTTTTCCTAGACATATCTGTGTTGATAATTCTGGAAATGCCACAGCTGCTGATGTTCTGGGCTCCCTCTAGCTGGCTGCTGGCCTGGCCACCCTGGGGCTAAAACCGCAACTCATTCCGGCCTGTGCTCGGCTCCCAGAGCCCTGTGCTCTCAGCTCCCAGAGTGCTGTGCTGGACACTCCCTGCTGAGCTGCAGGACTGTCCTCAGCAGGAGGTTATCTTCTCTGTGTCGTTCTGTGGGTGCTACAGCTCCAGAAGTTGTTCAGAGTCCCCTTTTACATAATTTTGAAGTGGTGTGAGCTAGAGCATTGTGGAAGTACTGTTTCTACTCAGCCATCTTGGCTCTGCCTTCCCTAGTAATCTACTTTTCTTAAAAGATAAGAATTAGTAAGGGGTGGTCTTAGCTTACAGCCTAGTGGGAACCTTTGGCCAGAACTTAGTCTTTAGACTTTGTGAACCAATGGGAACTGCTCAGCTTTAGAAAAGAGAAAAGGAACCTTCTTGCCCAGTCATCCTCCCTTCACCCAAAGTAGAGTAGTATTTTTATATTTAAATTTAAAAACAAAAAACAAAAAACAAAACTTATATGGGGGTATATGTATATGGGGTGTGTGTGGAGAGGCAAAGCAAGTGGAAAGGTCTGGTCAGAAGCAGGGCGCTCCTGCTAAGAAGAAAAGACTGTTCTAGAAGGGAAATGGTAGAAAAAAGCTTGCTTTGGTGGCTGGCCATCTTTTCAGCTTACCCTCTTACCTGTCCTTGTAGGTGGTCACAGCTAAAGGCAGCAGGAAGCACTGGGTGGCTGTGATTTGTAACAAGCACACATTGAATGAAGCACACATATGGGGGAGGGAGAGAGGGTTGCTGGGGTGGTAAAAAGTGTGAATTGGCTAGTCAACTTAACCATGTTACTGAAAAAGCAGGGGAGTGGCTGTGGGTGTTTATTTTCTGGTGGGACTAGCATGTCACTAAAGCAGCCTTTTGATATATTAAAAAAAAACTTTATAAAGGCAAAACAAATTTAGATTATAATGTTTATAGGGTTTCTAAGTTGTACAGTTTTTCAGATTTGCATGCATGCAATGCCCTAGGATGCTCAAACCATCACTTTGCCTAACTGTCTTAGTGATGAGGTTGGCGTTGACAGAGCAGGGTTCAGACATATTGATTTTGTACCTTGGTGTTTTCTGAGTGCCAGATCTTCCTTTGCATTTTTGTCAAAAGATTTCTGATTAGTTTTTCCTTTTATAATAAAACAGAAAAAATAACCTAAAAAACTATCTCACTACTTTCTCTCTTCTGAGAGAAGAAAATTTAAGAATGTATAGACTTCCCATTTTATCACATTTATATTACCAGTTTTTGCCAGCATATTTGTTGACTACATCTGCCTCTCTGCTATACCTGCCTCTCCATTAATTTTCATCTATATTAAGTCATCCATACCAATTCTGGGAATTTTATGCTCTATTCCCACAACATCATATGTATTATTATACCCTTCAATTTTCACTCAAATGTTCTCACACTATCCTTCAATATCCATCTTAATTCTACAACCTACACATGAACATTCCCTCAGTGATATGTTCTATTCCCTCACCATACTTTATTGTTTTTTCTTCTTCAAAAATCTAACCCACTCCCACAGCTTTAATCATTATCTCTATTTAAATGACTTCCATATTCTTGTTTCCAACCCTGACCTCTCTCTCAAGGGTCCAGTTCCTCTCTAGTGTCAAAATCCACAGTCTTTACTAGGTCTTCCTTCTCTGCTAGTTCTTGAAAATCTTCATATATTTAAACAAACCATCTGAAATATAAATTCATATTAATATTGTTAATGATTTTCTTTTTTTTCCTTATAAACATGTTCTCTATAATTGGCCCAAGGGTTCACTATTAGTATTCACGATGCCCCATATGCTCTTAAATAACAAAGGTAGGGGTAATGGCACTGAACTTGCACAGAACACCTTGATTTCACTCCCCACAGGAAAGAGGAAGGGAGTTTCCTTCCAGAGAGAATCATGTTGAAGTGTAATAGAAATTCCTTGGAGAAATATTGTAGCAAGTGTAGAAAACCTATAATTGGTTCCAGACTTCTAACAACAAAGTAAATGGCAATCTCTGTGGTTGTGGGCAGGTATACAACTATAACTAGAGGTATTATCAAAACATCATACTGGGTATTAGCCTCCTTCTTTTCACCTGATATCTCTGTAGTTCTTTGCCTTTGGTTTAAATCCTTCAATTTATGAATCTAGTGAGAGACAATGTAATGAAGATGAAGGCCTTGTACCCTCTTAATTATGGCTGACATGTGGCCCCACAACATGGGCCTCATTCCTTTTTCCTGTTTGTTCATTTTCCATTTTGAGTAAAGAGATTGAGACTATGACTTTCTGAGTTTCAAAAAAGTTAGGAGAGTAAACCTCTGTGTTTACATGGGAACCAACCATGGACTGGGATCCAAGAAATCTTGAGTCCTTGCTTGGTTTTATACATAACACATCAATAATATTAGGTCCTTAATAAATACCCTGAGGACTAAGGAGTGACCTTTAAGGAGTGACCTTCAGTATCTGTGACAAGAATTTGTCCAGGTGTAATGTTTAACTTGGAAGTGAAATTTCCCTGAGACCTAGGCGGGACCAGGGAATGATTTGCCCTAATGTTGTAAGGAGAGGGAAAAACATGTTTGTAATTTTTTATTGTTTAATTTTCATTGTGAATATCATTTTATGAACATTAACTCATATTAAGTAGTTAAATACAAGTCCAATGCTAGTAACTGGTGGTTGACAGTGTCAAAACACAACTGGTGGGGATTTGAACCAATGGCAGTGGAGAAAATTTAGCCTAACCTCTTAGGTTACCTGCTAGAGCCCTCAGGTGAAGATGGAGAAGTCTTAGTCTGGGACAGTAGTCCAGAAAGTACTAATTACATAGGAATAGAAATTATACTTGGAATAAAGAAATACATTTATTTGAAAGCAAACAAAGATTCTTTGCTGCTGAAACATGCAACATATTTTGAAAGCATTATTCACACTTTATAGTCCTGTATTAGCCACATGGGCAGCTCAAATATGTAGCTTTCCCATATTGAAGGAGAAGCTTTAAGGGGAATGAGAACATAGAATTTACTCATTCCTCAGCTGCTCTCTTCCTCCCTCTGTTCAAAATCTTTCAGCCTCTTCTTCAATCTGGAAACAAACAAACAAAAACTATACTTCCTTTGTCTACATGACTAATATCAGACATCAGATGTAACATATTTTATCATTCTTTCTTTATTTGTTTAAGCAATTGGGGTTAAGTAACTTGCTCAAGATTACAAGGCTAGTTATTTATTTATGTGTGGGTGCTAATTTTCTGAGGCCGGAACTGATCCTGGTTCCTCCCGACTCTGGGGCCAATGCTCTTACTCACTGTGCCACCTAGCTGCCCCACATTTTATCATTCTTAATTTTAGCAAAGTCTGACTAATGAACTGAGAAAAACTTATTGCAATATCTGTACTACTAATTGGTACGCCAATTCAGGATATGAAAAAAAAAGGTTTCAAATATTTAAGCTGGGAATTGAAGGGGGTGCTCAGGATATATATTTGTAACATCAGTTTATGTTTGTAACATCAGTCTGTTATATCAGTTTGTAAATGGGGTGCTTTGGGATTTATGTCTGTAAAACCAATTTGTAAAAGCAGTCTGTAAAATCACACTTCCCCCCTTCCCAGTCTCAAAGTATTAACAATGCCCCTTCCCCCTTCTAGCACTCTGCCCAGCAACAACTAATGAACTGTTTATCTTTGCTTGGAACAATAACAAGCTACCCATGAATCCTTCACTAAACTATCTATAAACATTTTAGCTTAGGCAAATGTTATCTCCCCTAGTAGAGTGGCCAGCTGCACCCTGAATCCTTCAGTGCCCTTTCTATAGGTTAAATCCTTAGCCAATTATACCCATACTGAGTCTCTATTAGCCTTGATTGCCAACATTCATCTTTTCAAACTTGACATTGATGGGTGGCATACAAGGCACTTCTCAGTCAGCCTTGACTGCTGGTGACTTAGTGACTTTTCAGGCCTAAAACCACACTTCCAGGTAGCCCCCCCTTGGGCTATTTCCCAGTTAATTATGGGCAATACTTCTGACAGTTGATACTAAAAGTACATGTTCCTTTAAGCACTGACCACTCCTTAACTCCTCCCTGATCCCACCCTTACTCACCTAGTTAGCATAATTGATACCTGATTTACTGTCTTGACTCCTTAAAATTATACCTGTGATTTCTGTAAGTTTGCAGGTCCCCTAAGAATCCTTACCCACTGTGCTGTGCAGTGTAACAATAAACTTTTGCAATCTCAGCTTCCAAGTTTGCTTGAGCCTGGTGAATTCTTTTTTTTTTTTTTAATTAGTTTAGTTTCAGTTAACAAGATTCAATTCCATAGTTTCTTGATTTTCAAATTTCCTTTACTTCCCTCCCCTCACCCCCTACAACCCCATATAGTCCAGTATAGAATCTGCAAATACATTCATATTAGACATTAGTCCAATTACAAAGGCATATTGTACTAGGTGGGATGGAAAATGATAAAGAAGAAATAAAACGAAACAATGAAAAGAAAAAGATCAATTAGTTTGCTTCCATCAGGATTCGGGCTCAGTTCTTTCGAGTTATATCTCTGGATGTCGCATTTCTCTCTTTCTTGAGTCTTTCGGGATTGACTTATATCACTGCATTGCTGAAAAGAGTCCAGTCTGTCATAGTTGGTCATCACACATATGATGTTTCTGTGATTGTATACAAATTTCTTCTGATTCTACTCTTCTCGCTCAGCATCAGTTCGTATAAGCCTCTCCAGGTAAATATGAAATCCATCTCCTTGTTTCTCATAGCACAATAATATTCCATTACATTCATATACCACAACTTGTTTAGCCATTCCCCAATTGATGGGCACCCCTTTAGTTTCCAATTCTTTGCAAACACAAAAAGAGCTGCTATAAATATTTTTGTACATATGGGTCTTCCTCCCACTTCTATGATCTCTTTGGGATATAAGCCTAGAAATGGTATTGTTGGGTCAAAGGGTATGAAATTATTTATAGTCCTTTGGGCATAATTCCAAATTGCTCTCCAAAATGGTTGGATAAGTTCACAACTCCACCAGCAATGTATTAGTGATCCAATTTGCCCACATCCTCTCCAGTATTTGTCATTTTCTTGTTTTGTCATCTTAGCCAATCTGACTGGAGAGATGTGGTATCCCATAGTTGTTTTGATTTGCATTTCTCTAATCAATAGTGATTTAGAGCATTTCTTCATATGCTTATAGATATCTTTAATTTCTTTCTCTGAAAACTGCCTGTTCATATTCTTTGACCATTTATCAATTGGGGAATGACTTGTATTCATATAGATTTGACTCAATTCTCTGTAAATTTTAGAAATGAGTCCTTTATCAGAGACATAGGTTGTAAAAATTCTTTCCCAATTTCCCACCTCCCTCTTGATCTTGGTTACATTGGCTTTGTTTGTACAGAAGCTTTTCAATTCAATGTAATCAAAATTATCCATTTTGCATTTTATAATGCTCTCTAATTCTTGTTTGGTCCTAAAGTCTTCCCCTCTCCACAAATCTGTCAGGTAAATTATTCCTTGCTTTCCCAGATTGCTTACAGTATCATTCCTTATACCTAGATCATGCACCCATTTAGACTTGATTTTGTTGTATGGAATTAGGTAATGATCTATGCCCAGTTTCTGCCATAGTGTATTCCAGTTTTCCCAACAATTTTTGTCAAATACTGCATTCTTATCCCCAAAACTGGGGTCTTTGGGTTTATCGAACAATAGATTACTATATTCATTAACTGTTGGGTCTCCTGCCCCCAATCTATTCCATTGATCCACTACTCTACTCCTCTTCCAGTACCAAGCAGTTTTGATGACTGCTGCTGTATAATACAGATTAAAATCTGGCATAGCTAGTCCACCTTCCCTAGCATTTCTTTTCATTAATTCCCTTAATATTCTAGACTGTTTATTTTTCCAAATAAATTTTATTATTTTGTCTAACTCTAAAAAGTGAGCCTGGTAAATTCTTTCCAGACTGAATTGCAGGGTTTCAGGTCACTGATGGTGATCAGGGTCCCTGATAGAACCTATTACTCTTCCCTCAACAGGAATCACTATGTTTTCTGGCAAAAGTTTTATTATTTATGATGGGAAATGAGAATATTGGGCTGTTCATTTTGACAAAAACCTCCTTACAGTCCTTAGTAGTGGACTCCCTGGGTCAAGAAGTACAGATATTTTATTTAATTCATAATTCCAAATGTCTTTTGCAATAATTCACAGCTTCACTAACTATATATGTAATCCTCTCTAAAACCTTTCCAACTTTATTATTTCCATATTTCATCATCTTTGTCAATTTTTGGAGCGTAAGGTAAGGTCTCAGCATTATTTTCATTTTTGTTTCTTATATTATTAATGTTTTGGATCATTCTTTCATTTTTCATTCCTTTTAATAATAACAGTACTGATGATACCAGTATAAATTATTTTACTAATGTATGGATTTTTTCAATCACTTTTTTGGTTAATAAAATTTAACAAGAGAGAGAATTATCTTTCAAAGAAACCAATGATTTCTAAAAACTTTGAGACTTTTATCTAACAGTTTATTAATAAGTAAAAAAAGAAAAAGAAATATCCAAAAACAATTTCCTCAGAACCACTTACATGCATTCTCTGAAAGCAATTGTTTGTGTCTATCAATAAAGACCTGGACAAGTAGGTGGTATATTATACTGAGTACTGGGCCTGAAGGCAGAAATATTCATATTTCTATGTTAAAATCTGGCTGCAGACATTTCCTAGCAGTGTTACCTTGTGCAAGCCACTTAACTCTGTTTGCCTCAGTTCCTCATCTGTAAAATGATCTGGAGAAGGGAATGGCAAACTTCCAGTATCTTTGCCAAGAAAACACAAATGGGATCATGAAGAGTAAGACATTATTGAAACAACTGGATAACAATAGTAGTGAAGAATTCCAGATTACAATAAAATTATCATGATGAAGAAAATATAGTGATGATAAAATGTTACTTTTCTCTACCCACTTCTCCCCACTCTCCACCACCTCTGTACTTAGTGATCAAAATTTTAAATTTCCAATGGAAAGAAAGTTGAACTCCCTTTGGGAAAATGAAACATCTGGAAATAATACTGAAGAATGAAATTATTCAATTTCAGTTAGCATAGGCAAGAGATCTTCAGTGCACAAAGCATTTGAGTAATTTTTTCAACAAGAATAAGTGTTCATTTATAATTCTGAGATGAGAGCTGTTTTTTGAAAAAATATGGCATTGATGTGTTCATACTGTAACACAACAGTGTTTCCAGGGATCTTAAATCCAGTAAATAAGTGAAATCATCCCCACAGCCTGAAGGGATGGCAGCTATGTCAATATGAGCCCTTTCACCTCTTCTCAAGCTCTTAGATTCCTACTGTCATGCATGAAATGACAGGTACATGCATCAGTCTGTTGTGTATCATGTAAGTGACAGGGAATATCTCATCACCTTTTTATCTGATAGGTTTTTTCTTGTTGTTGAATGTAGCACTTGGGGACACTATAGACCAATGCTAGGAATAAACGTCTAATGTCACAAATAGTGTATTATATTATGAGTCAGATATTGATAAATAAATCCTACAGTGAGAGAGATAAAAGCCAGCTTATAAATAAGTGGGCAGAAGTGGCCTACATCAAGGTGTGCCTAGGCCCATATACCTACCGATGCTCTCAGTAGGGACAATTTCCCTTTCTTCCCCAAGTCAGGAAACCTGTGAAGAAACATTCCTAGAGAGGTTCCTTTTCCTGAACAGGTGTAGAGTGTCTCATTTTACCTTTACTTAGAGATATATCATAGCACTTCCCCCCACCCCCCAGGAAAATAAAAAAGTTAATTAGTAACTGCTGTCAGGGAGCTGATCTCCCAGAAAGAATGCATGATGTAAAACATATCTAGATAGACAGACAGACAGATAGATAGATAGATAGATAGATAGACAGACAGACAGAAAGATAGATAGATAGATATGAGATTTTCATAGAATTAGAACAAGTGGATTAAAATTTTGATTGAGGATCGATTTTGAAGTCTGAAGATCTGAGGTCAAATGTCTCCTGTTACCACCTTTGTGACTTTCCTTTAGTAGGTCACCTGACATCACTAATCCTCAGTTTCCTCGTCCACAAAATGATGGGGTTGGACCAGACGGTCTTCTGGGTCCTTTTAGCTCTAACTCTGCTTTTTTTTTAATGATTTCACTATCTATATGATTTTGGACAATTTAACTTATGTGGGTATTTGTTTCCTCATGTGTAAAATGGGTGGTTTGAGTACATGATTTCTACTGTCTCCTCTTTAACTAAATCACCAGATAAAACTACTGTGTTTATTACCCACAGTTCTCTCTTTACATAAATTTGCATTACATCAATTTGACTTTATAAAAAGAATTCTGAAAGAAATACATTTTTCCCATAAAAACACCTATTAATTTTAAAGTACAGTGCTGTGCTTTCTCTTTCTCCAATCCTGTCCTTGGCTTGGAACTCCCACCCCCACCGTACCAAAATAAAAAGAACACAACAAAACCTTAAAATAAAATACTTTTAAAAATATTTCATGTAAACACAGAAGAACTGTCAAGTAGATAGACTACCACTGATGCTACCATGTAAGGAACTGACTTGGTTTGAGACCTCAAGTTCCAAGAAATAAAACCTTTTACCTTCATCTACCAGCCCATGTCTGGACAACCCAGTTTTTTTGTTGTTGTTGTTGTTGTTTGTCTCGGTCTACCAGGATGGGGAACCTAGAACCCTCTAGGTCCTCAAGCGTAGCCCTTTCACTGAATCCAAACTCCAAATAACACATTTCCTTAATAAAGTGATTCCAGGTCCTCAAGTGACTGGCTATCCCTCTCCTTCTCTTGCTTCTCTGTCCTCAGTCCACGAATGTCCTTTTTGGCCCCCTCTCTCCACAGGCATTGCCCTCCCCCTTACCTTCCTCCCTTCCTCAAATCCATTGGGAAATTTGTATAATCTAGAATTAAAGACAAATAATTATAAAACTTTGTATAACCTTGGACCCAGCAATACCACTATTAGGTGAGTTTCTCAGGATGATTATGGGAAAAAAGAAGAACTTATATGTTCTAAAATATTTACAGCAGCTCTCTTTGTAGTGGCAAAGAACTGGACTAAGGGGATGCCTGTCAAATAGGGAATGATTAAGCGAGTTTTGGTATATAATAGTGATGGAATACTAGTCTGCTATAAGAAATGATGATCTAGTTGATTTTAGAAAAAAAAGCATGGAAAGCCATGCATGAAATAATGAGGAGTGAAATGAGCAGAACCAAGAGAATATTGTATAGCAATATTACATAGGACAGCCTTCACTAAACCATGATAGGGTGAGAGGGAGAAAAAAAGTGCATAGCAACAGAACAAAAGAAAACTTAGAAGGATGCACAGAAAAGCAAAGTCACTTTGAAAATGATGTATAGTCCTTATTGTATAGATTTTTTCTTAAAAAAAGCAAACAGTATGAAATAGACATTCATGGTTTTATACTGAATCTTCTTTTTATGTTGTGCTATATATATGGAAATTTGCTTTGTTGTTTCTTTTTTTGTATTTAAGTTCAAAATGGATTTTTTCCAAACAAAATAACATATGAATTGTTTTCTCTGTCAAGGAGAGAAAAAACACACAACCAAACATCCCAGTCCCTAACATATTTATGGAGGAGTTGGAAATAATAGTAAAAACAACAAAGGCTAAAAAGGTATCTCAGTAGGGGAGTTTATGAAGACGAAATGTGATTACGAAGTGACACAACTAATTATAAGGGACCAATATAAAAGATAAATGACAAGACAAAATGACTATTTTCTATGCTCAACACTCAGGATGCTCTCCCTCCTAGAAAATGTCAAAGGAGTTTTAGCAAAGTTGCCCCTTTACTCTAAAGGTTATCAATGGCCTCCAGTAAAATATAAATACCTTAAACTGGTTTTAAGGTCATTTGGTACCTGGCTTTAAATGGCTTTCCAGCCACATATTACCTTCTTGCTTGTTTTGTTGCTTTCTATTCCCCAAGCTCATAATGCCATCTCTTACCTCCATGAATTAGTAAATACTATCTCGCTCCACTCCAAGACAAAATGCTGAGTCTAGAATCAGAAGACTTGAATTCAAATCTGCCTCTGGATTTGATGAGGATGGTGTAAATCATTGAACCTTTGTTTGCCTCATAGTCTTATTAACCGCCTTTCAGAGTGCTTATTTTCCTTAAATGTTATATCCTCCATGGAATTTTGCCTGTTTCTCCTGTTTCCTTATGCAAATGTTTTCTCTTCTGTCAGTTTTGCAAGACCAATATGTCAAGATTTCTTCTTTGTTCCCAACACACCCAAGTAGAATTTAAGTTTCATCATGGCAGGGACTATGCTATTTTAAAAAATCTATCTCAAGTAACTCTCAAAAGGCCTTGTACATCTTTGGTGCATAAATGGTTCTTGAGAAAAATATCTATTGTTTGAGAAATTCTCCAAAATTAGTTCCCTCTAATCTTATGCTAGAGTTGACTTACATGCTTTTTGTTTCCTCAGTAGAATGTAAGCTCTTTAAGAGCTTTTCACTTTTGTCTTTACTTAACATTGTATCTGGCACACAGTAGGCACTTAAAGGTTTATTGAGTTCAAATAGAAGAAGCATTAACTCCAGCTTCATTGATCATGATGGTCTTCACTAGATTATGATTCTCCTATTATAGACCTGTCCTTTTAGGCACAGAACCTACTTCACCTCTGCCAAGTCTCAGGAAGCCATTTGGATAACTGAACAAGAAAAAATATGTTCCTCTAGTGAAATTGCAACAGCAAGGCAGGAACAATGTATGTGGACTCAGACAATGTAGTATCAAATGCAAGCTCTGTCACCTCAGTAGGTGGCCTTGGGTAAAACATGCTAGCTCTTTGTGCCCCACTTTCCTCATTTATAAAATGAGAGGCAGTCTAGATCAGGGATGCTTAATCTTCTGTGGGTGAGTCATGGATCCCATTGACAATACAGTGAAAACTATGGACCCCTTTTCAGTGTGATGCTTTTAAATGCATAAAATCAAATACAGAAGCATACAAAGGAAGCTAATTATATTGAAATGCAGTTATCTTTTTCTTTTAAGTTCACAGAACCCCAGGTAGGAATCCCTAGACTAGATGCTAGTCTAAGCTCCAATTTTAACTTGTGTCTAGCAATCAAGTGAAAAAGCATTTATTAAGAACTTACTGTATGCCAGGCACTATGTTATGTTTTGGCAATACAAAGACAAAAATGAAAGATTCTTTGCCCTGGAAGCCCTAATGTTCTATTAACTAAATGACATTTTTATTCTTTAAGTATATTTAAAAATGCAAAATAAGTACCATATAAATTTGTAATTGTAATTTTTAGGAACTACAACCTGGTAGGATAAAGAAAGGCCTCTACTAGAGGGTGAAATTTAACATTTAAAGGCGACTAAGGATTCTAAGAAAGGGGTAAGGAGAGAATAATATAGTTCAGACTTTTTAAGGATATGATTGTTGTGTTCATGCTTCATTCTCAAATTGAATTGTGACATCAGGAAGGTGATACCATGACTTGCAATGGCCCAGGATGCAGTGGGAGACCTTGGCATTTTTAAGTTAAGGTCTTTCCCAGGTCTCAGTTTGACAAAGTCAAGGCCCATTTACTGATTAAGACTAGGTAAGAAACAATGCAAAGAATGGCCTCTTTTATCTAGTTAAAAAAGAAAAACAATCTTGGTGGGGGGAACCTCAAGGTTTTGATCAAAACAGAAACTATTGCTATTTACTCTCACTCTGAACCATTAGGGACCAAGCAATGACTAGTGAGGCTTGGGTTGGGACCTGTTGTTGGCCAATCAATGAGAGCCAGAGTGATTTGGGTTTGCTGCATGACCCTTAAGAAATAAATCCAGCCCCTAAACTCAAAGTTTCTCTGATCAAATTTATATTCTATTGGGCAGAGCACCTATAAGTAAAGGTGTGATTCCCTATGTGAACAGAGGGAGAGAAGGAAAGATGGAAGGAAAAGAAGGAAGGAAGGAAGGAAGGAAGGAAGGAAGGAAGGAAGGAAGGAAGGAAGGAAGGAAGGAATTGCATTGCCCAACTGGAAATGGCCAGTTGGATCCCCAGTGGGGCAGCTACTAATACTCATAGGTTGTTTTTTGTCCTTTGTGCTTGAAGAGGACCATGGCATCAGGAAGGCAATGCCATGACTTGCAGATGAATTGGATTTAAGGGTTATGCAAAATCACGGACTTGAAAGGCATGGGCTTGGAAGATGGAATGTCATGTATAAGAAGACTCATGTCACAGGATGGTAGAGTATAAAAAAGTGTAAAACGTGTTTTCTGTGAAGTGGTTGAGGCTTCTGCCTTCAAGCAAGCCAGAAAAATGTCCTCTATTTGAGGATGCTTAGTGATATTAAAGACAGTGTAATGCCATGTTAAAGAAGCTGTTAATCTTATAGCAGCAGTAATGACAGGAGGCACACACCATCCTTGTGCCAATGCATTTTGAGGTCCCTCTTTGATCATTTTCTCTCAAAGGAAGAAAAAGGAAAATGTGATACTCACTGAAAATTCATGTAATAACACAGCTCAGTGTTATTTTGAATGTTGTAATAAGAACCAGGACAGGACTCTACCATTGCCTCTGATGGTGACATTTAAAATTCCTCTAATCCATTTTTTTTCCTTTATGACTATTCACTTATCTTAACAAGGAACAGTAGTGACTGCTTCATGCTCACTTCCCAGAAAAGAATTAAGAACTAATGCCTCTTTCCAGTTCTATAACTTCTCATCAGCAATGGATTACTAAAAAATAGTGCAGCTGCCCTTCCATTCTTTGCAAAAATGGTTTATGGGTGCAAAACAGGGTATATAGCATTAGACTTCATTGATGGGTGGTTTAATTCTACTAATTTTTTCCTTCCTTTTCATTTTCCTATTCTTTTTTTTATAAAAGATGAGGGCCATATTGGTAGGGGAGGAAAAAATGAAAATTATATAAAAACTAAAGTTAGCAATAAGTATTAAATTAAAAAAGAGTTTTGGTTTTTCTTAAGAGAATATATCACCCTGATCAAAAGTTGCATGTTGTCTTCTAGGCAACAGGAAAAGTCTTTCTATTGAGATTTTCCCCTAGAACTCCCTCTCTCTCTCTCTCTCTCTCTCTCTCTCTCTCTCTCTCTCTCTCTCTCTCTGCTTTGGCTGCTCTATGCCAAACTGTGGTTAATTCTCTAATCTTGTCATAATTATTTATGGTGAGGAGAGACACAGCAACACCAATAGAGTGTTGGGCTCTGAAAGACTGGGGTTCAGAACTTGTCTCTATGTATGACTCAACTTCTCACAGCCTGTTTCTTTATCTGTCCATGATAACATTAACAATTCTGATAGCTATCTCATAGGGTTGTTGGGAGACTCATGTGAGATTTTGTATGTAAAATGGTTTGAAGACATTAAAATGTTATAAGCAGCAAGGTGCCACAATGGATAGAGCTCCTGCCCTGGAGTCAGGAAGATTCATTTTTGTGAGTTTAAACCTGACCTGAGGCACTTACAATCTGTGTGACCCTGAGCAAGTCACTTAACCAAGTTTACTTCAGTTTCCTCATCTGTAAAATGCATTGGAGAAAGCAATAGCAAACCACTTCAGTATTATCACCAATAAACCAAATGAGGTCATGAAGAGTCAGACAGGACTGAACAACAATCTATGTGTGTGTATGTATATATGTATACACATATGTATATGTGTATAAATATGTATGTGTGCATTGTTTATTATTATAGCTTTCTGATGACCCAAACGTTTTGCCTCTATTAAGGGAATCTGTTTTAATGTTTACCGTGGAATTTACCTCCTTGTTAAAAAGTACTTGTGTAAACCAAGTATAGCATTCTATCACATACTTTGTATTAAATGTGGCCTCCAAATCAGATGCCTCAACATGGCAGGTGCTTGATTCTGGGTTCTCATAGGCCACAGTTGTGGAATATGATGTCTGTAAGATTTTACCATGCATCATCCTCAGTGGCAGATTTTTACCTAGTTTTCAATGGCCAGGCTATTTAAGTCCAGAAGGGCTCATCACCAATAAGCTAACCCTTATCAATACTCTGGCCATGACAAAGCTTGAAAATACAAAGAATAATAACCCTCCCAGAGAGCATCATCAGCCTTATTTAAAGCATCAGTCAAGGGAGTTAGCCGAATATAGATCTAATCTCTCTCCTGATTTAAGAAATAACCAAGTGATATAGTTTGGTTTTTATCATTTGTAAAATGTCAAAACTACTACACGATCTTACATTGCAAAGATGGGCTAGATGTTAACCACCTACAATGTTTGCTATGGGAGACAAATTGGCTGGACAGTGTGCTGTGCCTGGAGTTCTGAGTTCGAATCCTGCTTTTTAGGATTATAAGTTAGCTATGACCATGGGCAAGTCACTTACATTCTTTGAACCTTGATATTTGTATCTTCAAATAGAGGAATAGAAATAATAGCATCTACCTTACAGAATTGTTGTAAGATTTTAATGAGATAATATATGTAAAACACTTTCTAAACTTGAAGGTATTGTATAAAATAAATTATTTTTATCATGGGTAAATACAACAGAATTGAAAGTACATACCACTAAACACCACTTGCTCATAATATAAATATGTATTTACAAGTATACAAATATATAAATGTAAATGTTTATGCATATTTATGTGTATGTATGTACATATATATGTATATACATATATGTAATGTCCCAAAAGTCTTAGTGCTGTTTTAAGCTTTAGTAGTATAAAACTACACCAAAACTTTAGGAATACTTTAAGTGTGTGTATGTGTGTGTGAGTGTGTGTGTGTGTGCATATATGTATGTTTTTATATATTTAGACTTATAGATTATCTATAATATATAGCTAGCATAGTGGATATAAGTTTCTAGGCTTGGAGTCATGAAGACCTGAGTTTGAATCTGGCCTCAGATACTTACTTGCTGTGTGACTATGGGCAAGTTATTTTGCCATTTTTACCTTAGCTTCCTCATCCTTAAAATGGGGATAATAATAGCATTTACCTCACAGGGTTATTATTAGCATTAAATGAAATTTTAAAGTACTTAGGACTGTGCCTGACAAGTAATAAGCACTATATAAATGTTAAATATTATTATTATCATATAAATGTATATATGTATATGTTTATTTCTAGATTCATAGAGAACATTCATTCATCTAGAACAATATATACCTAAAAAGAGTATTTACTCTAATATATCCATCAAATCATCACCCAGTATTTTCGTAAAGACCTCCCAGGAAGGGAAATTCACTACTTGTCAAAACAGAACATTTCACTTTTGGAAACAAATCTATAAAGCTGATCTGATCCCTTCTGTACTGGAGTTTCTAATCTAAAATGCAGGCTCGAGTTATGGCTTGGAAGTCAGAATTTCATCAGGTTGGACAGTTCTTTGTATGATAGAGTATGATAAACCTTTGTGCTAAGAACTTGATTTTTTTTCCTATTGTAACTATACTTATAGTATGGAATTTCCATCCCAAAATGAAGAATTTGGCTGAAGATCTGAATGTTCAGCTGTGACATTTTTTTTTCCTGTGACAAAGCTAGGAAATCTCTACTCTTTCCTCCATCAAAATGATTCAAATAATTTTGTAGGAATGGGTCTAAACAGATGGCAGGCAGATGGGGACACTGGTTATTATCTAAATCACACTTGGGTGTGAATAGCAGAATAGTATTGCAGGTACAACTCCCCATGTTCAATGTGAAAGATGATTAAGCCAGAATAACTTTGCCTTTTCCTTTGTGCTGAGGACAATCAAACACCCCTGGACCTTACCAAAAGCAGAAAAACCTCATTTCCCAAACTTTTGCTGCTTTGGGCCTGGCCAGTAGTACACTCTCCCATCAGAATTTTCGTAAATGCTCTTTAGATTTGTTGCTAACACTCACTTGGAGGCTGCTTTGGAATGATGGTATTTACTTTTTTTTCCCTTTCTCTCTGCTTCAGAAAGATCTTATTCTCTTTCTAATCATCAAAGAGATTAGAGCTGAACTGAAACCAGAAAGAGCTCCACTGGCAAAGCATCTGGGGCATTCACATGCATTTTTATCATGCTCTTTAACATTTTTCACAAAACCTGGCAGTGGATATAATTTTTTTCTACTGTCTAGCTACTGAATTCAGACAGAACTACAAGGTAAAAATTATACAGAACACTAGGAAAATCAAGCGGCAACAGTTTCATTTTGTTGTTAGTTTTGCATATACACAACATGCATATATACACATATATGTATCTATTAGAGAACCAGGGGTTTATTCTTTTATTATTATTCTTTTAATTCATTTCTTATAATCTTACTGTATTACTTATTTTTTAAAAGCAATTGGGGTTAAGTAACTTGCTCAAGGTTACACGGCTAGTCATTATTTATGTGTGGGTGCTCATTTTCTGAGGCCAGTTTCGATCCCGGCTCATCCCAACTCCGAGGCTGGCTCTCTTACTCACTGCGCCACCTAGCCACCCCTACTGTATTACTTCTTAACAACTCTTCTTAGCATATGGGGGAAGTGGGGCAGGGAGGAGAATTAAAAATCATACCTCATCTTTTAAGTGAATTTTATCTGGGAAAACAAACTTGACAAGAAAAATTTCCAGCAATTATCTTCAGATTTGACACTGCCGGAAGGCACACCCACTTATCCAGCAGGTTTTCCAGTAGTCCCACTAGAAGATTCTCTCAAAGGGCACTAGGTAATGTAGTGAATGCACACTTGGAATCAGGAGGACCTGATTTCATATCTGGTCTCAGACCCTTAACCCTTACTAGCCCTGCGACCTTGGGAAAGTCACTTGACCCTAATCACCCTGTGTTCCCCCCTCCAAAAAAGTAAAAAATAAAAATAAAAAGAAGTTTCTCTTGTGGACTTGGTTCTTAAGGAAGAATCATCATTTCTTTTACTTCTTAAAATTCTGAATGATAATTTCCTTATAACAATACCAGTCATAAAGAAAAGTGTGAATCCTACAAATTACTAAGACAAAACATTAATGGTGTCACAAAATCTAAAATTAAAGTAACCCCAGGGATTGTTTAGTCTGACCCAATGTGCTAAGAAGGTGAGTAATTTGCCCAAGGCCAAGCAAGTAAAAAAAGGCAACATAAAACAACAGGGTGGGGCGACTAGGTGGCTAGGTGGTGCAGTGAGTAGAGTGCTGGCCCTGGAGTCAGAAGGACCTGAGTTCAGATCTGGCCTCAGACACTTAACTCATACAAACAAAAACCTAGCTGTGTGCCTTTGGGCAAGTTACTTAACCCCAATTGCCCTCCAAAAAGCAAAAATAAAATAAAATAAAATAAAAAATAAAACAACAGAGCAAGAAAAGAATAAAATAAGTGAGTGGCTATCAAGAGTAAACTTATCAAGATAGTGAATGATCTGGAAACAATTTTTTACAAGACGTGATTAAGAGAATTATCTATGTTTACTGATAAAAAGCCCTATAACCTAATGGAATGTGATACAGTAGTCTTCAAATATCTCAAAGGCTAGCCTTTGAAAATTAGAGTAGATATTCTCATTCCTACAAAAGTCAAGACAAAGATGATGTAGTGAAAAGTATGAGATGCTAGTGAAGTTTCCTTCAGGGCAACCACAAAGTCTTCCTAGATTTCTTCCTCATGGGCAGCTAGATAGTGCAGTGAATAAAGCACCAGCCCTGGAGTCAGGAGGACTTGAGTTCAAGTCCAGCCTCAGACACTGAACACTTACAAGTCATGTGACCTTGGGCAAGTCACTTAACCCCAACTGCCCTCAAAAAAGCAAAAAAAAAAAATGGAATGAGGTAGTAGACAGGGCCCTTGTAACCTTAGGTGGGAGCATTCCCAGCTGTGGTCTCAGTGTCTTCCTTATCTGTCTCCTAAATTAAAGGAAATTAACTAAACAATCTCTATAGTTATTTCCAGTTCCAGTTCTATGGTCTATCAGATTGAGCATCTTCATTGGAACTTATCATTAGAAATTTGCAAAATAAAATGCTTTATGAAGTTTAAGGGAGAATGGCATTGCCAACAGGATTGATCAAGGAAGACTTTCTGAAGGAGGTGCATTTAAGTTGGGTTTTACAGAATGAGTGGGAATCTATCAAACAAAGGAGAACACATTGCCTGGTACATAATAAACGCTTGATCAGTGCTTGTTTTACTATCTAATTCCTAAGATTTTCCTCAGGCTGCCTTTGACTCACTTTTCCCAAATTCCTCCCCTCCATGCCCTCTCTGTTGTAGTCAAATTGGCCAAATGACCTTTTCTAATATACAATATTCCATTTCCTCCCCTAGGTTTTTGTATAAGTGATCTTTCATCTGGATCAAAAACTGAACTTACCTCTCATGGTTTTTAACGTCCTTCAAAGCAAAGTTCAGCAATGAAACTCCTATACAAGGTCTTTCCTAATCCCCTTAAATATTGGAGCTATAATCCTTTTCAAGTTACTTTGAAATATTTTGTATTTATGTAATCAATATCATCATCATCATCATCATCATCATCATCATCATCATCATCATCCTTGCTAGTTCTTTAGGGTTTACAAAATACTTTACAAATATTATCTCATTTGATGCTAGTAGCAACTCTGTGAGATAAGTGCCATAAATGTCCCCATTTTACAGATGAGGAAGCTGGAGCAAATAGAAATAACTTGACTTGTCCAGGGTCACCTAACTAATGTCTCAAGAACAATTCAAACTCAGGTCCTCCTGACTACAAATCCAGAGTGCTCTCTACTTTGACATTTATCTGCCTACTCATTTACCAGTGTACATGTTTTATCTTCAAAACAGAATATAAGCTCCTTGAAGTCAAAGGTGTTTTGTTTTGTTTTTGTATCAGCACTGCTTAGAACATCTCAAGGACTAAATAAACATTTGTTGAATTGAAAAGAACTAAATTGAATTTATTCTTGTATAGTAAAACATTATTTTTTATTATTTTATTATTATTTTTAAATTTTTTAAATTTTTTTATTTTTATTTTTTATTTTTTTTCTTTTTTATTATTTTTTTAGTTTTTTTTCTTTTTTTAATTATTTTTTATTTTATTTATTTATTTATTTTTAAACAAATGCTTTATTAACTTCTGGTTTACATCATTCATTTCCACCAGATTATGAGTTACATTTTTCCCCCGTTCTTTCCCTACCCACCACCCCAGGATAGCAGTCCCACCAGATATCCCCTCATCCAATCTGCTCTCTCCCATATCTTCTCCCATACCCCCTTCGACTTTGCCATTAGGGCAAGGTGAATCTCTGAGCCCCACTGCCTGGACATCTTATGAAACATTTAATTTTAAAACATATGCCATGTACCCTTCTTCAATTACTTTCATAATGAGAAAGGTTTCATCAAACACAGTCATTGTTTTTCCATGTAGGACGGTAAATAGTTCAACTTTGATAAGTTCCTTTTGATTTCTTTTCCTTGATTGCCTTCTCAAGCATCTCTCACTTCTTGTGTCTGAATGTCAAATTTTCTATTCAGCTCTGGTTTTTTCATCAAGAATGTTTGAAAGTTCTCTATTCCACTGAATGACCATATTTTCCCCTGAAACAAGATACTCAGTTTTGCTGGGTAGGTGACCCTTGGGTTCATTCCCAGCTCTTTTGCCCTCTGGAATATCATATTCCATGCCCTTTGATCCCTCAGTGTAGAAGCTGCCAGGTCCTGGGCTATTCTGATTGTGTTTCCACAATATTGAAATTGTTTCTTCCTGGCTGCTTGTAGTATTTTTCTCCTTGATCTGGGAATTCTGGAACCTGGCTATAATATTCCTGGGAGTTTTCTTTTGGGGATCTTTTCAGGAGGTGATTGGTGGATTCTTTCAACCTCTATTTTGCCCTCTGGATCTAAAACATCAGGGCAGTTTTCCTTGAGAATTTCTTGAAGGGTGATTTCTAGGTTCTTTCTTTGATCATGGCTTTCAGGTAGTCCAATAATTTTTAAATTATCTCTCCTGGATCGATTTTCCAGGTCAGTGGTTTTTCCCATGAGATATTTCACATTGCCTTCTATTCTTTCATTTGTTTGGATCTGTTTAATAGTATCTTGATTTCTCATGAAGTCACTAGCTTCCATTTTCTCCAGTCTAACTTTGAAGGAATGAATCTCCTCAGTGAGCTTTTGAGATTCTTTTTCCATCTGGCAAATTTGACTTTTTAAGGCATTCTTCTCTTCATTGCCTTTCTGAGCCTCTTTTGCCATTTGAGTTAGTCTATTTTTTAAGGTGTTATTTTCCTCAGTCAGGCTGTTGACTGTCATTTCATACTTTTCTTGCATCTTTTTCATTTCTCTTCCTAAATTTTCCCCCACTTCTCTTATCTGCTTCTTAAGGTCCTCTATGGCCTGTAGCCAGCTTGTATTTTCATTTGGGGTTTTTGGTGCAGGAGTTCTGACCTCACAGTCCTCCTCCATGCTTTGAGCCTCTTTGCCCCTAACATAGGAGTCCAATGTTGAACTTTTCTGTTTATTTTGTTTCATTTGCCTAGGCATATTGCCACTTAATTACTTGATTTGGGGGCTTGTTGCCACAGTAGGACTCTGCCACCAGACAGGGGAGCTTCCGCCCAAACGTGGGGTCTTCACAGCTTCCACCAGTTGGGTGGCCTCTGTAGAGCCTCCACCCACTCTGGCAAGTTGTATACCCACCCCAAACTTCCCCCCCAGACCACAATCCAGATCCAGGCAGTTTAAACCAAAAGTGATTAACCCCCAGACTGATTGCTGGATCTTCCTACAGTTTGCAGAACAGGAGCTAGAGCCACTACTGATGCTGCAAAATGGCTTCTGTGCAGCTGTTTCTTCAGCAGCTTTTTGCCCCCAGGGGAGGAAGCCATGTGTTCCCCAAATACTGGTCCCAAAGTCCATAGGGCACTAACCTCTCACTTTGTCGTAGGCATATCTGTGCTGATAATTCTGGAATCGCCACTATTGCTGGTGTTCTGGAGTCCCTTCAGCTGGCTGAAGGCCCGGCCGCCCTTGGGCTAAAGCCGTGGACCTGGGCTCGGCTCTGCGGGCTGTGCTGTCGGTTCCCAACGTGCTGTGCTGCCTGCTCTCAGAGTGTTGCGCTGGCCGCTCCCTGCAGGGCTGCTGGGCTGTCCTCAGCAGGAGGTTAGCTTCTCTGTGCTGTTCAGTGGGTGCTGTGGCTCCAGAAGTTGTTCGGAGCTCCCTTTCACATTGTTTGAAATACGTGTGTCTTGAACTCACATTTTTTAAAATGAATATTAAAAATCGTTTTAACATGTAATTGGAGGGAAAAAAAAAAAACCAAAATACTCTTTGGGAAAAAAAAGAATCTTTCCAAGGATCCGTAAAACATTATTAAATTCATGACAAATTAAATGAAGGCACCTGGTAAATTATAATTGTTTCATTGACTCACCACAATTGATACAATAGACTAGTTTTCTTTATAGCATGTACTTAAATCATTTTCTTCCTGAAAATAACCACATTTTTAACATTTATAATTTTGACTGGTGTCTAGAGAACGAGGTGCCATGGAACCAAAATATCTTGTTTGATGTAGAGAAGGGGATTATAGGGTAGAAACTGTCCTTGCTGTTGAGGGTTTACTCATTCATTCATTCATTCCTTTATTTATTTATTGTTATTTGTTTTGTTTTGCTTTTTGTCTGATAATTATTTTGCTGCTTTCGTTTTGTACAGCAAGACATCTTGAAGCGGACTGGTATTTTCCTATTACAAACTAGTGGTGTTTTATTACATAATTATGATTATTCAATATCTATAATGATTAAAGTATCATAGACAATACAAGATTAGGCAAATTTCTTATTTGGTGAAAATAGTATTATAACTGAAGAAAATTGTTAAAGTCACTGAACAGAGCTATGTGGCTTTGAACAAATCACATCATCTTTCTTGGGCTCAGTTTCCTCATCTGTAAAAATAAGAGGTTGAAACAGATGACCCCTAAGTTTAGTTCCATCACTAAATTTATGATCTGATTATTACAGATCCATTGAAGCATTCATTTACAAAATTAAGAAGCGATATTTAAGAGTGTAATGGTAAATATGTCATTATTACATTAGAGAAAAAAAGGGCCTAAGCACAATTTCATCTTGCAGTCATCCCCAATTTAAAGAAAGAGGTTGTATTTCAAAAGCAGATATTTTCTTTAGCCTTTAGAAAGAAATATTATTTTTCAAGGAATGAGCAATGCAGCTGTTCCTACTGAGGAAAGGACAAAGGATTTAATACTTTTTAGATGAGCATATGGTGTGTTATGAAAATTGTTTTAGGAAATATAATACTAGAGTGAAAACTGGTTGGTTGTTTTACCTCTTAATACCAGAGGGAGAAAAAAGTTTCTTAAAATCTAAATATGATTTGTAAGTTACTTCTGGAAAGGTATAAAGACACACATGTGTACACACATGTGTTTTTATATAATGGTATCTATAATTATATAACTATATATGCATGTTTGTGTGTATATATATATATATATATATTAAACTGTATATGACTCTTTCTCTTTTTCTCTATCACTCTGTTTTTCTCTGTCTCTCACATCTCATAATTGGGATGCACACAGCTGTGTGTGTGCCTTAAAACTAATTCCAACAGATCATAGATTAAGAAATGAAATGGACCTGAAAAATCTTAAAGATCATGATCTATCTCCTTTTACAGATGAAGAAGCTGAGTTCCCTGAAAGATAAAATTATTTATTTGAGACCATTTTGTTGTTGAGGCATTTCAGTCAAATATGACTCTTAGTGAACCCATTTGGTTTTTCTTGGCAAAGATAGAACAGTTTGTCATTTCATTCTTCAGCTCATTTTACAGATGAGGAAACTGAGGCAAACAGGGTTAAGTGATTTACCGAGGGTCACACAGCAAATATATGAGGCTAGATTTGAACTCAGGTCTTCCTGATTTTCTGATTTAATACCCAGTGTGCTATCCATTGTGACACCCCATACATGTAGTTAATACATGTCAGATTCCAGTATAGGTCCTGATTTCAAATCTGGTACTATTACCACTGTACCAGGTTCTTCCATGTGTAGATAAGGAAAATGAAGCTCAGAGAGACTGAACTTACACAAGATTTTGCAGGGTAAAGGACTGGATCTGTCATATTTATGGTGTTGGAAACTCCCAGTTGAGGAAACTCCCTCTAATAGTTCAGGTCACCACCTCCTATGCATGCTATAGTCTTAGAGAACTGCTTACATTACCAAGCATCTGTCACTTGCCCACGTTCAGATTGCCGGTATGTTCCAAGCAGCAAAAACAGGTTTGAAATACAGGTTTCTTTTCTCCTAATCCATTGGCCTTTTTACCTTTCATCTTCAAGTTAGTGAACACATAACAGCATCAGTGAATGGATAATTAGGTGTTCAAGTTCTCAACATGCTTTACTCTTATTTTACAGGACAGAGGCATTGTTTTATAGTGGAGAGGAAAATTGATTTGGGGTCAGGAAGACAAAGGTTTAAATTCTACCTCACATACTATACTTGAAACAAGTTCCTTAAACTCTCTGTGCCTTGGTTTCTATCCCCTATGTAATGAAATAGACATGAATGTAATGAAGATACATGACAGTGTCTTAAGTGTTCCTCTAGCTTTAAGCCTGTGATTCTATGGACCATTTCAAATTACCCACTTATCTCTTTATATATTTAGACTCTAATAGGTATTTTTTCCCCATAGATCTGAACCTTAGTAGAAACATTCAGTAGAAACATTCAGGAGAAACATAGGTAAGAATGACTTTATATCTACTAGAGAAAGGGTTCACAGTAATGCAGGATTAGAGAGGGCAGTTCTTTGTTTTTAAATTGTAAATAGTATTATAAATTACATGTAAAGATAGTTTTCAACATTCATTTTTATAAGATTTTGAATTCCAATTTTTTCTCCCTCCCTCCCTCCCCAAGATGGCAAGCAATCTGACAAAGTTATACATGTGCAATCATGTTAAACATGTGCCTATATTTGTCATGTTTTGAAAGAAGAAACAGAACAAAAGAAAATAAACACACACACACACACACACACAATGAAAATAGTATGCTTCTATCTGCATTCAGACTCCATAGTTCTTTCTCTGTCTGTGGAGAGCATTTTCCTTCATTGGTCTTTTGGAATTGTCTTAGGACATTGCATTGCTGAGAAGAATTAAATCTATCATAGTTGATCATAGTATAATGCTGCTGTTACTGTTACAGTGTTCTCTTGCTTCTCCACATTTCACTCAGCATTTGTTATGTAAGTCTTTCTATGTTTTTCTGAAGTCTGCCTGCTCATCATTTCTTATGGAACAATAATATTCTATTATATTCATATGTCACAATTTGTTCAACCATTCCCCAGTTGATGGGCATTCCCTCACTTTCCAAATCTTTGCTATCACAAAAGGCTACTGAAATATTTTTATACATGTAGGTCCTTCCCTCCAACCCCTTTTTATGATAGAGAGGGCAGTTTTTAAATTGGGAATGTATCCCTGTGAGTAGTTCTTCCAAAAACAAACAGACACTTATTTACCTAGTTCATTTGGGGAAAGTAAAACTCTGAAGTAGATAGAAATGACCTTCACTTTAGAGAGGTATAAGTGAATACACTTAGCACCTGAAGTCAAGGGGGACATGAGGTTCAAAACCCTCTCTGCCACTTACCAGCCATTTGGTACTAGGGTAAGTCACCCAGAGTCTTTAACTCAGTTTTCCCATCTATCAGATGAGTATAATACTTGCACTATACCTCACAGCATTTCTGCAATGAAAGTACTTTGTAAATATTAATGTTCTTTATGAATAGAACCTGCATTTGTTATTATTGTCTCCAGATATTTACTAGCTATGTAGCCCTAGACAGATCACTTAACCTCCATTTGCCTCAGTTTCCTCAATTACAAAATGATGATAATAATAGATCCTATCTTGTAAGGCTGTTTTTGAGAATCAAATGAGGTAATATTTTTAAAGTACTTAGCACAGTTCTTGGCACATAGAAGGAGCTATAGAGATGTTTATTTCCTTTCTTTCATTAGTATTTCGCTTTAATTGAGAATCCTCTTCCTTCTGTGGAAACATTTCTTCCTTAGTCCTCTATCTTTGGTTGGGTTTTATTAGGGTCTAGAAGTCATTCTCCCTTTAGATGTTAGCTGTTGGAAGCTTTAGAGAATTAACTCTCTCAGAGACATTTGCATTTCATTAAGTTACTCATCAAATATTAAAGAAATAATCTGTCACATGTGACGAATGGGTTTGTTATGTTTTCCTTAACTGTAGTTTGTTGCAAGGTAAGGCTCTCCTGAGGGCTGGGTGTCTTTGGAAAATATTAGTGAGAAGGAAAAGGAGGAGGAGGAGGAGGAAGAAGTGGAGGAGTAGGAGGGTTTCAAATTCTTGGAACAGAGCAGGGCAGATTTTAAAACCATGGGGCTGCTAGGTGGTGCAGTGAATAGAGCACAGGCCCTGGAGTCAGGAGGACCTTAGTTCAAATACGGCCTTAGACATTTAATACTTACTAGCCATGTGACCTTGGGCAAGTCACTTAACCCTAATTGCCCTGCATTCCCCCCTCAAAAAAAATTAAATAGCTGAAACCTGGAAAAAAAACTTAGACTCTTTCCTTTATTGCCCCAGAGGGGAGAAATAGAAAGCAGTAGGAGGGAAATGAAAAGGGGTAAATTTAGGCTTGAAGTAATGTTGGGGAGGAATTCCTTAACATTTAGAGTTATTACAAGTGGAAGATGCCACATCATGAAGTTCCCCCTCATTGGTAGAATTCTTCAGTTACAGGCTAGATGACTCTTTGTTAGGTGTTCTGTAGAGGGAATTCTTGGTCAGCTACAGGCTTGACTAACAGATTTCTGATGTCTCCTTCACCTCATTCTTGATTACACAGGAGCTCATAAATCACATGACATAGACAATTAGCTCATTTGCCTAGAGGTAAGGTCAGCCCCACATGACTAAAGAACAGGTATACCCAATAACCTCTCAAGGTCCCTTTCGATTCAGTGAATTGATGACTTGTATGGGCCAGGTGGTCAGGGACATTCTGGCTCCAAAAACATGTTTTTTGGTAGTAACATTGTATTCAGGTCAAATCTTCCCTGTTAAATTATAGATTTCTAAATACAAGTACATAACAATCATTTATACATGCAGAGTAAAGCATGTTCTTATTCTCTCCTTTAAAGTAAATAACCTACATCTGGAACCTGAGTTCAGAGACTGGTTGGTACTGTGTCAGTGATCAGTCTAAATATCATAATAAGCAAACTTGTGACATTTGCCTTACAGCAGCTTTGCCTTTCAAATCAGTATCACTAATTGTCTGGAAGAAGCAACACCTGCTATTATGGTGCCTGAAATATAGCTCAAATTTTAAATAATTCAGAAAAGAAAGGTTTTCAGTCTGGTCCATTTCTTTTCTGGCATGTTTGAGAATATTTCATTTAGCTTTACTTCTGTGGAACAGACAACAAGAGATAAGATTAGACTGGAAACATCTTTAGAACATGAAGAGAATCCACTATGTGAAAAAATAATGTAAGAAAGAAGGTCGATGTAAAATCTAAGAAAACAAAAGCTCTCATGTCCAAAAAATAAGCTATTTAAATAAAAATAATGGTGAAAAGGTAGTATGGTTCATTGGAGAGAGGGGTGGCCTTGGTTGCAGGAAGATCTGGTTTTAAGCTGCTACATGTACAATCTATGTGAACCTGGGCAAGTCATAACCTCTCAGTGTCCTAGGTAACTCTGGAACAGTAAAAGGAATGGAGGAGTTGTTACTCTGAATTATTGATGGGAATTTCTATATTTCTATAGTAAGTAAATCATTTCTGGACTATAGAGAAATAAACCAATCTATAAATAAAAGAGGGAAATATTGGTACTGTATCCTCCCCTCCCCAGATAATATGGTGTGACAATGCATTTTTTAAAATCTGAAAGTATGTATGTATATGTATATACATAAACCTATATGAAAAAGGACTTTCTATTTAAGGAAACTAAAGTTTAGAATTTGATCCTAATATTATCAGAAAAAAATTATGTTAAAGCTTGCATCCTACCAGTGTTGGTTTAATAGAATCCTCTTTATGTAAGAAAGACTGATTATTTGCATATTTAGAAGAGTTTTACAGGCAAAATCTAGGAAGTAATCCTTCTTTTCTATTCAACAATGGACAGTTTTAGTCTTTGCATTTTGGAAAGATGCAGTTGAGAAGATTGACATAGTCACAAGAATTTTAACAGGAAGTCAGAGTGGTGGGGCTCTAGAATAGCAAGCCTCAATCAATATTCATATTATGAGATATTTTCAGAAGGATATTAAAAACTTCTGAGTCTCCTTAAAGGGGATAAAATATTCCCTCCAGTAGTGATATTTTAGAATAGCTCTGTAGTTGCAGAAGGGATTCCCTTCACCTTTTTCTCCTACTTCTTTTACCCCAACTCCTTTATCTTTTCCTTCTCTTTTATGTTTATCATCTCCTTTCTCTTTTCTCTCTTCTTTATTTTTTCTACTTTTTTCCTTATTTTTCTTGTCTTTCTCTTTTTCTGTTAAGATGCACTAGGTCTTTATGGTCCCTTATAAATTCTTGGTTTTATGAAATTTGGGGTGACAGAGAGAGACGGAGAGAGAGAGACAAACTGAGAGAGAGAGAGAGAGAGAGAGAGAGAGAGAGAGAGAGAGAGAGAGAGAATAAGAGAGACAGAGACAGAGACAGAAGACAGAGAGAGACAGAAAGAGAGAGACACAGAGAAAGAGATAGAGAGACACAGAGGGACAGAGACAGAGACAGGGAGACAGAGATTCGAAGACCCCATCTGTTTATAGAACATGGAGAAAAATTGGAGACAATGTTCACAACTTCAACTACAGATAAAGCTACAATGTTTTGATGCTGTGATCCCCTAAGAGCTGCATGGGAAAGATGATCGTATTTTCACACTATTGATCAGTGATAAGCTATGAAAAGATAGCACTTCTTTTCCACGTATACCTAAACAACTTTGAATACTTCAAAATACATATTTTCTATAATGAGTATAGAAATCAGAGCATTGTCTTTATCTTATTAGAGGTGAAATTTTAATAAAAATTAGCAACCAGTTCAACATATCAGAATTTTCCTTGGGCATTTCTGCACAAAATGTTTCCTCTGCAATATTAACTTTAGAATCTTTCTTCCCCCTTTTCTCATTGCTTAGAGAAGCTGTTCTCATTTCTACCTGTATTGGTTCCATATCTTACTGAGACTGGTAGTCAGTCATACCAGTCCATTTTAACATGAGGCTCTTATGAAGCTTAACCATTTACTTAAATAAACAAAAAGAATGAATTACATATAGACAATTTTGTCTGAAAAATCCAGTTTTCAACTTCATTGTCACTCCAGTAGCAGTGGCTTAATCTGCTTTATGGGAGTCTGCAGATACCCCAGTTTCTTGGAGAAGTAGTATCTCTTTAATAAAAGAAGAAAAGGAGAGGGAGGCATGGGAGAGAAAAAGAAGAGAAAAAGAAAACATCCCTGATTCACCAAATGAAGCTGTGGATAGAAGCAGCAGTAATGCAACCTTCGTGATTTGTCTTTCTGATGGCCTTCCCCTTCATTTCCCCCTTCTCTTTTTGCTCATGCCTAACATGTTTGTAATTGGAAAAAGAACCCAGGGATAGTGAAACTACAATAGGCAGAGAAGTCCTACCAAATAAATAAATTAAATTAAATATCCAATTTTTATTGTATTAAATAATCGAACACATAATAGTCTGTTTTATTTCATTAAAAATAAAATTCTCCGTGGAAGCTTATATGTATATATTTTAAAAAGCCTATCCATTCCATTTTTTTTTCTATTTCACTTTTCAGTTTGGAAATATCACAGTTTAGGAATCCCCGTGGTCAGAAGGTGGCGCTCTAGTACTTTTTTTCCCCCGAAATGCTATAAACTGTTGTGTGAATCCCATATTTACCCAAATGCAGCCTTTTCCAGATGCTGGCCTCAGGGCCATAGTCAGTCCTGCAATTCACTTCTCATTGCTGGGGATGTCTCATTAGGAGACTAACTGTTTAAAATGCAGTGCTAATGTGAAAGTTTTAATTGGGAAACCCTGTGCATGTTAAATTAATCTTAAGTACTTTTATCTTGAATCCTTCCTTTCTATGATGTTTAGAATTTCTGAACGTCAAAGTTTTCCTATTTCTGTGGAATGCACTGCAAATGGACCAGTTGTCCCTTTTATCATTACCAATATGCTTTTGAAAATTCCTTTTCCACAGCTTCCATAAGTACTCTAGAATATATATGCATTCCTCCCTTTATAGGTTGGACTAGCTCAGGCACTCTTAATGGTGTGTGTGTGTGTGTGTGTGTGTGTGTGTGTGTGTGATGTGCACATGCACACCTGCACGTGTGTGTGTTTGTGCCTTTGGTGATAGAAACAGAGACAAAGGAACTGATGGAGACAGACAGACACAGAGTCACAGACACAAAGACACAGCCACCAAGACAGAGAGATAAATAGAGATTAAATAAGTTTGTGCAGCCTTGCCCAGCATACTGTTTTTGAATGCATGAAATAAAATACATATCGTGACAAAGGAAATGTATTATATTATATTTATATCTATCTATATCACATATAGTATATGTATGTATATATAAATATACATGTATCATATACACACATAAATACATAAGAAAAACTATATATGTGTATAAGTAGATGGATTGATCGATACATTGATATACAGATAGATTATATGTGTTTAAATTATAGAGCCAACAGTAAGTCCCTTTGGGCTACATGGCCTCTCAGGATCCCTTCCACATCTGAGTCTCTGTGATTTTGAAATTCATGCTTTGTTGCTCACACCAATGTCTTTTTAGCACTACTGTGGTATATTGGATAGACCTGAATTTACAGTCAGGGATATCTGACTTCAAATTACACCTCAGAATCTTATTAGATATGTGATTTAACACTTTGGAGTCTCAGTTTCCTTACAGAATGAGGATTATAATAATTATTATACTTAATTAACAATATTACTATGTAAACCTCAAATTACAGGGTTTACCTGAAGTGCTTTATATCTCTTAAAATACTATATCTATTTGTAACTTTTTTTTTTTTGCTACTTTCTTTCACCCATAGGAAGAAAGTTGGAATTGAATAATAATGCAGGAAAAATAGCATGTGAGTAAACTCTCAACATTTCCCCTATCATATACATCAATACCCAATTGCCATTAATGGAAGACAAACCACAAAATTTTAATTAAAGTTGTTTTTCTTAAAATACTAAAATGTTTACTTTTTGACCTGGAGATCCCATTGCTAGGGACATAAACCAAGGAAGTTAAATATTCATATATAAAAAGAAGCAATATTTTTTGTAGTACTCCACACATATACACACATGCAGAAAAGATGGAAACAATACAGTCTCCCAATGACTAAACAATGAATCAACAGATTTGCTTCTGTAAATGTAATGGAATATTAGTGTACAATAAAAAATGATGAATATGAGGAGTTCAGAGAAACATGGGAAAACATAAAAACTGTTATAAGCAGAAGCAAGAGAAAACTTAGTCAACACAAATTTATTAAAATATATATACACACCACGACTTTAATAACATAAATTAACATGCCCAAGGGAAAATGCATTTATTTAATTTTAATGAGTAATCTTTGTTCCAGAGAATAGTGGATGTAACCAGGAAATGATGGGTGCAGAAAACAGTCTATATGGTCTCATATGTTGTTTTTTATTCAATTATGATTAATTATTGTTGGTATTATTGTGTGATTGCCTGGTTGTTTAAAAAGTTTAATGGCAGGAGATTACACTGAGAAAGGACAATATTGTAAAAAAAAAAAAAAGTAATCATTTAAAAAAGTGTGGCATTCACCTTTCAGCTAAATGTGCTTCCTGCTCAACCTGCTCAACCAAGGGACAATTCTACATTGTCAATGACAAACCACAAAAGATACATTTTATTTCAAGATGCGTGTGGCTATCCTGGCCTGCAGCCTACAATTGGTTCTGTCATAACTGTCTTGCCTGAAGGTAGATAGACAATTTCATGAAAAAGAGCCACTGTCATCCAAATCATAGATGTATTGGTTCTTAAAAATGGGAGTTGCCAATGATTCTCCAGCAGAAATTCCTTGGGAGGTTAATCCTGACCAATAGTTTTTTAAAAAAAGAAAAACACCCATACAGCAGAAATGGGCCAAGAGCCGAGCATTAAAAATGTTCTTCACAACTCAAATTGTCTTGTAACAACTAATATGCTGTCATTGGGATCAGATCACGTCTAATATCTATTATTGAAATTCCCTGAGTGTTAAGGAAGCAGGTACTATGTTTTCCACCCTCATACTGGGGCAGATATAGAAGTCCTAAGACCCCCAAACCAAAACCCTTTCCATAAGTATTTTAAAGAAGGGAACAATTTCTGAGGACAGGATTAGTCAAGGAAAACATTCTGGTAAAGACGGGGCTAGGGGCGGGCCTGAACTTTGAAGGGTGAGTAATGTTTTGTTCAGAAAAATAGAGCAAGGACTGACTTAAGGGGATAAAAAAAATAAATGTTGAGAAATGTGAAGGAACTTTACTATCTTCGCAGGACTGTGACTAGGGCAGAAAATGAATATTGAGTAAACCCAAAGAATTTAGAACCTGAAAAGTAATTGAGGATGAGATAATAGTATTAGATAAATAAATAGAAAATAAAAAACCTCTTGGCAAACTTTAAACATGATATATCAGCTATAATTATTGTGTAGTTCAATACCCTCACTTGAAGGATAAGGGAACTAGAGAGAAATGATTTGCCAAAGATCATGTAAGTAGCAACAATATACTTTGAACCCAGAACTTTTGACAGTAATGCTAAATCAGATGGGATAAATTCTTTGCTAGGTGAATTGCAAAAGGATTTCAAAAGCCTGCAAGTCATAGTGCAAAATTTAAAAGTCATTGAAGGTTTTGCAGGAAAAGACTGGGTGGTGAATAAATACAGATGAATAAATAAGTAATTTATTAAAATTAATGTGATAGCAGTGTGGGGAAATGAATGTGTTTTGCTTATTTCCAGAACTGGGAACAAAGGGTAGAAGTCGAAAAGGGCATATTTATGGTTTAAATCAGGGAAGAAAAAAACAGACAACAAAAAAACCCCACTTTCTTGGACAATTAAGAGTCTTCGTGAAGTGGAATGGGCTGCCTTGGGCAAGCAGTAGGTTCCCCTCATTTGTGGAATTCTTCAGGTGTAGGCTGAATTACCATATGCTGATTATGTTCTAGAGGAGATATTTTAAGGGCAGTTCTCCTGTGTTTCATTTCTACTTTGAAATTCTCAGATTAGAAGGATCCAAGAGCACTATAATTGTGAGGATGTTGCATCTGTGTGTGTGTGTGACAATAAAATATATACTACTTTTCCTCATCTCTTATATTTAAAATATGGGCAATTTGTTTGTAAAAGTAATTATTGTAATCAATTTCTACAAACTATCCATTGTGAATTCATCTAGCTTCTAGGTTAGAAGTGCTAATGACTCTAAGTTAATTTGAAAACTTTGAACATTATATAAATGGTGATCATCCTTGCTGTTATTGGTACTATGAAAATCTAGGTCCTTGAGTAAAAAAAAATTGATCCATTTAAAAATAATAGTTATAATTGAGAGAGAGAGAGAGAGAAAGAGAGAGAGAGAGAGAGACAGAGAGAGAGAGAGAGAGAGAGAGAGAGAGAGAGAGAGACAGAGAGAGAGAGAGAGAGAGAGAGAGAGAGAGAGAGAGAGAGAGAGAGAGAGAGAGAGGGAGAGAGAGAGATAGGCACAGAGAGAAAGTCTGGAAAATAGATACATTATCTCTTTTGAGCCTCATAAAAGCCTAAAGATCCAGGCATTAGAATTTTGATTTTACAGATGAGGAAGTCAAGGATCAGAGAAATAGAGAAATTTGTCCATGGTCACATAGTAAGAAGGTACCATGCAAAATTCAAACCCAAATCTTTCTGATCCAAAGTTCAGAATACTTTCCCATCTTTCTGTTAATAAACGTTCATTGAATTGAATCCCCACCACACTCTACTTCTACCTCTTTCATTGTTGCAGGAACTTAAGAAAATTTTCCAGAAATTGGGGCTCCCAGCTTTCAGAATTACCCTTTAATTTGAGGTCTATTTAAATGATTTTTTAAAAGCATAGATATCCCATATATACACATTCTCCTGGAGGCAAAACTGAGTACCAGTTTTGGGGTTTGATTTAAAAATTTTCCCCAGAGATATTTCCAGTGTTTGCTACAAATGTATTTCTAATCTTAGTGATTTATTATTCACTATGGTTGACTTCTTAATTCTCTTTCCATACAGCTTCTTTTTCTGAGCAATACTGGTGTTTATGTTTGGTTAGCTGATGCTGAGTGACTGGCTAGTAACCCTTGATATTTGTGTTCATCCTTGTTTTCAATATCTGTGGCTAGATCTCTGATATGTATGTATAGCTCAAGAGGACCATGCTAAAGTAACTATGTATGACAGTGATGTTTGGCAATGCAATCCTGCATTTGGCAATACATGACACCTAAGTCAGTAAAGTGTGTGTTACAATATGTCATCTCAGCCAGTCCTTGAGAGGCATCCTTATTTTTTGATTGGCACAGTCTGACTATTGTATCTAGATCCAGGATGCATGTCAAAAAGATTCTGCCACCTTCTCTGATTCAGACAGCACCTGCCGCCAGTCATTCTCAAGGAGTTTAAATTCCAATTTGTTCACTCACACAGGTTTGCAAAGTCATTTTCTGCCACGACCCATTTCCCCCTCCCAGAAAGAATGGGTATTTTAAAGGCAGATCTAACACTCATTGTCATCCCCAATGCTCTGTCTCCCTCTTTTCTCTTGCTTTTGACGTTTTGGAGTATCCGTCTAAAGATAATAGAGGAAATTTGTTCTTACAGAACATGAGCAATTCCAGAGTGAGATTCCAGCTCTTAGTGATGAAAATGCTATATTCATGTCTTTATGCCATCTGTTCATAGGTTTATGGACTCCCAGTTCTCCAGAGATGATCACATATTTGAATTGTTCCCTAGTGCTAGATTTTGTCAACTGTTTGTATTGCCAAATACGAAGAAGTGTTGGGAGCCAGGCAATACCCACAGGGCAGCACAGCTGCAACTGCTGCTGAGAATCAATTAGTCCAGTTAAGGTCAGTGCTCGAAATCTGCCCCCTGGCTTTACCTGTGCACACATGAAAAGAAGCTTCTTTCACATATTGTTCAGGGAGCTATGACACTCTGGTGCACACAAACGATGTATTTGCATTTCTGTAAAATGAAAAATGGAGACTCCTAATAGTCTTTGGAGTAGCATCAACACCAGCCCAAATTTGCTGTTCTAATTCTGTAGATATCCTGCTGAAACACTTTTTTCACGGAGCACAACCCATTTCTTTCTTTCAACACATTTTAATTCAGTTCAACAAGCCTTTATTAATACTTTACTATGTGTAAAATATAGTACTAGGCACAAAAGATACACGTGATATAAAAAGTGAAACAGTTCCTGCTAAATTCTGTTAGAGTAGATACTTTAGGTTGGATCATTTTTAATAGCTCCCATTAAAACTCTGATTGTATTTATGGTGAATTGTTTGAAACGAACCCAGTTCTATGAAGATAACATATCCATAAATAGGTTTGCTTTGGTTTTTCCCTCTGCAGGATCAGAGAGATATGAAGTAATACAGAAGGAGTAATTTGATATTTTATATGTGGGTGTACCTGGCGTAAAAGTAATATTTGGAGGATATTCTCAGGCACTTGTGACCAACACTATTCCTAGTTCTGTAATTAGACATATGATCCTGATTGGATTCATTGCTGTGGAAGCTGACTTCTAATGTCCTTGAAGAAGTTATATTATTTGGTCCAAATCTTGGACTTTCCCAAAAGGGAAAGTAGGAATAAAGGTATAATACAACAACAATCAGATGTGGACCAGGCTGTTTATTCCTAAAAAAAGGGAAAGATTGCTAACCATGGAAGAATCACAACACATATTAAGAGAATGAACACTCAGTATAATCATAGTGGAGTAGATGGGGAGAACTAATATTTTGAGGCTCATCAGAACATACAGCATTTATATGCTATTAAATACTAGACATTTAATATTTTACCTTGGCAATAGCTAATGTCCAAACAGTCAAGTTTGATCTTTTGGTGACCTCTCATAAAAGTAGATGTTTCACCTGCCATTAGACAATGACATTCTGATGGAAGCCATTGTTCATTTCTGACTTCCTACGGGACTGCTGATGGTATTTCCAAATCTCCTGTGTCCTGTGGGACACATACTTCTTGAACTATATTTTCATTGAAGATCAGGGAAATACAAAGGTCACCAGTTGTTCACAGCAAAAGGCTGCCTCATTGAATTCACATTTGACGTCAAGAACTGTGCTAGGGTCATTATCAGAGGCAGAACTTAAATCATTTAGGTCCTCCTGGCTGTTTAGGTGTATTATGTGTGTGTGTGTGTGTACACATACATACATGCATACTCATGGGTGCATATAGAGATTTATCTGTATTTTATCCACATACACATTTGCATATATGCACACATATTTTGTATGCATATATAAGCATATGCATGTATACATTAATGTGCTAGTAACATTAATGATAAGCATGATAGTTAGTATTTATGTAGTTATTACTCTGTTTCAAGTTCTATGCTAAGCACCTTACAAATATTTCATTTGAACCTTGCAACAATTCTGTAAGGTAGTCTATTATTATCCTCATTTAATATTTGAGTAAACTGAGGCAAATAAAGCTTAAGTAACTTGCCCAAGGTCACACAACTATTTAGGGTCTAAGGCCAGGCAAGTCTTCCAGACTTCAGGGCCAGTTCTCTTTCTACTGCTCCTGCTAGATGCCTGCTATGTGTGGGTGCATGTATGTCAGCATAGCATAGCAGATAGCCAACCTCAGATCCAGGAAGTACTTGATGATGGAAGTCCTGCCTTTGTTATCTATTAATTGTGTGACCCTGGACAGGCCATTTAATCTTTCAGTGTGTTAGGAAGCTCTCTAAGTTCCAGAGATGGGATTCATCTTCATTGATAGGAGGAATATTTTACAGTCCTGGTCTATTCCCTATCTCTACCCTGTCCCTATTTGTGTGTTTTACTATATACAGGTAGATGAGCATATATGTGCGTATATGTTATGTATGTATGTATGTATCTATCTATCTCATTATGGCATAGCAGACAGCAAGTCTCACCTCCGTACATACTAACATATACATATGTATGTCTGTGTATAATCAAATATATATATATATAAACATGAAAGCATCTGTACTTACTCATTTATATACACTCTGTACTCTGATTATGAAAAGGAGGAAAGGATAGTGATGATAGAAAATTTTCACAAAATATCTCAATGATAATTACAATCTTCTTCAAAGAGATTATAATTAATTTTTAAGAAAAAATCAAGAACAAGACCTTTTATAGTGATAACTTTTACTGCTTATGATTGCTAAAATAGTATTTATTTAATGATAGGAAAAATCACTTTTCTTTAATCCATCTATATTTGAATTTACTGAGGAAATTTTGAACTTCTAGGAGTGTAATTGTTACTATAACTGAGATCATTCTATGTATCTTTGCAAATACTGTCAATTTACTTTAAATAATTATTTTGACTTGTTTTACTCGAGTAAAATTTAAACCTTCAGTGATTTCTAAATTAGATCCAATTCAACAAAATTTTAAGTATCTATTGTGTTGAGATTTCTCTGCCAGGCAATTGGAGAGAGACAGTTTACACATGCTCCATCTCTTACAGAATCTGGTCTGCCTATACAAGATTAGAAATAGGGGTCAGATTCAAGAGGAACAAAAAATAACAAAACTTGACAATAGACTTGTTGTGTATAGTGAAGGAAAGTGCAGATAGGAAGATGAATTTTAGTCTATATCCTTTGGTGCATGGAAATAAAATGGTATCTTTAGTAGCAATATGAGATTTTTGAAGAGATGTGGATTTTGGTAGAAAGGTAATGCAGATCCCAAACTATCTATACCTGCTCATCCTGCACAAGTTATTCCCATAGAAAACAAACAAAACAAAATGGCTAGGAAGGATGTAAGATTCTTACTCACTAGCTGGAGAGCAGAGTCATAGGACATCTTTCAGAGCTACAAAGTGATTTCTGTGAGGCAGGAGGAATTGGGTATTCTAGGGAGATGGAATTTTCTCATTGAAAGTAACCTGCAGAGCTAGTACTGTGGGTGACTAGATAGTGGCTGATTTAGGTAGTACAGTGGATAGAGTGCTCAATCTGGGTGAAAATTATCTGAATTCAAATCCTGACTCAAAGATGGAAGATGCATGTTAACCAATTACCAGCCATGTGACCCTGGGCAAGTCACTTAATCGCTGTCTGCTTTAGTTTCTTCATGTGTAATACAAGGATGATTATAGTGTCTAGCTTTAAGGATTTATGTGAGAATAGAATGAGATAATATTTTAAAACTACTTTACAAAACTTGAAGCTCTCTATAAATTCTGTCATTATTATTTTTATTATTATTTGAGTGTCAACACTTGCTAGAGAAAGGAAAAAATCAAGAGCTTAGAGTGGGGAGAGACATTGGAGGGTGGAGTTCTTAGTGGATAAAGGTAAATCTGGAGATAAGTTGTACAACTAGCTAACATGGGATATCTTTCAAACATTTTATTAGTTAATCAAATATTCCCTGACATCCCAGTCCTCTGTTGTCCTCTTCTTTATTTACTTTGGAGGCCATTTTTGTTGACGGTTGTACTACAGAAGAGAATTCAGACCTAGAAATGTAGATTTAGGAGTCATATGTCAGATTGGGTGAGCAAATGGAGAGGGGGCATGGCATACAGGTTCAGAGACCATTTGGGGAACATCCCATTTTCAGAGGTCAGGAAGAAAAATATGAATGAATAGAGAAGATGTGAGGCACACATATAACATGCAAAAAGCTTAGAAAATTAGACTAGCACTAGATTGTGAAAACCTTTAAATGGCAAACTTAGAAATTTGTATTTCATCCTAAAAATGAAAACAGGAAACAATGGCAACTTCAACAAAAACAAAATGGTGTCCTAGAAAACTGAAGCACTCAACTGGAACTTTTATCTCATTGATTTGAGAGTCCTCTACAATAATGCAGATAAGATTCCATCTTTGCCTACCAAATACATGAAACTTCTGTCTATAAGGTCCAATAAGGTCTATACTGTCTAATAAGGTCTCTCCATTAGGTCTATTTATAGTCTTGGAGGCATTGTTCACTTTTGGAGGCTGAAAGTATACAATTAGAGCCTTTGGGTTGCCCACTTTTCATCCTTATTTTCACTATTTGACCATCTTCTCTTCCTAAAGTGAAATTCCTTGAGAGTATCTACTATTTCTCTTTTTCTTTGAGATTCCTCATTGGTTATATGGTACAGCATAATCACACCCACTATACCTCTCAGTTCTACTGTTTTGATGCTCATTTTTAATTTTTAAAGGCAACTAGTTGTATTCAATCACTTGCTGCTAGCAACATTGGTAGAATATTATGTTGCAAGACGAGGCTTTGCTTTCATGGGAGTATGTAATGTTTGTCCAATATATACTCACTGATGTACACATTCTATAGTTCTACAGAGTATATATCCAAATTCAAGTATTTGAGTTTGATCGCTTGGGATATCAAGGACAGTAGTTAAACATCATTTATGGACTTGTAGAACAAAAAAAAATTTAGATATGCTATTCAGATTTATACCATGCTAAGGCAAAGCTAAATGTGGTGAAAAATTTATACACATACACACACAAACACATAAATATAAACAAATATATGTGTATTATATATATATTTATATATGTATGTATATATATATATATACACACCTACACATACATATATGTGTATATGTGTGGTGGTATATGAATTACATGTATATTCATGTGCATACACACATATATGTATATGTATAGACACACATAATATGAATCCTTACAATGTACTTTGAGTACATTTCTAGACACTAGTATTCTAGGTATATAATATTTATATAGCTCAGGCATAGGATGAAATCAGCAACAAAATATCTATACTTAAGCATGCAAGTATACAAAAATAAATCAATCTGGTTTATCAGGGAAGTACATTGGAAAGCTGACTTCTAACCAAAAGCCAAAACCTTGGCAGTTTATTGTGAATACATAGAGTTCCCCAAATATATATTTGACACACCCTTACAGTGAAGTACCTCACTTGAGCTATGCCACACTGATATTTGTTATAATCATATCTGTAAAATCATAAAGTATGTTTTCTATTTTAGAAGGAATAGGGTTTTTAATCTGTCACAAAATTTCCTAATTTTCACTTAAGAAAAATTTGGCTACTTTGAAACTATGATTAAAAAAAGAATCTTGACAAAATAATACAAGAAATAATCAAAGAAAATTGTCCTGAAACATTAGAACAAGAGGGGAAAGTAGAAATGGAAAAAATATTAACTGATGAAGGGAAGGATTCAAGATGTTGGAGAAGAAACAGAATTCCTGTGGGGCTCTGGCTTCCAACCCCCCCCCCCCCATTCATGTGAAAGGTGACTCTGAACAAACTTTGGAGCTACAGAACCCACAAAATGACACAGAGAAGCTAACCTCCCACTGAGGCCAGCCCAGCAGGCTGGGAGGAAATGGCCAGAACAGTGCTCTGGGAGATGAGCCCAGCCCTGCAGGACCTTGAGGTTTTAGCCTCAGGGCAGGCCTGAAAAGCCACCTAGTGGAGGGACCCCTGATCATAAGGAGCTATGGTAGTTTCCAGAATTATCAACCCATAGATGCTAAGGACAAAGTGAGAGGTCAATGCAATGTGGAATTTCGGATCCAGTAGTCTAGGAGAACAGTCTGGCCTTTATCACCTGGAGAGAGAAGCCACTGAGGCACCATGGCCGTGCAGCCACTGCCACATGGCACCTTCAGCTCCTGGCCTGCAGATTGTAGGGGGACCAAGTGACCAGTCTGGGGGATAATTGCACTTGCTTTAACCTGCTTGGATCTGCATTGCTCTCTAGGGTGGAGGTCCTGGGGTGTGGGACCAAATTGCCAGAGCATGTGGAGACTTCAGAGAGGGCACCTAACTAATACCTTCAGCAGCTGATAAAAACCCCAGCAATGGGGAAAAAGCTCCCCTGTCTGTTAGCAGAATCCTAATGTGGCAAAAGGTCCAAAAGGCAAGTAATGAGTGGCAACATGAGAAAAAGAGGTAAGAAAAGGAAACTGAGCAACCCAACTTTCCACTCCTATTTTGGGGAAAAAAAGGATCAAAGCATGGAACAGGAGGAAGACAGCAAAGTCAGAACTACTGCACCAAAAGCTTCCAAGAAAAATATGAGCTGGTTACGGGCCATAGAGGACCTTAAGAAGGATTTTGAAAACCAAGTAAGAGAAGTGGAGGAAAAATTGAGAAGACAAATGAGAGTGATGCAAGAAAATTTTGAAATGAAAGTCAACAAACTGACTGAAGAAAATAACACCTTAAAAATAGACTACCTCAAAATGCAAAAGAGGATCAAAAAGCCAAGGAGGAGAAGAATGCCCTAAACAGCTGAATCTCCACATGGAAAAAGAATTTCAAAAGTTCACTGAAGAAAATCATTCCTTCAAAGTTAGACTGGAGCAAATGGAAGCTAGTGACTTTATGAGAAATCAAAAATACTATTAAACAGATCCAAACAAATGAAAAAAATAGGAGGCAATGTGATATATCTCATTGGGATTACAAGTGACCTGGAAAAGAGATCCAGGAGAGATAATTTAAAAATTATTGCACTGCCTGAAGCCATGATCAAAGAAAGAACTTAGAAATCATCCTTCAAGAATTTCTCAAGGAAAATTGCCATGATGTTTAAAACCAGGGGCAAAATAGAGGCTGAATGAATCCGCTGGTCACCTCGTGAAGAAGATCCAAAAAAGAAAATTCCTAGGAATATTATAGCCAGGTTCTGGAATTCCAAGATCAAGGAGAAAATGTTACAAGCAGCCAAGAAGAAACAATTTGAATATTGTGGAAAGACAATCAGGATAACAGAAGGTCTGGCAGCCTCTACACTGAGGGATCAAAGGGCTTAGAATATTATATTTCTGGGGTCAAAGGAGCTGGGATTAAAACCAAGAATCACCTACTCATCAAAATTGAGTATCATGTTTCAGGGGAAAATTTGGTCATTCAATGCAATAGAGGACTTTCAAGCATTCTTGATGAAAAAACCAGAGTTGAATAGAAAATTTGACATTCAGATATAAGAAGCAAGAGAAGCATGAGAAGGTAAACAGGGAAAAGAAATCATAAAGGATTTATCAAAGTTAAACTATGTACATTCCTATGTGGAAAAATGATAATTGTAATTTATGAAAGTTTCGCAATATGAAAATAGTTGAAGGGAACAGAAATGTGTATATGTATATATGTGTGTATATATATATATGCATATATATGTATGTATATATGTATACACACACATATATATGTCTATATAGGAGAGTATATGGGTGGATGAATGCATATGTGAATGTGTATATTTGTGTACAGGTATACATAGATAGAGGGCACAGTACCAGTTGAATTAGAAGGGATGATACTTAAAAGGTGAAATTAAAGGGTGATAGAGGAACATAATGAGAAGAAATGGGTAGAGACAGAATGGGCTAAACTATCTCATATAGAAGAGGTAAGGGAAAATTGTTATAATGGAGGGGACGAACAGGAAAGCAAAAGGGAATGAGTCAACCTTATTCTCATTGAATTTGGCTTAGGGAGGGAATGATGTAAACACTAAATAGGGTATCTCACCCTACAGGAGAGTAAGTGTGGAACAGGATAAGAGGGGTGATGATGGAAGGGAAGGCAGGCTGGGGGGGAAGGGAAGTTGGAAGCACATAGTTTTGAAAAGGGACAGGATCAAAGTATAAAATAGAACAAGTGGGAGGTGGGATAGGATGGAGAGAAATATAGTCATTCTTTTGCAATATATCCATTATGGAAATATCTTGCATAGCTACACATGTACAACCTATATTGAATTCCTTATGTTCCCAGTAAGGGTGGGTGACAAGGGAGGAAGTGAATAAATCTGGAATTCAAAGTTTTAAAATCAAATGTTTATATATACACACACACACACACACACTATTATTAATATTATTTTACATGTAACTGGGAAATAAGATATACAGGCACTGGGGCATAGAGATCCACCATGCCCTACTGGAAGGTCAGATGGGGTATGGATGAAGATATGGTAGAAAGCAGATTGGATGCGGGGATATCCCATGGGATCTCTATTTTGGGGTGGTTGGTAGGGGAAAAAACAGAGACAATTTTTAATTCAAAATCTTGCAGAAATGTATGATGTAAACTAAAAGTTAATAAAGAATTTGATTAAAAGAAAGAAAAAAGAAAAAATCACTGATGACCAATCTCCAAGAGATCCTATGAGCCAAACCCAAAGGAATACTAGAGCCAAATTCTGAAACCCCCAGCTCAAGAAAAAAATATTATGAGCAATAAGAAAATAACAAAACTGTTTAAATATGATGGTACCACAATTAGAATCACAAAAGGCCTAAGACTGGTGTCATTAAAAGACTGCAGGTCTTGGAACATATCAAAGAGCAAAAGAACTGGCATTCTAGCCAAAATTTCTTATCCAGCAAAGTTAAGCATAATCCTGAAGGAATCAAATAAAATGGATATTTAATGAATTGTCAGAGTTTCAGGACTTTGTTAAACAACAACAACAACAACAACAACAACAACAAAAACAACAACAACCAAACTTAATAGAAGTTTTGACATACAAGAGCTAAAGAGTACCATAATTACAAGGGTCTGAAAAAGGATAGACTATTTTTATATGTGTAAAACATATATCTAAGATTGTTATTAATAATTGGATAGTTGGTAAGAAAGTTTGGGGTAGTGGCAACTAAGTGGTTCAGTGAATAGAGCACCGACCCTGGAGTCAGAAGGACCTGAGTTCAAATCTGATCTCAGACACTTAACACAAAAACTTAGCCATATGACCTTGGGCAAGTCACTTAACCCCAATTGCCCTCCAAAAAGAAAAAGCAAGAAAAAAAAGAAAAAAAGAAAGGTTGGGACAAACTTGAGTATGCTATGACTTTAAAATGCAAAACTCTTTTAAAATAGCTCAAAAGAGTAATTATCTTATACAAATAAGATTTGAGAGGAAGAACCAACACAGAGGAATTAGGGGAGGAGGGCTATTAGTTCTGGAAACCTACTTTCATTGGGAATGGGTTCAGGAGGTAACAATACATACATGTATTGTCTTCTAAATTCGGTAAGAAATAAAATGATAAGGGGATAGTGAGGAGGAGAGTTCTCTAGGTAGGGATTTCTAGAGGAGATGGTAAAGAATAGGGTGAAGGGGAAGTATAAAAGGGTGTTTTGATGAATGGGAATGGGAGAATTAGGGAGGGATCTTTGAGAAGGCACAGGTTAAGTAATAGGAGGTTGAAGTCATGGGTAGACATAAAGTAGAGGAGTCAAGAGGGATAGGATATAAGAGATATGCACAAAGATTAAAACAAAAATCAGGATTAGAATTTCGTAGGAAAAGTTTATGTCTATACATATATGTATGTGTATATATGTATATGTGTATGTATAAATCTATATAAAATATATCTGTGCTTAATTGTAGTCTTCTTGAGACATGGAAGGGGGAAAAGAACAAAGCAAAAAGTACATAGAAGAGAACAAAAGGGAGCTTACAAGGAAGCAGGGAAAAGATGGCTGGCTCTCAACAACTCATAGTATTTATTATATAGACTTTATTGAAATGGAAATTTTTTGCTATATATTTTGAATCCTTCCTTTTTCTGTTCAGTTGTGCAAATGACATGATTATTTCTTTTCTTATTTTGTATTTGTTTTAATATTTAAGCTTATACCATGGTTCTTTTTTCTTTTCTTATTCTGTATTTATGTTTTTCTATTTAAATCTAAAATAAAAAAGGAAAAAATCCTAATTTTCATACTAAACAAAGGCTACTATGAGGGGGAAAACCAGAATCAATAAAAGGTGATTCACTTTCATCACGTAAAAGAATAACAGATACGTATACAGGGTGTAGCAAAAATTATAGTGCATTTTAAAGCTTTTTTGTTTGTTTGTTTTGTATAAATAGCCTAAACCTTTACTATGACTTTTTGGAAACCCTGTCTAATTATTTGACAACATCTAATTTAATTCTCACAGCAACCCATTGAAGTAATTACTACAAGTATTATTAGTTCCATTTTACAGATGAGAAAACTGAGCTTCAGAAATATGAGGTGTTGTGTCCATGGTCCATTACTGATTGTCAAAAACAAGGTATGAGCCCAGATTTTCTTGATTCCAATTCCAGCCTTCTCTACATTTCATCTTATTATGACGTCTCTAGGAAAATCTATACCTATGTTTTAAACATAATTTGTTTTGTGTAGAAACAAATACCTTTAAAGAAAAATGCTAGAATATTTAGGTTCATTTGTGCCATTAGAGTTGTTTCACTTAACAATTATCTTTTAAAATTTTACCTTTCTAAATGAAAAATGTTTAGTGATAAACTCTTTTAGCTTTAACTTTTCTTTTAGTCACTTTTTGCATAAGCACATTACTAACTCTATGTAATGGTGGCTTATAATCCTCAAGAGTTAGATAAATGTAAAGCACCTACTACACTTTATTAACTTTCATCCTTACCTTGTAAGCTAGGATGGGATTAAGATTGTACCCATTTTAGAGGTGAGCCAACTTAATCTTTAATTCTTGTTTGTTTGTGGCTAAGTACTGCTATATCTTGGACTCCCGATTTTGAGTAACAATGAATTGTATTAAAAAAGTAACCAAAAGACTTCATCAAATATGTGAATGACATGAAAAGAAAGTCTTTCAGGCATGTAGTGAGTGAGGAGTAATAGAAGGAAAGACTGAATGTTGCACTGGACCCTTTGAAAAGTTAAATGAACCAGAAAAAGTTTCACATGAATGGGGATGGATCTTCTCCAGAGGATTTGTAGAAATTTAGAAACAAGAATTTCATTGGTGCAGGAAATATAGGGGCTGTCCTCTGAACTAAAGGAATAGTGCCTATATAAATAGGATGAGGAATTTACTGAAGTTTACAGGTATTAGAAGTTCACTACCCCACATTGCAATAAATTCTTTTTATCAATACTGCATTATAAAATTTCTCTTTTTTTGGTAAAGTATCACCCTTAGCAATAATTCAGAAGAGCTTCACATTAATAACTATTGTATGTTGATACTTTTATCCACTTAATTAAACCAAAAAGTGCAGAACATATTCAATTAATAGCTTAAATCAATGAATGCTAAAATGACCTAATGGGATGAAGTTCATCATTTATTTTTCTGAACGCTAATGAGTGAATTAATTCTGTGAGATCCAGGTGGGCACTGAAATAACTGTCGTGGGAGAAAAGCACAATTGCTCTCTGTTTTGCAAATGATGTAGGTTTGAAATAATTAATTGCAGGTTCCTTAGATTCATTAATATTACATTTTAAATAAGGTTTAGATCATTTTGATAGTCCTAGGGTTACTAAGAAGTAATTTGATTTGCTTTGGTGCATTGGTAGGTCATCAGGACTGCTTCTTATTGTGAACCTGAACACATGATAAGACAAGCCCTGAATATAGTCCAAAGTAGGGTACTACATTTATTAATGGAAGGAAACTTATATGTTACCTGGTCCAATAGTCCCATTTTATGGAAAATGAAAATCAGGGAGATGAAAGTCACAAATAGAAAGTCACAGGTCAATAAGTGGTAAAGGCCATAATCTGATCTAGGTCATGTGATTCCAAATCCAAGGCTCTTCCCATTGAACCAAGGTAGTTCCTTATTTCATGTATTTGTTGCCAAACTGCTCTCCCATTGGCATAATCAGACTACCTCAGTATATAAATAGTACCCTATAGAGGATTTAAATAAAATTCCTCCCTGAAGCAATAGCATATAATAAGCCCTGTGCTTGTAGTTTGGAGAAAGAAAAAAGAAGATTGGTTTAGGAGATGAAAGTATTGATAGAAAAATCAGAAAATTGAAGTAAAGATGATAGACATATCGGTTGATTGTTGTCCTTTGTTCTCAAGGAGTACCAAAATGACATCACTATGTTGGTGTAGCAGCAAGCACCCCAATATCCCGAGGGTGACTGCCAACACAGGTTCTTAGATCTGCTTTTGTAAAGGAAAGCAACTCAAAATGGGTTAACAAGCTTACTTTAATCAAACACACATTACCTAGTTCAGGGGAAAAAGGTCAGCACCCCGAACTTCAGAGTTACAGATCTTACAGATGAAACAGACAGGCTTCCAAACTGTCCCAACATTACATGCATCAATACCAAATCACAGTTACCAGAGAGGGAAGCATCAACATCTGGGTTTTCAAAGCCGGGGGGCTCTCAACAACGGCTTCCCAGAGTCTCATCTGGTCAAATCACACAACACTTCTCAAAGTGAGGCCCAAAGCAAAACCTCTCCTCAGGGTTTATATAGCCTTCTCCTGGCTCAGAGAATGTAACAACCTTCTGGACCCACTGCCCAATCACAAAGTATCAAGGTGGGGGCTTTCCTGAAAAACAAGCCTCCCACCACAGGCTCCAGGTGCACTTAAGCTAGGGGCAGGGAAGATCTTCAAATTTGCATGTCCATTACAGTTGGGGACAAGGTAAATTGGGTCCAACTATAACTGATCAGACCAATATGAGCTCAGAAGGCTCTATGACAAGTTGGGCACAAATATTGCATATGAAAATTTGGAGTGGATATGTTTATAAAATCGTGCATCTCATACGTCTTTAGAACTTATGTAATTCTTCTTTGCTCACAGAACACAGCATCTTCTTTGACAAGGGCATGCCATGCTGGATGGTTCTGTGCCAGTGTCTCTCATGCCTCATAATCATATTCTAGAGTTCTTCAGAGAGACTTTGAGAGTATCCTTGTGTGACTTTTACTGACATCCATGTGAGCACTTGCCTTAAATGAGTTCTTTATAAAATATTCTTTTAGGCAAATGTATGTTTGGCATTCAAAGAATATGGTTAGTACCTATGCTTTTGGGACTCCTATGAATAGAGTATATAGTAGAGAACTCCTCCTGAAACCTTCACTTCAGAAGTGTACACAGAGGAGTTAACTCTTCATTTTCCATTTGGCTGTACTTCATTTAACCTCTTCAACATGAACTTTTGGGTACCTTTCCTCCTTCCACCCTGCATTTCAGCTTTCTTTTGCATATGCTTTCTCTCATAAAACTGTAAGATCTTTGAGAGCAGGGGCTGTCTTTTTTATATTTTATTTCTTGTATCTGTGCTTGGAATAGTTCCTAATACATGGCAGACCCTTAATAAATATTCATTGACTGACTAATTGACATTTCAAAACTCATAAGGGTATAGCCTCCAACTTCCTTCATTAAAAATGAACAAATGTTTAAGTAAAGAAGAAAGCAAAGAACATTCAAAGAACCACATCTCTGCCTTGGAAGAAGAGGGTTCAAGTCCTTCCCATTAATTGTTTAAACTTTATTGTTTATCATCTCATTCCATCAGTCAGGAAGAATTCATAGGAAAATAAAAAGTAAGTTAAGAAATGAGGTAGAGGGGTGGCTAGGTGGCACAGTAAATAGAGCACTGGCCCTGGAGTCAGAAGGACATGAGTTCAAATCCAACCTCAGGCACAGAACACAAAAACTAGTTGTGTGACCTCGGGCAAGTCACTTAACCCCAATTGCCCTAACCCCCCCCTCCAAAAAGCAAAGGAGAAGATGAAGAAGAAGAAGAAGAAGAAGAAGAAGAAGAAGAAGAAGAAGAAGAAGAAGAAGAAGGAGGAGGAGGAGGAGGAGGAGGAGGAGGAGGAGGAGGAGGAGGAGGACGAGGAGAAGAAATGAGGTAGAAGCTCTATTCGACATTTTAAAACAATCCCTACCAACCACAAAGGATCTGACAGAAGGTCTATTCATGCATCAAAGGTTTTTCTATACACTTCTACTAAGTGCCATCCTGTTTTCCTACAGATTCCCTAGCCTCACACATAAGAAATTGTATAAGTGGCCCTCTGTTCATCTCATAAATGCTGAACTCAGGCACCAGTCCTTGAATGTATACATATCTTCATTCTATCACAATGAAGTGATATGTTAATATTTTTAAATATTCATCACACTTACATTTGAGCCCTTTAACTAACAGATACAGTCCACTGAACTGTTTTTACCAAATCACCTAGTCATTCCTTTATTTTACATATAGTCTTGAGTTCCAACTGTATGTGAATCACTTGACTTGGGGGTCATGGAACATAACGTTTTCTTATTATGCTTCTAGTCTTTCCAAAATATGAGTAATATTAAATCAGCCCTTATGTACCCTTTTAAATCCTCAAGAATTTTTAAAATAATTATCTATATCCATTCTTGATGAAAGTATGACAAGGAAATGGTCCCCTTTAACTAATGAAATTCTACAACAGACATTTTTTAAAAAATTATACCATTTAATGAAAGTTATAGGAAACGCAGTATCTCAATGCGTGTGACTTTTAAATGTATTTGATTTATTAGAGCAAACTATTGCCTTAAGTATTTCCTTCAACAAGATATCTCTAATTTTCATGTCAAGAATAATAGAAAATAAAAAAAAGATATAATAACATTCGTTTCTTTTTTGTTGACCTTTAGGCAATTGATTTCATTTTTTTTTCAAATGCTTTATTAACTTCTGGTTTACATTATTCATTTCCACTAGATTTTGAGTTACATATTTTCTCCCCATTTTCCCTGACCCATATCCCCAAAATAGTGGTCCCACAGGATATCCCCTCCTCCCTATCTGCTCTCTCTCATATCTTCCTCCATACCCCCTTTGACTTTTACAGTAGGGCATGGCAGATCTCTATGCCCCAGTGCCTGTATATCTTATTTCCCAATTACATGTAAAATAGTATTAATAATAGTTTGTATATATATATATATATATATATATATATATATATATGTGTGTGTGTGTGTGTTATTATGTTATTTGTGTTTTATATGTTATTATATCATTTGGTTTTAAAACTTTGAATTCCAGTTCCATTCCCTTCCTCCCTTGTCACCCACTAGACACTTGATTTCAATCAAGATAAACATAACAAAACAAAAACAACATTTATATGTTTGCCCAAAGTATTTGTTATCACTAGAAGAATGTCCAGTGAAGAACTTAAATGAAAGTATTGTTTCTTTTGTGAAGGTGAGTGATTCTTGACATTACTACTTGCAAAAGACTTTGTACTAATTTCACTAAGGTTCAGAACATTTCATTCTTTTAAATGACATCCACAGGGACTGAAAAGAATTTGATCCAATTAGACACATAGGAAAACAAAAATAAAAACTAAACAAACAACAGAAACAGCAAACAAACAACAACAACAACAACAAAAAAACAAAACAAGGAAGCAAAAAAATGCTTCTCATTGACATGATAAGCAGGTGGATGGTCAACTTGTAAGTTTCCAGAGAACAAAGTCCTAGATAGATATTGTGCATGGACAATAAGCTTGACCCAGAATGGAATATTCGATTTCTTTTTTAAATTGCATAATGCTTTTAATGAACCAAAACACTATTTTTCTTAATGAGAGACCCTTATTTTAACGTGAATATTCTACTAGTGTTACTCAGTGGATGCAAACAGTTTCCCTGAAGTACTGAATAATTAAAAAAGCAATGGAAAAACATACAATGGATATTAGTAGGAAGGATTGGTCAAGAAAAATGGTGTAAAAGACCAGAGGATTGTAGGGGCAACAAATTTAGAAGATTAATCAACACACACACACACACACAAGCACACCATGTGCTCTATTGGTATCTATGCAATATCAAAAGATCAAGAGAAGATCATAGCACATTTGATCAAACAACTATGGAGGATCTGTTGGGAGACTCAGATAAGGGTCACATAGAACATGCATTATTAGAGAGATTGCCCTGATCAATGAGAAAAGAGATAGAGTGAAACAATAAACACAAGAATTATTTTTTCCATTTTTTCCCATCTCACTTTTCTACCTACCTGAAAGTTTTGTTGAATTTCTTCTTATTTGGAAAGAGGGCATATAAACATGAAATCCTGATCTCTAAGGTTTCTATTGCCTCTATCAATCTATGGAATTCTATTAGACACCAAGCTTGGGGCCATCACTCACTTATGCTCAAAGTAGCCACAGATAAACACTTACCAGCAGTTCTATTGCACGCACAATGGTCAGAATAAATATGAAAATAAAGAAAAAAATATGTGTATACTAAACAGCTAATTGCCCAGTGGCTTTCAGCCAGCCACTATCCTGATATGCCTCTGAAGACTTCTACTCCTTAAAGTCAAAAGATCTTTACTCTAATGAATTTAGAGCATAAAAGAGAAAATGGTGGAATGAGGCTGGGAATTTTGGAATGAAGACCACAATCCCCAAATATATAATAAATATATTTAATCACCATAGCAATGAAAGGCAAGACAACTTCTTCCCTGACCCCCAACATGAAATTCTAGGCAGCATAGTTGAGAGCAAGGAACATTGGTCTTGGAAGTGGATAACTTGGATTTTATTATTAATTCTCACATTTACTAAATATGAAGCCTGGAGAGAGACTCAACCTCTCTGTCAATTTCTTGTCATGAAATAGCAATAGTGATAATTATAGAACCTATCTCACAGGATTCTATAAGGATCCAAGCAAATCACTTAACCTCTCTTAGTTTAGTTATTCATCAGCAAAATGAGAATATGAACATTTGTTTTACATGACTCAAAGATTAACAGGAGAAGGAACATGGGATCAGGTATGTTAGATGCATTTTAAGTGATCAATTAATAATCACTATTATGAACACTAACTATTAACTATGGTTATATGTAAAAATAAAAAAAAAACTACTTTGACTCAATTCATATTCCATATCCCTACTATTACTTACTTGGAAGACTTAAAATCGCAAAGACCCCTGCCCCTTTATTCTTAGTATTTTGACTTAATTGTGGCTTTTAAAATGATATTCCATTAATAATTACACCTGTCCATTACTTGCATAAATGTTATATTGTAGAAGATTTGGGGATAAAAGTCTAGGAATTCAATGAAAATAATAAAGCTTACTTATCTCATAATTCTATTATTGGGAATGTTTTTATAGTGCTATCAAGAAAGTTATTCAAAGATTTTCATATTAGTGTTTTTTTTAAGTTATTGCATTTGAAACAAAACCAACGCATCTAAAGTGAGAACGAAAGCAGAAAACTGAGGATGAAATTTATAGAAAATATCTTTGATAAAGGTCTCCTTTTGTGTTTTAGAACTTATTCAAATTGCTATGAAAATAAGTTATTCCTCAATTGATAAGAGGTTGGAGAATATGAAAAGGTAGTTTTCCAGGAGAAGAAATCAAAGCTATCAAAGTCCATATGAAAAAAAAAAATCTCTACATCATTATTGATTAGAGAAGTGCAGATTAAAACAACTTTGAGGAGCCACTGCACTTTTGTCAGAATGGCTAATATAACAAAAAAGAAAAAATGATAAATGTTGGAGGGTATGTGGGAAAACTGGGACACTAATGCATTGTTGGTGGCATTGTGAACTGATTCAACAATTCTGGTGAGCAATTTGTAACTATGACTGAAGATTATAAAATTCTCCAGATCCTTTGGCCCAGCAATACCACAACTATGTCTGAATCCCAAAGAGATTAAAAAAAAATAAAGGGCAGGGGGAGCTAGGTGTCATAATGAATAAAGCACTGGCCTTGGAGTCAGGAGAACCTAAGTTCAAATCTGACTTCAGACAACACTTACTGTGTGACCTTAAGCATGTCACTTTACCCCAATTGCCCTGCTTTACCCTTTCCCAAAAGACAAAAAAGGAAAGGGATGTATTTGTATAAAATATTTATAGCAGTTCTATATGTGCTGCCAAACAATTGGAAATTGATTCCCATCAATTAGGGAATGTCAGAATAACTTTTGCTATATGATTGTAATGGAATATTATTGTGGTATAAGAAAGGACAAGTAGGATGATTTCAGGGGGTAAAAAAAAAAAAACCCCTGGAAAGACTTACATGAATTGATAAAAAGTGAAGTGAACAGATCTAGGAGAACAATATACAATGTAAAAGCAATATTATATGATGAACAATTGCAAATGACTTAGCTGTTCTTAGCAACACAAGACAATCCCAAAGGATTCATGATGAAAAATGCTGCCCACCTCCAGAGAAAGGACTGATATTGTATGAATACAGACTGAAGCATAGTATTTTTCCTTTTCTTTTTTGGAGTTTTCTTGCACAAAATGACTAATACGAAAATGTTTTACATGATTACACATGTATAACCTATATCAGATTGCTTACTATCTTAGGGAGAGAGGGAGGGAAGGGAGGAAAAGAAGAAGGGATAGAATTTGGAACTTAAAATTTTTTTAAGGTGTTAAAATTATTTTCATATATAATTGGGGAAAATACTATTTTAAAAAGTTATTGTTTGAAAAAGTTTTTCTGTAATTTCTGAATGATATTCCAATTATTATTGAGCTCTTTTAAAAACTATTGTTTTAGAGGTGGCATTTAAAGTGTTATGTTGTACTATGGAGACATTGACTTTGCTGTCAAAGGACTTCAGTTCATGCACTAGCTATACTACTCAAAATCATTTAGGACGTATGACAAGTCACTTATCTTTACTAGGCCTTAGTTTCTTTAACTGAAAAATGAGCATTGAACTAAGTTTTTTGTAGGTCTCTGAGCTATTGTGTTCATGATCTAAGGTCCTCTTGGATTTTTAGCTGAGTCAATATGTTGTCAGTATTAGTTTGTCGTGAATCAAATTAGTACCCCTTGAGCAACTTTAGAAAGGGGGAAAACCACCTTTCCCTCAAGAGTTGTCAAACTATTAAATATTTTTCTATTATGAGGACTGAGAATTGTTCACTGCAGAGAATAAAGTACCACTTTTGCATACATTACACAAACATTTCATGCTTCATGAAACCACAATCAATTTTCTTGCTGATTACGTGTGGAATCTAAGGATCTCCTGCTGTTTTCTGGAGAGTATTATTAATTTCACTCAAGTAGTAAAATTAGCACCTGTAGAGAACCCTTTATAATTTCCAAACTTTGATCATATTACCAATAACCTATTTCATTTGTCATGGAACAGCTGCCTTCCTCTACCTCTGTACCTATGGCGCTACAGTAGTGTAAAAGTTCATTGCCTAAGATGCTTTGATTAAGAAAGACACTGTTTATGGAATTATATCATAGACAGCCTTAGCTTTGAACATGTTCAGGTTTTCATTTGGCCTCTCACTTCTGGCACTACATTAGACATATTAGAAAATAGACTGGATACCCAGAATGTATAAGAAAGTGACAGGACAGGGGGAGGAGTCAAAATGGTAGAGTAGAAACAGGACTTCTGCTCAGCTCCCACTTCCACTTCCTTCAATTTATGTGAAAAATGACTCTAAACAAACTTTGGAGCTACAAAACCCAGAAAATGAGAGAGAGAAGCTAACTTCCTGCTGAACGCAGTCCGGCAGGCCAGCAGGAAGGGGCCAGCACAGCACTCTGGAGGCCCAGCCCCACATGAGCCTGAGGTTTTAGCCTCAGGGCAGACAGAACCAGCAACCAGCTGGAGGGACTTCAGATCACCAGCAGCTGGGGTGGTTTCCAGAATTATCAACCCATAGATGCTAAGGACAAAGTGAGAGGTCAGTGTAGTGTGGACTTTGGGAACCGGGAGTTAGGGAATGCAATCTGGCCTTTACCTCTTGGAGGGAGAACCAACTTTGGCACCAAAACCGAGCAGCCACCTCCATGTGGCTGCTTCAGAGCTCCTTTCCTGCTAATTGTAGGGAGACTAAGCAACCAATCTAAGGGTTAATTGCTCTTGCTTTAACCTGCTTAGATATATATCACTGTCTAGGCTGGAGGTCCTGGAGTATGTAACCAGTTTGCTAGAGTGTGTGGAGGCTTCAGAGAGGGCACCCAACTAATAGCTCCAACAGCTGAAAAACCACAGCAATTGAGGCAAAGCTCCACTCTCTAGTAGCAGAATTCTAATGTGGCAAGAAGCTCAAAAGTCAAGTAATTGAGTGGCAACAGGATCAAGCAAAGGAAACAAAGCAAGCAGAGCAATCTAAATTTACACTCCTATTTGGGGACAGAAAAGATCAAAGAATGGAACAGAAGGAAGACAGAGAAGTCAGAATTCATGCACCAAAAGTTTCCAAGATAAATGTGAGCTGGTTAAAAACTGGTAACTGCTGGTAAACAAACCTTGGAACTACAGAACCCACAAAATGACACAGATAAGCTAACACCCCTGCTAAGGTCAGCCCATCAGGCCAGCAGGAATTGGCCAGCATAGCACTCTGGGAGTTGAGCCAAGCCCTGCAGGAGCCTGAGGTTAGGCTCAGGGTGGACCTGAACAGCCACTAGCTGGTGGACCTCAGATCACCAGCAGCTGTAGTGCTTTGCAGAATTATCAACCCATAGATGCTAAGGACAAAATGAGAGATTAGTGCAGTGTGGACTTTGGGATCCAGTAGTTTGTGAGTGCAGTCTGGACTTTATCACCTACAGGGAGAAGCCACTGAGGCACCACCACATGGCAGCTTTATTTCCTGGCCTGCTGATTATAGGTGGACCAAGAGACCCATCTGAGGTGTAATTGCACTTTAATCTGCTTGAATCTGGATTGCAGTGTAGGGTCGAGGTCCTGGGTGTGAGATCAGCTTGCCAGAGCATGTGGAGGCTTCAGAGACAGCACCAAACTAATACCTTCGGCAACTGAGAAAACCCCAGTGATTGGGACAAACCTCCCCTATCTGGTACCCGAGTCCTACTGTGGTAGAAGGTCCAAAAGTCAAGTAATTGAGAGGCAACGTGAGAAAAAGAGGGAAGCAAAGGAAACAGGGCAAACCAAATTTACACTCCTATTTTAGAGACAAAAGTATCAAAGCATGGAACAGGAGGAAGACAGCAAAGTCAGAACTCTTGCACCAAAAGATTCCAAGAAAAATACAAGCTGGTTACAGGCATAGAGGACATTAAGAAGAATTTTGAAAACCAAGTAAGAGAAGTGGAGAAAAAATTGGCAAGAGAAGAGAAAGATGCAAGAAAATTATGAAATGAGAGTTAACAACTTGACTAAAGAAAATAACTCCTTAAAAATAGACTGCCTCAAATGGCAAAAGAGGCTCAAAAAGGCAATGAGGAGAAGAATGCCTTAAACTGCTGAATTTGCCAGATAGAAAAAGAATCTCAAAAGCTCACTGAAGAGAATCATTCCTTCAGAATTATATCGGATCAAATGGAAGCTAGTGATTTTATGAGAAATCAAGAGACTATTAAACAGATCTAAACAAATGAAAAAATAGAAGGCAATATGAAATATTTCATTGGGAAAAGCACTGACCTAGAAAAGAGATGCAGGAGAGATAATTTAAAAATTATAGGACTACCTGAAAGCCATGATCAAAAAAAAAAAAAGAAATCAGATATCATCCTTCAAGAAATTCAAAGGAAAATTGTCCTGATGTTTTACAACCAGAGGGCAAAATAGAGGCTGAAAGAATCCACTGATCACCTCCTGAAAAAGATCCCAAAAAGAAGACTCCTAGGAATATTATAGCAAGTTTCTGGAATTCCCAGATCAAGGAGAAAACATTACAAGCAGCCAGGAAGAAACAATTTGAACATTATGGAAACACAATCAGGATAACACAGGATCTGGAAGCTTCTACACTGAGGGATCAAAGGGCTTGGGATATGATATTCCTGAGGTCAAAGGAGCTGGGATAAAAACCAACAATCACCTACCCATCAAAACTGAGTATCATGGTTCAGTGGAAAATATGTTCATTCAAAGAAATAGAGGACTTTCAAACATTCTTGATGAAAAAAACCAGAGTTGAATAGAAAATTTGACATTCAGATACAAGAAGCAAGAGAAGCATGAGAAGGTAAACAGGGAGAAGAAATCATAAGGAATTTATCAATGTTGAACTATTTACATTCCTATGTGGAAAAATGATAATTGCAACTTATGAAACTTTTCTCAGTATGAGAATAGTTGAAAGGAATATAAATGTGTGTTTGTGTATATATAGACATATATATATATATATATATATATACACATCTATATGTCTATATAGACATATGTGTGTGTATATGTTGTAATGGAAATGCAAATTTAAAGATCTTCCCTGCCCCTAGCTTAAGTGCACCTGGAGCCTGTGGTGGGAGGCTTGTTTTTCAGGGAAGCCCATACCTTGATACTTTGTGATTGGGCAGTGGGTCCAGAAGGTTGTTACATTCTCTGAGCCAGGAGAAGGCTATATAAACCCTGAGGAGAGGCTTTGCTTTGGGGGCTCACTTTGAGAAGTGTTGTGTGATTTGACCAGATGAGACTCTGGGAAGCTGTTGTTGAGAGCCCCCAGGCTTTGAAAACCCAGATGTTGATGCTTCCCTCTCTGGTAACTGTGATTTGGTATTGATATAATGGTTGGACAGTTTGGAAGCCTGTCTGTTTGATCTGTAAGTTCTGTAACTCTGAAGTTCGGGGTGCTGACCTTTTTCCCCTGAACTAGGTAATGTATGTTTGTTTGATTAAAGTAAGCTTGTTAACCCATTTTGAGCTGCTTTCCTTTTGAAAAGCAGATCTAAGAACCTGTGTTGGCAGTCACCCTGGGGATATTGGGGTGCTTGCCGCTACATATGTGCATGTGTGTATACATACATATATGTCTATATGAGACAGTATATGGGCATATGAATACATATACAGAGTGTGTGAGTGTATATATGTGTACAGGTGTACAAAGACAGAGGGCACAGGACCAATTGAATAGGAAGGGATGATACTTACAAAGTTAAATTAAAATGTGAGAGGGGAATATAACAAGAGGAGATGGAAAGGGACAGCATGGGCTAAATGATCTCATACAGAAGGGACAAGGGAAAACAATCGAGGGAAAAACAGGGAAGCAAAAGGGAATGAGTCATCTTGCCTCTCACTGAGTTTGGCTTAGGGAGGGAATGACATACACACTAAATAGGGTATCTCATCCTATAGGAGAATAGGGGGGAAGGGGATGAGAGAGGGGATGATGAAAGGGAGGGCAGGGTGGGCAGGATGGAAGTTGGAAGCACCCACTTTTGGAAAGGGACAGGATCAAAGTAGAAAATAGAATAAGTGGGGGTTGAGATAGGATGGAGGGAAATATAGTCAGTCTTTCACTTTATATCCCCTATGAAAAGGTTTTGCATATGTACAACCTATATTAAATTGCTTATCTTCCCAGTAAGGGTGGGGGCAAGGGATCTGGAATTCAAAGTTTTAAAATCAAATGTTTAAAATATAATAATAATAATACCAATTATTTTTATTATTTTACATGTAACTGGGAAATAAAATATACAGGCACTGGGACTTAGAGATCCACTGTGCCATACTGGAAAGTCAAAGGGGGAATGGGGGAAGTTTTGGGACAGAGCAGATAGATGGAGGGGATATTTAGTGGGATCCCTGTTTTGGGGTTCTGGGTAGGGGAAAATGGGAAGAAAATTTATAACTCAATATATTGTGGAAATGAATGATGTAAACTAAAAAAATAAAAAAGAGAGAGAAAAAAGAAAAGTGACAAGAGTTGAAATACCTCCTTTAGATGAAAATCAATGGCAAATTGACATTCTTCCTTCTACACAATTTTGCCAATGACTGCCCAAGTAATAATGTGTATTTGGGATTTTAAACCTTCCATCTGCCCTGCCCCAACTAGTTTTTCTGAACTATTCTTTCAGTGAATTTTCAGATACAAATTAACTCACTGAATAGAAACAGTATATGCATCCTTACACATATGTATATATGTATATGTATGTTTGTACATAGTCTTGCATTTCATAGTCTATAAGGGAAAGTATACAGAAAGGTAGATGTATATGCTATGAGGAATCATTATTTTTATTATTATTACTACTAATAATCATATTTTATATTCCCTTCTCCTACTTTATATTCTCTTATTCTTTTTTTTTTTTTGCTTTTCGGAGGGCAATAGGGGTTAAGTAACTTGCCCAAGGTCACACAGCTAGGTTTTTTTTTTGTTTTTTGTTTTTTTTTTTGTTTTGTGTGTGTTAAGTGTATGAGGCCAGATCTGAACTCTGGTCCTTCTGACTCCAGGCCCAGTGCTCTACTCACTGCACGACCTAGCCGCCCCCTATTCTCTTATTCTTAAGGCAACATTTTATAGACATCTATCACAAATGCTTCAAGGTACCCTTCATAATATTATAATGTCATCAAGGTACCCTTCAAACCTAACCTCCTAAGGAGTGACTCATGACCTTTTTGTAACCTTCCCCTTTTCCCTCTTATCTAAATGTATCTACTCTAAGCCCAGTCCCTTAGGCACCCTATTCACCACAGTAGATGATTTAGATTTTTTTCTTCTGTACTTTTGAAATCAGACCTGAAATATTAGATGCCTACTATTTGTAACAAAATCCTGAAAATAGTCTCACAAACACATTTAAGATTTCCATACAATACTGAAATTTTCTTATTTGGTGTCCTTTATAATAGGGGTCTCTGCAAATTTTGCTGAATACAAACCCTATCCTTAACAATTTTGAACACTTTCTCAATATGTACAGATTTTCTTCTTTATAAATTATATATAATACATATATGTATATATACATACACACATACATATATGTACTAATGGATAAATACTTATGCACTTTATAAAATCTTCAAATTAAAAAAAATAGAAGAACATGAAATTATACTTGATCCAGGAGTCAACAGAAGGCTATTGCAATTATTTGAATAAAGAATTGACATGGTCAGAGCTTCACTTTAGGAAAATCAATTTGGAAATGCATGGGGTATGCTATGGAGAGGGTATTGACTTAAGTGAAGGAAACCTTTTAAAAGAATACTATTGTATTTGAAGTGAGAGGTTATGAACTAGAGAATTGACACATTACTGCTTGGACATGTGGGAAGAAGAATTGTAAAGAATATAAAATAACACTAATGGTGGGAATGGGAGTGACTAAAATGGTGGTACCTTTGACAATAATGAGGAAACTCAGGAGAGGAGTTTATTCTCGGAATAAATATAATGTAATGCTATTTGTGATGTAGATAATAATCCATCTATTCCTGTTCATCCCATGCAATTTACTCTCACCAAAAATCAATCAGGTTGGGTCAGTCTTTACTTTCCTTTCACTGACTCAGAGAATAGACCTTTCCAAGAAGGATTTCCAAGACATTAAGTAAACTTTTTACTCTTCATGAGCAAAACATTTCTGTAGTGCTGTTGGAAATGACTTGTTCCTGAATTTCCATCACAAATCCTTCTGTTTCTTAGACATATCATATGATTAAGTAATTTGTTGAAAGCATCTTTATTAACATATTGATGTTTGAGTTCATATCGATGTCACCCAAGAAGGGTCATTTTGGTCTTAGCCTTTTTGTTAACTCCATATAAAAGGAAACTACTTGTAGTTATTTTTTTTAATCTAATAGTATATAAGAATTGGCAACCTTTATTTAATATGACTTACGGAAATGATGTGTTTCTTTTAGAAATATTTCAGTAAGATTTTTTTCTTTATCAAATGTTTTGAGAAGTCATACCAATTGTCTCCCCCTTAAAGATGTTTAGTTGTTTTGTAGTCATATCCAACTCTTCATGCCACCATGTAGGAATTTCTTAGTGAAGATATTGGAGTGGTTTGCCATTTCTTTCTTTACTTCATTTTACAGATGAGGAAACTGAGACAAACAGGGTAAGGAACTTTCCCCAGTTCATAAATATCTGAGGCTGGGTTTGAACACAGCTGTTCCTGACTCTAGGTCCAGCACTATATCCAATGTGCTACCTAGCTGTCCCTTGAAGATAAGAAAATACTTATCTTTTAATAATTTTCCTTAGGACGACAGACCCTGTATTTCATTATAGATTATTGTTAGGATATGTTTCAAAGATGTTATTGTCTATTTCGTAGTTCTAAATTTAAAATAGTAGTAGTAGTAGTAGTAGTAGTAGTAGTAGTAGTAGTAGTAGTAGTAGTAGTAGTAGTAGTAGTGGTGGTGGTGGTGGTGGTGGTGGTGGTGGTGGTGGTGGCGGTGGTGGTGGCGGTGGTGGTAGTAGTAGTAGTAGTATTAGTAGTACTAGTAGAAATAATAGTGGATTGCTATGATTACTGTCACAATCTCAGTCTTCTCATTTTTTAATAAGGGATTTAATGTTAGTCTCCCTCCTTTTTCTCTTCTTTTTTGGCTTTCAGACATTTTGTATAAGGGAGAAAAACAAGATTATAAAAAAGACTAACATTGTAGCATGGGCTTTGGTGATATTGGTGGCAAGAAAATCATTACTCTGTGTGGTGTCTGAGTAACTAGGAAAACTGCACCTGGGGCTCATTAAATTAGGAGAGCATAGCATATAGTTCTGATGGGAGTAGAGGGGAACACACTACTACAGAGGTCAATCTATTAGGTGGGCATAGCAGTGCCCAAGGCAGTCTGGATGTAGGGATAGCAAAGTGCCACTACCTGGAGGAGACTGCCTGTCCCACAAACAGTCTATCTGAGAAGGTGAATCCTGCAACTTTTTGTTAAAGCTTAAGGCAAGGCACCTGCAGTTTCCTTAAAGAAAGGGAGGAACATTGGAAGCATGTCCTCCCAATGGAGAAACATATTCGTTACCCCTTTGTTGGAGCCTGGGTCAAAGCAAGCATTGCTAAATGCCAATTCTAGCTCTGTGTATTGGGTATCAGGGACCGGGAGAGCCAATAAAATAAATGGAAGAAGTGGTCATTGCTTGTAATCTCGCCAATGTTACAGCCCACAGTAGCACTGCATTTTGCATTCTCCTCTAATTAGGTCACAGCTGTCTTTACAGCTTAATTGCAGGTTAAAGTGAAAACCTTTGTTCTGTTTTTCCCAACCATCTTATGTGTTGTGCTGTAACACCATGGGAGAATATGACCCTTCAACCCTCGACTCCATCTGTTAAAATACCTGGCCACAGCTCATCAGAAAGCATATGGGGAAGCATTTGGAGGGAAAAAAATGGTGATCCTCTAGTGTTTGTCCTGACAGTGTGTTAACCAGCTATACCAATAATTTCATCCTGAAAAACTTCAAAGCAAAAATGTAAACTGCAATGTTTGATAAGTAAATAATTTTAGATTAGGGAAGCAAATAGAATATTTCATTTTCTTTGTCAATTCTACTTCCCCCTCCCCACCCAGAGATGCTATTGTAGTAAATGCTACAATTTGAACAGAATGCAAAGCCTCTCCATAAATATTTCTTTACATCTACTACATATTCAAATCCCAATCTTTGCTTTATTTAGAGCCTCTCAGTCTCCAATTTACTTATGAATCCCTCAAAATGATCTCCTGCTGGGCAGGAAAGGCCTGAAAGATTGATTTATTGAGTGGATATATAGATATAGATACACACATACATATATACACACATGCATACATACACACACACGTGTGTGTGTGTGTGTGTGTGTGTGTGTGTGTGTGATAGGGGGATATCCTTAATTGCTTTAGAGATAAATTAGTGAATTTGACAATTCTTACCCTTCAAGTTTTGATGGGCATTGACACTTACAAGATCTTAAATTATTTTGAATGATTAATGTTATTTTGTTTCTGAATTTGTTACTTTTTACAGTTTTGTATCACTCTGGATAACCTAATGAGCCAGGGATTTTGAAACAGTTTGAAAAAAGCAAAACAGTTAAAATGCAACAACATACAATTCAAATCAATATTAAAAATGTACATCTCATAATAAATCCTTTTAAAGAAAACTTACATTTAGAGAAACTTGGGGACATGGGTTAGTTGTGGGTTGCTCATCTTTGAAGAGGAAAGGTGGTCATAATGTCTTGATACAAATGTACTTATAGATGTTTAAATTTTAGAAGTTAAAGTGTGAATCTTTATTTGATCAATATCCTCATAAGAATCAACATTACTAAAATAATCACAATGTATTGTACTTTCAATTTTATTTTCCATCTTGGCATTAATAAGTTGAAAAATCCCATAATTTAGATTTTTTTTTTAACATTTTGTACATGTGACTTGGGATTCTTTGAAAGTTTAACAAAGCCTATTGACTCCTTAGAATAGTGCTTTTAAATGCATGAAAGATGGGATAACAAAGAAAACAAATTATGCTGAAATGAATTTATATTTTCCCCACAAAATTCACAGAACCCCTGAAGTCTATCCACAACTCCTAGTTTAAGAACCTTGACATGATTATGCAATTCGCTATTACTTTACCTTTCTGGGCCTCAGTTTCTTCATTTATAAATTAGGAGTTCGAATTAGATTAGCATTAAGGTCCCTCCCAACTATAAATCTAGGATCCTATGATTAGTGCCTAAATTATAACGAAGATAATAAATTCCAGACTGATTATACTACTATTAGCATCATATATCTAGGACCTAAGAAAATTTATGCATTTTATTACCCATGAAGTGACTTTTACTTGAAATACCTTGTGCAGATAGAGACTACTTGGGACATTTATTGAAGGATACATAGGACAAGGTTGGAATTAATAGTCCCATGGCCTGTAACCATTAGCCTTGAAGTGGCAGCTCCTTCCTATTGATACAACAAGACTTGGGCCCTAGTCATCTATACTCTGAGGTTCAAGTTCTACTTCTCATATAGATGTGACAACATGTAGGAAAATCCTATCATTAAGTAACCTTCCCTTCTCTGGCACTGGTGATTTGTGGGCCCTTCAGGAAATTTGAATGGGAAAATAATACAGTACATTCATGACTTAACCAGGGCATTAACTGACATCTTATCCTTTGAGACCGGCAAAGTTCATTTCTGAGAAGCAAAAACTTAATTATGAAAGCATTTAAACAGTTAAGGATAACATACTTTTTTTTTTCTTGGGTTGTAGAGAGGGGAGGAACTAAGGACAGTGTCTGGAACATAGTAAAATAATAATGAATGTTTATGGATTAATTTAAATAGCACCTGCTATGATGGCTACATGCCTGTGATGCCAGTAATGGTCATTGAGTCAATATAAGATTACTCTTCTGTTTGTCACAAAACTTTATTAAAATAATAAAGTAGATTTTGAAAAATATAGACAATGTAGCAAAAAATGCTGTACTGGGAGTCAGAAGAACTAAATTCTAGTCCTGCATCCAGCACTAACCTACTTTGTATCTTGGACTGATACACTTGATGTCTCTGGGCCCAAGTTCCCTCTTTTGTAAAATGAAGGGGGTGTAACTAGAATACTCCCTAAAATCTTCCAGGTTTAATTGCCTAGTGATTTATGATTTAACATTACCATATGAAATAAAAATAAAGAAAATATAAGCTTCCTAAAGGCAGCAACTGTCATTTTTTTATTATCTATATCTCCATTGCTAAGTAAAGTACATAGTAGGTGATTTGTAAACCTTTACTGAATTGAAATAAATTAATAAAATGTTTAATGGCATAAATTAGCTCAGTACTTTTTCTTACTTTCTCAATTCCCTATGCCTTTGCAGATATGTACTATGCATGGATCACTTCATCAAGATGCGTATTTACCTACAAAGTGATTTGATTGTTTGTATGTCAGCATATGTTTATTGAGTGCCACTGTGAACCAGTCATTATTCTAGATGCTGATAATTAAATTTATCAAAAGGCAAAAATAAAAAGCCAAATCCTACTATGCATACCGACAATCAAATTGGCTGAATAAATAGTAAATATTTGTTTTACTTGATGCTATATAGATATACAATTTTAGTAAATTAATAACTGGAATATGACTTTAGAGTCAGGGTTCTGTGATCTCTGATACAAGCACAGGAATTACACTAGAAAGGCCTCAGAAGATAAGGCTATCTCTGACCATGTGACAACAACCATAGCTGCTCATCCTTTCATAGAAAGGAAGGTGATAGCCCAATTTACAAAACTTGCCCCGGGGACACACCCACCAAAAGTGGACACTCATTTAAACAGACATCCCAGAGTTACAGTAATGACACTTCTGGCTCCCTTTTGCTGCTGGTAATACTGTTGGTCTTGCTGTGTTTTCCCGTTCCTTTCAGCACTGTTAGGCCACAGTATTAGGGACTACTTTGGAGTTTCCTTCCAGAGGGTTTGGGTATCTCTGATTTTGTTTTCTATTTACAGGCAGGCCCAGTACAGGAGAGATGTTGATACCTTCACTAACACACACGTATATACATGTAGGTAAATGCATACATGCATGTGTGTATATTCGTATGCACACAGGTTTACATATGTATATACACACATCATATACATACACGCATATTGACAACAATTGCCGCCTTTCTACAACCACAGATCAAATGTACCACCTCCCTAATTCTAGTATCACCTTAATAAATCACTTAGTTCCTCTCTACCTCCATACCACCATTACTTCATTTATCAGAGGTTAAAGGTTATGCCTACACGTGATGAATGAACTTGACTCCAGCATGATTGACCAGTCTACCTCAGCTGTTTTCATGATCAGTTTCTACAGTCAAAGTACATATTGAGATTAGAAACTGTAAGGAGAGGGGCGGCTAGGTGGCTCAGTGAGTAGAGCGTCGGCCCTCGAGTAAGAAGGACCCGTGTTCGGATCCAGCCTAAGACACTTAACTCATGCACCATTAAAAACCTAGCCGTGTGACCTTGGGCAAGTTACTTAACCCCAATTGCCCTCCAAAAAGCAAAAAAACAAAACAAAACAAAATTGTAAGGAGATATATCAGACAAAGTGTTTTTCTTTTTTTGCTTTCCCCAAGTCAATATTTATGGAGACAAAGAAAACATAATTTTTGAAGGAAAGAGGAAAAAGAAAAATAGAACTGGCCATGCATAGGTTAAAAATATTTTTTTCATGAAAATTTTTTTTTAAAAATCAACTAAGACATATTTGAGTGACGGTATTCAGAAAAAAATAGCACTTTCTCGGGCAGTAATAACTCAAAAAAGTTTGATATTCTATAACAATGAAATTTCAGGGTATGTGTTCTTGGGATTTAATCAGAAACAAAACATGATATTATTAGAAGATCTATGCATATAGGATTTAGGACCATGAACAATTGGAAAAGGCTAGAAGAAAAAATTAACTTTATGCATTGTTGGTGCAATACATGAAAATAATGGCTCCATCTAGAAGATATAAAAGAAGAAGATATAAAAAGATAAAAGAAAAGGGCTCAGTATGCATCTTAAATATATAAAAATGCTTCCCTAGAACACAACCTTAATAATTTTGGGATTTGGAAAAAAAATTTATCTGCGTTACACCCAGTTTGGGAATTCAAACCATTGTGTAGATACAACAAGCAACTCCGTCAAAAAAAAAATGGAAGAAAGCAAAAATAATTTAGAAAAAGCAAAATTATTTACCTGAACTAAAGAGTGAAAGGAAATGAAGCAAATTTATGTGTCTTGAATTACATATATATTGGTAGAATGCTCCCCACCCCAACTTGCTCAGGGGAGCTATGTTCCCAATTGTATATCTACTCATATATTTTTACCTTACTGTTGGAACTGAGTATGAAGGGAGGCAGAAGGCAACACATTTCCTCACACATCTCTTTAACCTTGTTCAAAAGTATTTCTCCAAGTTCCCTACCACTGTTCCCCATGATTATTATCAATCAAAAATTCTGAATTTATTATTTTATTAGCATGAGAAACTCGAGGAAATGCTTGCCAATGGTCTTGTAAATTACAGTTTTAGAGAGTTCCTTGAAGCATTGAGAGGTTAAGTGATTTATCCAGGGTCCCACAGACAGTTTATATTAGGGGTGGTATCAGGGGTGAATGCCAATCTTCATGACTCCCTGGCCTGCGTTCTGTCTGTTATTGTCTCTTAGTGATCCTTTAGAGTTAAGAAATATTATTTGTATCATTTCTGCAGTTTTCATTTAATTTATATTAAATCATTTAAAATATTAAATTATCAAATTTCCTAATATTTAACTTTATTTAATAATGTTACTAACTTTATTGAATATATTTTTAAATGATTAAATTGTTCCACTCATCTTAAAACAAGGAATATTTTCTCCTCCATTTATTTAAGAATAAAATGAGGAAAAAATTTTGATTTTTTTTTGGAGGGCATTTGGGGTTAAATGACTTGTCCAAGGTCACATGGCTAGTAAGTGTTAAAGTGTCTGAGGCCACATTTGAACTCAGGTACTCCTGACTCCAGGGCCAGTGCTCTATTCACTGTACCACCTAACCACCCCCAAAATGAGAAACTTTAATAAAAGAAACACTTCAATTTTTACATATTTTTCATTCTAAAAAGTGTTTGTATGTATAGCCTAAGTACTTGATTTTACAGGATTTATTCCTAATGACATGCCAAGGCCATGCAACTCACTTATTCAAAGTATATAATAGAGTAAGTATACACCAAATAGTAGCTAATAATAACGATGATGACAGCATTTGTATAGTGCTTTAATATTTTTCATTAATCAATTTACTTATTTTTGGTTTTCAACATTCACTTCCATAAGTTTTACATTTTCTGACCCTCCCTCACTCCTCTCTCACCAAGACAGCATGCAATCTGATCCAGGCTCTACACATGCATTCCTATTAAACACATTTTTACATTAGCCATGTCACATAGAAGAATTATAAAGAATGGGTGCAATTGGGGCAGCTAGGTGGCACAATGAATAGATTACCAGCTGTGGAGTCAGGAGGATCTGGGTTTCTATCTAGCCTCAGACACTTAACACAAAAAAATAGCCAGGTGACCTTGGGCAAGTCACTTAACCCCAATTGCCCTCCAAAAAGAAAAAAAAATGAATGCATGAGATCATGAGAAAGAAAAGTGAAAGAAAATAATTGGCTTTGTTCTGCATTCAGACTTCTTAGTGCTTTCTCTGGATGTGGATTGCTGAGAAGGGCTAAGTCTATCAAAGTCAGTCATTGCACACTGTGGCTGTTACTGTGTGCAATGTTCTCTTGGTTCTGCTCACTTCACTCAGTGTAGTGCTTTAACATTTTAAAAATATTTTACAAACGCTTTTATCCTCTCAACAAAGGATGTAGGTGCTATTAAATCTATTTTACAGAAGAGGAAACTGCTTAAACAGAGCTTAAGTGACTTGCCCAGTATGTTACACTGGTAAACTGACCTCAGGTCTTCTTGACTCCAGATCTAATGTTCTATCCATTGTGCAACTAGCTGCCTCCATAAATTACCATATGCATTAAAAAACCCCACCTTTTCTTTGTCATTTCCTATTCTTTAAAAGTTTTTTTTTTTTTTGTTTATTAAATTTACTTTCCTTCAACTATTTTATTTGTATTTTTGTAAAGTGAACTGGAAATGGCAAACCACTCCAGTATCTTTGCCGAGAAAACCCCAAATGGGGTCCCAAGGAGTCAGACACCACTGAACAGCAAAAACAATACAAGGAGAGGATTGGATGGCCAATTTTGCTCTAAATATTATGATATTTCCAACTCATAAGGAGTCTGTAAAGTTTTTAATAGTAGTAATAATGATGATAACAATAACAATAATAATTTCACCTTCTTATACTACTTTAAAGCTAGCAAAGTGTTTTCTTTATAACAGTGCTATGAATTCATGTATTTTGGGCCTGAGTCTGGGAATATATCAAGTTTGCTTTCCTGCTACTAAGTAAATCACTAAATACTATAGGTATGGATTACATTAAAACAAACAAAATTTTTAGAAGAAATAAAACACTTCTACAGGACCCTTCTTAAAATTCTTCTTTCTCCAAGCATCAGAACCTAGATTTCCATATAACTGAGCTTTGAATCATCTTCTCGGTAGCCCTGCTATCATCATGCTCAGTGAACTATAATCCTAGAAAACCTATTTGTAGCCTGGTTTGCAGACTGTTGAGGAAAAGGCATTCAGTGTAGATTGCATTTCAATGCTCAAATAGGGAGAAATGTGTTGGTTTATTCTTACAATATTCACTCTCCAAGACTGTTTTTACAGATGACCTCCTCTGGAAAATGTCATTAATGCTAAGTTTTGGCATTTAAGTTGGATGATCATGTTTAATGAACTTTCCAGTGACAAAAATCATAATATATTTTAAATTGCTGATTTGTTCTGTTCACACAAAACTCTTCAAAATATGAGTAAAAAAAGAACTGATTGAAGAATTTTAGCTAATGCTATTGTCTAGACAGACTATTAGAAAGTTCAGGTTGAATCCAGAGTTATCTCCATCATGATATGACATACAGTGGTTTCCTCTTTCTAGGGGTCTTATTACTGAATGGTCATTTCATCTTTTTGAAGATAGTATGAGAATCGATGAGAGAAATTCTTGTTTTCGTTCAATTTTTCCTTATTCTATCTTTGATTTATTAACCTTACAGAATTACTGCATAAAACATGGAGAAACTATAGCACTTTCTAAATACAAATTTAAAACATGTATTAAGCTGGTTTCTCCCTAATTTCTAAAGATCTGTGTGTGTTTAAATGAGACACATAAAAAGTGAGTAAACAGATGATAATAGAAATATGATCCATATATAACCTTTCCTGTCTCACTATTCCTGAGGCTCTTTTCCTTCTCTCTCCCCAGTCCCCTCAGTTTCTATCCTTACTCCTCACACACTTCAGAGCATGTTTATCTTTGTAGAATAAAGGACTCACTGGGTGTATCTTCACATATTTGAAAGACTATCCCAAGAACAAAGATTAACTTTATTTCTGCTTGTCCCCAGGGGCCAGTACTAGAAGCAAAAGGAGGAATTTGCAAAGGAGCAATTTTAGGTTTCATATGTAATGAAGTTTGGTCCTGAGAGTATCTGCTCTATTTGAAGTCTTCTCTCCATTCCCTCCAGCACCCCAAAACTCCCCATAATGTACCTGATGAGCTTGTAGGATGTGGACCTTTGGAGGAAAGAAGAACTCCCCAAGTAACTGTAAAAAGGAGCCCAAACAGAAGGGGCATCTATTTGAATAGATTTTTGGACCTGGAGTCAGGAAGTCCTGACTGCCTCTCTGTGATATGGCTATACATTATAAAGATGGTGAAGATTGGAGATAAATGGGTTGTATGTTCAGGAGTCTTCCACTTTACCATCTAAGGGGAACTAATGGTACTAATAAGCTTGTTGAGTGCTGTATGATTCCTCTGCTTCACACACACTTAAAATTGCTTTGCATCATATTCATTTTTTGTAGTGGGTAAAATAAAAGTTATACCATTCTTGATACCCAACTTGTGTTCCTTATTGAAAAAGGAATTTCTGTTACCCACATAGTGGGAGACTTATTGATCAATCAAAAATCAACAAAGATTTACTAGATCACTTATCAGCTGCCAGGCCTGAATTGTACCTAGGCTTAATTTGAGAGATTTCCCTAGAGTTTTCAGGGTATGGAATGTGCTAAATGGAGAAACATTCTCCAGAGGTTAGTTTCACATGACCGAACTGGCTTCATGTATACCCAGTGCTTTGCAGAGTGCTGGATCAGAGGATAGAGATGTAATTCCTTAGAAATTAGTACTATACAAAAGTGGGGTACTCTTGTTTAAGAGATAATGAGTTGCCCATGATGGAAAACTTTAATCAGAGGCCCCTGTTGGAAAGGAATGTTTGCTCAGACATGGGTTGGACTGGATGATTTCTGAGCACCCTCACACCTCTAAGGTTCTATGGCTTTGTGATTTCCAGCACTCAACCACACTTCCCTCTGTCTTTGTCCTGTCCCCTGGCTTCTTCTAGGATGAATTTCTAGGCCCCACTGATCTGACCCTGAAGGAACAAGCACTACTTCTTGAAAAGTAAGGAGCTGAGAAAGCCTAAATGGGGGTGGGTTACCTCTACCCTCAAGGCCACATGTGACCCTCCTAGGTCCTCAAATGAGGCCTTTTGACTGAATCTTAACTTCACATTAAAGGGTTTCACTTGAGGACCTAGAGGGCCACATGTGACCTCAAGGCCACAGGTTCCCTATCCCTGACCCTATGGTGTGTTCATGGTTTCCTAAGATGAAATGTAAATGCATTTTCATCAGTTTTTATGTATCTTTAGCACCAGGAGGAATATACCATATTTTAGAGGCATTTGACAGAAAAAAATAGTGTTGTTTGCCTGGAGAAATCTTATCATCATCCAGTCAAATAATCAATCAAACAAATATTCATTAGGTGACTCCTGTATTCCAAACAAGAGTTGCTGTCCTCGAGTAGCTTATGTTTTAGTAGGAGGACATACCATACTCACTGATAAGTGCAGAGTGTATATAGTACCAAATATATTCACAGGGGTTTGAGCAGAGGCCACCAGCAACTGAGGGAATAAGGAAGCAAAATCTTGAAGTAGCAAGTGATCTGAACCTATATGGAATCTAGTCAATTCAAGGAGAAAAGGGGAGAAGAAAATGTATTCTAGGCATGGCGGATATCCTGTTCTGTATGGAGAATGGCACATAGATCAGATTAACTGGAGCAGGGGCCATAAGGAAGACAAATGTGGAAATATGGAAGGTTAGGCAGGAGCCACACTATGATGGGTTTTAAATGCCAAACAGAGGAGTTTACATTATACCATAAAGGCAATAGAGGAACCACTGAGGATTCTTGGTTAGAGGGGTGAAATGTTCAGGGTTGTGCTTTAGAAATATCATTTATGATATTGCTTCTTTTCAAACGTGCTTTCCATTTTGCTCATTTTTGTAAGCGTTGATTCTCCAAAGTATATCAGGAGTTTGAGATGCAACTACTATCCTGATATTTGTGAATCAGTTGGAAAATAATTTCCTTTTATTTCTGAGCAAGCTTTGAGACTGTCATTATCTTTGAGTCAAAAGGAGGCCTCCAGTTGCACCTGGGAGTCTTTAAAGGGGCACCTGAAGTCCGTGAGCAACAACTAAGAAGGAGAGGGCACTTCAGGAGTTGAGCATTGGCCGCAGCAGTAATGGACAGTTTTCTCAGCCTCAAGCAGGATTTAACAATCTAAGCCAGAAAGAATCAGCATCATGAACAACAAGGAAAGAGAAACTTAAAGATTTAAGGGGATTACTTAAGAAGAAACTTAAAGGGGATTTGGAAAAGAACAAAAGTCTGACATGTCCCCCAACTTTCTCTTCCCATTGCTGACCAGGAACAGGTACTGTAATATAATCTTCAAACTTCTTTTACCTAAATATTTCCTTTTTTTTTTTTTTTTTGGTTTCAAATGTAAAGAGATCAGGATTAGATAGGGAAAACACAAATTTAAATTAGGAGAGAGAGTCAACTTTTGTCTGAAGAATTTTTCTAATGGGTGTGTGTGTGTGTGTGTGTGTGTGTGTGTGTGTTGGGGATGGGGGGGGGCTCTGAGCTATTATGATTATATTACTAACTTTAATATAAATACCAGAGGAGGGGACACAGTGGACCTGAGGTGCTGTTATAGTTCTCCTATGCTACATTTTTTTTTCTATAACAGGGTATGGATAACTAAAACTCCAAAATGGAAGGAAGTAGAGCAAATAAGTGGTTACTGGAGAAGAGATCATATACCACACCACCCACCATAAAGGAGATTACAAAGGCCTTGGAAGTATTCACTTCTGCTCCTACTCATAAAAGAGGAAGGAACAGAAGTAATCAAGTATTAGCCTGTCAATTGTACTTTCCACACTTTCTCCTTCCCACTGCCACCCTATTCCCATTGCTAAATAAATGACAGAATCTTTAGGATAGCAGCAGTACCTGCGAAACCTTAGATGAGGACTTCCTCCTCCTTAAGATTATCTCACATGCTAAAAGATTTTTTGTTTGTTTGTTTGGTTTTTTTGTTTTGTTTTATCTTCTGTAATTTAGGAACTCTATTTTTGTGTGGTCTCACACACCGGTTTGTTCTCTGACCCTATTTCTCAACTTTGTTTCTGGGATCTAAAGAATCATCAGTATTTACTCTATTCTTATGTGGTATGACTAAAATTACAGTCTTTTCCTGATAGCTTCTCTACCTCCTTGGAATAGGTTGGGACATCTTTTTCCCCAAAGTAATACTCATATTACAAAGGTCTAGAAAATAACAAAAATTAACAGTTGTATTTTGATTCTTCGTTATTTACACTTCATTATTAGGAAATATCTCCTTCCCCACATTCTATAGGATGTTATAATCAAGTAAAACTGGATTTATTTCTGTTCCTCACACATGAAACTCTATCTTTCAAATCTGGGCTTTTGCACTGATTCTCCCTATGCCTAGATTGTGATTTTTCCTTATCTTCACCTCTTGGTATACTAAATTTGCTTCAAGACTCAATTCAAACACAATGTTTTATCTATGTATATATCTATGTATATAAGTATCTATATATCTATCTACATACACACACAGAGCTAGGTCTTGGATAGTGCCAAAAATAAAACCTCTTAAATGGTTGCACCAATTGAATCCACACTGTTTATTTCCACTGGCTGGAACTTATAACCATATTTTATATAATTATAATTTCAAATAGTACAGATCTGAACACCTGCAAACACATCAGAAGATTCATTATTCATAGGACATCTACATACATACATACACATACATATATGTCTCTGTGTGTTTATATACACAACAGGCACAAATACAAACATACATCTGTATGTATACTTGCATGTTTGTATGTATACAATACTAAATGCCCCCATGGAGCCCCTGGAACCTGATATTCTTTGTGGATAAGGCACACAAGTTAAACAACAGACTAGATCATACTGACAAGTCATACGGAAAAGTCCCAGTTCATATTAATTCTGCCATTGGGAGATTAGTAATGAAAATTAATGGTTTGTGATTACATATACAGTTAAAGGGAGGGACACATTCTAACTCCAAGTTTGGTATAAGAATGCAAAGTCTGATCTAAAAATGATCCTAAATGTCTATGTTGCTTCCAGAGCTGTTCCTACTCCCATATATCCCTTACCAGTGGCAAAAAGTAAATGATACAAATAAGAAATCTTCCACAAGAGTTAGTGATGAGTAACCAGATGTATAAGACAAAATTTATAATGGAATAAAAGAACCTACTAAGAAATAAATGCCAGTTGTACCCAACTAGATTGGGAGGTTTGGCAAATGACTAAGAATAGTTCATTTTACCAACTGATTATTAACATCTATGGTAATATCCTATACCTCTTTGGTCATCTTCACCCTTCCATCCCCCTTTATCTGATCTCCTTTTTCATGTACCCTAGGAAAAGGGAAAAAGAAAAGAATACCAAAAACAAACAATCAATGCTATTTAAACTAGCAAACCAGTTCCCACCCTGAGTGGTGCTTACTGGAAGGGTGAAGCCCTTTTTCCTCTAGAGACTTATCTTCTTTCTGGGATTTTTCTTAGTTTGACTCCAGTTTTAAAACCATGGACCTTACTTTACCTCAGGAAATCAATGAGAACTCCAAATCCCAGTAGTCCTTGTGGGTCCAGGCCATTCCTACCCCCATTCAGAAAAGGTGTTACACCTATGTTTATGCCAATTCTCAACCACAGTAGAATATAAACCCTCTGAGGATAGGGGCTTTTATTTTTGTCATTTTATTCTAAGTACCAATTGTATCCAAGTGCCATACTCCTAGAAATGTGTTATAAATCTGAGTGTGAAGATATAATAATTAATGATAACAACAATAATGACAGAATAAAAATAAATGTATTTGTATGATGGTTTAAATTTTGCAACACATTTTATACCAAAATTTTCAGCTTATTCATTAGGGTCTTAGAGACAATTAAACTGCTTAAGTGGAACAAAGAGAATTCTAGGTGAAATATCATCTAAGAAGATATTAAAGTCTGTATGACTTAGGGGATGGGGATGTGTTAGTTTGCAATAATCCTTTTAAAGAGCAGAGATTCACAGCTGAAAAACCTTCCTTCCCTTAGTCAATCAAGTAATAGAAGTTACATTTAAAACAGCAATCACAATACTACTGGTACCTGCCACCAAATTAAAATTAAAAAAAAAAAAATCCGGAGCGGCATCTATCTGGCTTACCTTTTTCTAGAATATGTGTTCAGAAATCAAAAGTGGCTCTCTGAAGGCCAACCATCACCTCACTCTATGAGGCATTGCTGAATTTATTTTTGTGAAGTTGCTTTTAAAAATATACCTTAGAGCTACATTCTTAACAAGGTGGGAATCATGTAAAATAATCAAAAAAGCTTTAGGAACCTATAATGGCAAGCACAGAAGTAGTTCACACCTTGTTTCAGCTATTGAATTAACACCTTGTTTCAGTTCAAATTTCTTTTGAGCCTTGTATTGTCTGTTAAGAAACAGAATATGTGAACCACACAACTTGTGAACCCTGGAATTTATGAACTCCTGCAACAGGAAGGGGAGGAGCTAATGAGCATATATAATATAAGGAGAGGCCCAGGCTAGAGACAGTAAAACTGAGAAGAGAACTCTTGTGGTGCATAGAGTCAAGAAGGAGAAAACTTGTGGTATACCAGCTCTCTGTTTGTCTGCTCTGTCTGTATTGATGTTTGTTTATGATACTTTGTACAGAAGTCTCAGGACCTTACTGGAAGCCCTGGAAGAGGATTTTCTGGTTGTATGTTTACATAACTCCAAGAAGAAGGGTTTGGAGGTCCTGGGACTTTACTGATGATTTGTGCTGACCTCTTGGACCTTGTTTGTGGATCTGTATTGATTTCTATGTTGATGATTTGTGTTGAATTCTCAGACCATTTTGGTGAGTCTGAGTTGATTTCACAGGCAGATAGAGAATTGATGATGGTGCCAGCAATGTGAATGAATATTATTGTGGCTCTATCAAGTTTTGTCTTCCCAGAAGCAGGAACTATGAAGGACTTGAGGTGGACTGGACACTGTGAACTTCAGTATGGAACTGGAACTGAACGAAGAACTGGAAAAGGAGCTGGACAGGGAACTGGGAGCTGCCTGATTTTGAACTCAGGTGACAGAGCTGGAACCATAGAAGAGGAACCATGGAAGCTGAGAGCCAGCCTCAAGTCAAGCTGAAAGAAGACTATTTGTATACTGTGTACTGACTTAGAAAATTATCATTTACTCTGACTTAGGGGTGCAGAACTTTGACTTTTGTACTTTCTGATTGAATTAAGGATTTTGCGATTGACAAATAAATGTATTTTGTTTAAAATTAAGTGACTATTTTGGTGAAAACTATGTGGCCATTTTATTGATAAGTTATTGAATTGTTGCATGGTGAATGCTGTATTTTGATTTTCTGTAATACGTTGTAACAATTTGAATGCTGTATTTCGATTTTCTATGAATGTTTGCTCTGATTTGTTATTGAATAGGGAGCTCACTAAACTATGTAATCAGAACATTGGAAGCTGTTCATAGCAGCGGTCATCTGGAAAGCTGCTTGTGCTTGGCTTTACAGAAGCAGAAACTAAAGGGATGCCTATTCTTGGGAGGACAGTTTGCTTTCATTTATTCTTAAAATTTTGCAGTGTAACATAGATCTAGCTAAGTCTGGGTAAGGCCACTAGGCTTAATATTTTTTAAGAGAAGGGAAAAGATGTCTCTTTGCATTTATATATTTAGGGAGCAATGTCAAAGTCACTGAAATTAGAGTTGCTAGATGGTGCCTCCTCTCACTCTCTTTTTTCTTCCCGCCTTGAATTGAGGTGGGATTAGTTCATGAGAGAGAAAACAGTTGTTCCAAGGGACAGCAGGAATGAGGTGACAGAGATGAAAGGTGGCAGGGTTAGAGAGACAAGAAAGATTCCCAGGTAACACAGAGGTAGTATCTCCATGCCAGGTCCATTTGCTGGCTCTACCCTTTACCACTTATGTAAACTTTGTCAAGTTGCATTTTTCCTCTTGGCCTCCATTTTCTCATTTGAAAAATAAAGTGGTTGATGCAATGGCCTCTGTCTAAATCTGTGCTTATAAGTAATATTTAACTGAATCATAATTTTTGAATTTGAGAGGTCATTCAGTCTAACCTTTTCATTTTACAATGCAAATCTGGTCCTATTCTTCTAGGATAAAATATTTTATTCAATGATATGCATCCCAGTGGGGTCCATTGATTTTGTTTTTTGCTGTCAAAGATATGATTTGTTGAAGATCTTGTTTGACATGCATTTTCACTTAAGACAATTTGTACCAGAGGGTGGAAATGCAGAACAGGAGAGAAGTAGGTCAGCACATAACTAATGCAACCAATCATTGGGATTAAAGGCTAAATGAAATCTTCCTGAGCAGACCCGAGTTACTTTTTGTCTCCTTGTTTACTGCCAAGACACTTATAGTGGAGAATGTGATTGCATAAAAGAAATGGCTTTACATGAAATCGAGAGACACTGCTGCGAGTGTATTAGATGCTTCCTTTTATCCTCATTATATTTTTCCTTTTTTTCTTCTTCCATTTCCAGAATTACCATGACTACCTTTTTTCTGTCTATAAATAAGAAAGGGGAAAATGACTAGTGGAGAATTACTTTCAAATGACAGATAAACCTGTGTATAGCACCTGTCTAGGATCATTTTTGCACTCTTGTATTCTTTTCATCTCTCTTCTCAAAGAACAGGACTAGCAGTGGTATGGAAATATATCAAGTTAAGAAGACAGTAGGAAGCTGCACTTGGAGTAAGAGGACCTGGATTCAAATGATAATTCTGCCTTCTGCTTTCTTGTGTGACTTTGTACAAGTCACTATCTTTCCATATATCTCAGATTCAACATATGAAAAATAAATGATAGGGGTGGCTAGGTTGCGCAGTGAGTAGAGCGTCGGCCCCGGAGTCAGAAGAACCTGAGTTTGGATCCGGCCTCAGACAATGCACACAGAAACAAAAACCTAGCTGTGTGACCTTGGGCAAGTTACTTAACCCCAATTGCCCTCCAAAAAGCAAAAAAAAAAAAAAAATGAGGGTGAGCTAGATGGTCTCTATGTACTTATTGAGCTCTGATGATGATTCTGATAATTCTTTTCTTTTTTTAAACTACATACAGAGAAATGTAACCTTTGATAAATATGCCCTAAAATATAGAAATTATAACTGTCTCTCTGGCTCTAAGGACAAAAGACAGAGATCAGACTGATGGGAAGGGAGAGGATTTGGGGATTGCCTGCCACATTGAAGAAATATCAGATTAATTCTTCTTGGTTGTAGAAGACAGTTCTAGGAGAAAACTGTAGCAGTTGCAGTAATGAAAATTTCTCATTGATGTATGGGAAAAAGTTAAAAAAAAACTTTGTTAAGATATTTAGAACTATCTAAAAGTCAAATGAGTTGACATCAGGGAAAGGAAGTACCCATAACATGTTTTTGAGAATAAATTGAAATGATATTTGTTGGGATATTGTTAAGGGCATTGCCCTGAAATAGTAATGGTTCTACTAGTAGTTTTTGCAGTAACAAGAAGTAGGAAGGGCATGACCATGAGTTAATTTATTAATACTAAAATAAGGAGTACCACAAGGGCTTGTACCAGTTTTTGGCATGGATGTTCAGGTCCAGGACATCCTGTCCTTCTAAGAGGTGGTGAGCTCTGCTAGGACTGCAGACTGACCTGAAACTTATCAATTACATTTTTCATAGTCAGGAGCACAACTGGCTCTGGTGGATTTTACTAATTAGCCTCTCTAGGGTTTAGATGACCTTGAGAACATTTGAATGTATGAATCATTAGTAAGCCAAGTAAAGATGCACACAGGGTTTAGTCAAATTCCTTGGCACTCAACAGCACCATTTAGAGAATCATTGGCCTCTCCAGGTATTTCATCTCCATGAGCCTTTACCCTCTGGGAAAATGAGTCTAATCTGCCCAGGATCAATCGATCAATCAACAGGCATGTATTAAGAAGCTGCTACGTGCCAGGCATTATGCCAGGTGCTGAGAGGACAAGAATAATGAACAAAAGAATTCATACTCAAAATGATCTGACATTTTTCAAAATGAATTAATAAACAAAGGAATGAATGTAAAATAATTTATTTATTTAGCCCTTGCTGTATGTCAGGCACTGTACCAAGCATCAGGGATGCAAATATGAATAGTGAACACTGTCCCTGCTCTCAAAGATATTACATTCTAATGGTGTCTCTATCACAGTTTACCCTATATTATATTTATCTGCATATGCATCACATACCTCCTAATAGATGAAATGTTTCATGAGGGTATAAAATTGTATATTTCATCATTCTCAAGACAAATTGTGCTTTAAATGTAGTAGGCACTTTGTAAAGGCATTTCAAGTTGCATTTTATAAGTGCATTTTGGAATTACACTTTATATTTTCCCTGGGGAATTTAATATATTTTCTAGTATTAAGATTATTGTTGTTTTCTGTTCAAATTAATTTTACAACTCTTAAGGGCAGGGATAAGAACTAAAAAAAAAAAAAAAACAGAAAGAAAATGCCAATCAAACTGATGGACTTGATAAAGTAAAACCTGAAAACTATGCTTTTTTTTTCTGTGATTTGCTAAAAAAAGTTTTTGAAAATGTTGGCAAAGGAATTTAAATTTTACTAGTTATTCATTTCTTATAGGAATCCTTTTTCTAAAATTAACTTATTAATTACAGCAGTTAAGTGCAATTATTCTACCTATTCAAGATTTTTATTATTACTTTTTTAACACTAAGACAAATTCAGTGGAGGATAATTACCATAACAATAATTTAGCACACATTTTCTGATCTGGTTAGAAGTACAATGTAATCTCTGCAGAGTTTCTGCTTCCATATTAATCAGTCATTCATGAACTTGCCTTTCTGTTCAGTGAGCCCTTCTGGAGGCAATTTGAAACATGATAATTCCTCTAAGAGGAATCGACAGAGAAGATATCCTTGCCCCAATTTGGATTCTGGTACCAGGCAAAGAATCCAATGAACATTACAAAGGAATCGGGGTAGACAGTCAGAGTTTATAACCCTGATTTCTACAACCACTTTTATACATTTTGAAATTTCAGATCGAAAAAATCAAAGGCCTAGAAATTTTGATGATAGCATATTACTTAGCAGGGAGCCCTTGATCCAAGGTCTGGATTGAGGGATTGACTGAGGGATGTCAACTTGCCACAGAGAACTCCAAATTCAATTAACACTGCACTGGACAATCTAAAATTGCTATTCAGAGTGATACAAAGGACTAGGTTGAGAAGAGTCCCACATTACTGCTGCACTGTCATGTGCATATATTTACTCATATTTACATATCTGAGTTAGTATAAAAAGCTAGTCTGCCCCATTGAAACCATCATTCTCCGTGTCTTATCTCAGCACCGATTATAATACTCCAAATCAGTACTGGAGAACATTATTTTACTTCAATTAGCATCTTAGTGCAACTTTTTTTTCCCTATCAATATCCAATGGAAGATGCACTCAATGACAAAACTAATACTGGATCTTGAGTGTCATCTGGCTATTTTTCTTCCCTTCTCTAGTATTTCCCAAGTCTATTTGTTAAGGGAAAATGAGAGATTGGGAAATCCCATTGGGATGATTTGTCTCTTTTCATAGCTCAAGGTATTTCCCATTTTTAAAAATATAATCAATCAATTAGTTCTCTTTAATTTAGACTCTCTTGGGGTACAGATATTCTGTAACCCAGCTGCCTCACATATCCAGGAACCAGTACAGCCACTATGACATTCAAATAACTATGTGGCACTAAATGAGAATGTTTTGTTCAATTGTTTGCACTCTGCAACTTTCACTGTGCTCATTCTGTAAATAAGTCAGGTTTGAACCTATTGCATTTAGCTTAGGTTCTTTGAAAAATGGTGCATATATTTACATATATTTATAGTTCTGAGTTAGTATAAAAGTTATTCTGCCCCCCCCTTGAAGCCGTTGTTCTCCATGTCTTATCTCTGCACAGATTGTAATTCTCCAAGTCAGGATCTGAGAACATTCTTTTACTTCAATTAGCATTTTAGAGCAACTTTTTTTTTTCCTATCAATCCCCAATGGAAGATGTGCTCAATGACAAAACTAAGGCTGGCTCTTGAGTGTCCATTCATTATGCATCAATATATTGCCCAAGGACAGGGAAGAGAGCTACAATTAAGGGAGCCCCTCACTCTATCTCTATGTTTCATAATTAATAAAGGACAAAGAGGCGGCCTATGAAAGACTTGCACAGTTTCCCATAAATTTTCAAGATAATTCCACAAACATTTAGGTACCTATGATTTACCAGGTGAATAGAAGTGTTACATAATGGAAAGGTTGCCTGGGAGTCAGGAAGAACTTGGTTAAACACCTCCCTCTCAAAAATATTAACTGGGCAAGTCATTTAGTTTCTCAAACACCAAGCCAAGTAAGACTCTACAATATTTTTAAAAGATTGCTGCCCAACTTCTCCTCCCTACCCCCTTTAGTTTTTGATAAAGGATAAATATGAGCCAGTTCTTTGAGGAGAAATAGTCCTTACTTTTAAAAAAAATGTACAGAAAGAATAAAAAAGTTGCTGGTTCTAAATAGGAAAAAAATTAATAATTATGAAATGGAAAACTGCTGAAGTATACATTGCAGATCAAATATTTGGAGTTAAGATGTTAGGCTAAATAGATGGGTGATTATAACTTTATTGCTATTAAAGATTTTGAACTGAATTTATACTTCAGCATACACAAGATTTTGAAATGGGCAAAATAATGAAGTTTGATATTTCTTTGTCTGCTTTGTTTAATTTTGCTGTCTGCTCTTCTCTAATGTTGAGTTTCTAAATGTACACACTTTAGTGATATCTAGGAATATAAAGTTATCACCCATCAATAAAAATCACAAGGTTGGTTTAAAGAAAATAAATAAAAAGTTGTTGCCAGTGGCAGCTAGGTGGCACAATGAATAGAGCACCGGCCCTGGAGTCAGGGTTCAAATCCAGATTCAGACACTTAACACAAACTTAGCCATGGGACCTTGGGCAAGTCATTTAACCCCAATTGCCCTACCTTCCCCGTCCACAAAGCCAATCTGTACTGGAGAAGAGTTCCCTCTCTCCCCCTGCCAAACAAAGCATTTCTGTTAAAATGTTTAGCCCAATATGGTGGGCACTGTGTTAGGCACTAGAGATACAATAACAAAAACAAAGTAATTCTTGCAAATTTTGGTGGCAAGAAGAGGAAATATATGTATAGGGCTTAGGGATATGTAATAAAATCTTTTTCTAGCACCTGTTATGTATCAGGAATTTTGCTAAGCACATTTATAAATATTATTCCATTTGATCTTCATAACATCGCTGTAAGGTAGGTGCTGTTATTACCCCCATTTTAAAATAGAGGTAACTAGGGCAAAGAGAGGTAAAATGATTCCTCCAGCAACACATAGCCAATAAGGTTATGAGGTCATACTTGAACTCACGTCTTAATAACTGTAGAGCCAGTGCTCTATCCACTGTACCGCTAGCTATCCCTGATATGGACTGAAAGTAGGATTTCATGGAATATGTGTGGTAAGGTACAGATTCCCCTGTTCTGCTGTCTTAGACCTAGATCTAAGACTGATTCTTTATTCACTATACTATGCTGTCTCTAGGATAGCGATAAATAAACACAAAATATATATGAAGTAAATGTGAAGTAATTTCAATGACAGGGGCATGGAGAGCACTCACAATTGGGTTTAATAGATTTGTAAATGCTCTATGCCCCTTCCTATTTTCTTCTCACCTTCTTTCAGGGCATATTCAATCCTCATCTGTCAAATATAATATCTATTGTCATCATTTCAGAGGATTTAGAGCAGAAAGGAACTTAGAGCCAAACCACTTATTTTACAGATGAGGAATCCAGTACCCACAAAGGTTAAAAGAATGGACCAGGATCATGCAGGTAGACAATTATAGCCTGGATTCAGAGTACAGTTGTCTCATGACAAATTCAGTGCTTTCCCCATTATCCTATACTTCTTCTCACTTAGGGATATATACCATAAAGAAACAATATTGTAGATTCAAACAAATTTGAAAGACTTAAGATCATGCATGGTTCCAATTTATAGATGATAAAGACTCTTACCCATCTCCTGACAGATGATAAACTAAACATACACATGATAGACTTACATTTTTAGACAAAAACAATGTAAGAATTTTTGTTGCTTAATTATGCTTATTTGATAGAATGCTTTATGTTCCCCCCAGTATTGTAAGGGATATGAGATAATACAAATGCTTTTTAACTAAAAATAAAATTTAATGAAAATTTAAAACATAGTTGTATATATTGAATATAATACTAAGAAATTTACATAGTGCTTTGAAGTTTACAAAATGCTTCATATACTTAACTCATTTGAGAGGTTCAAAATCTGTACATATATCCTTCCATCACCTACCTGGTCAATAGCACAATTCACCATTAGATCTTGCAAAGCAGTGTAGGGTAGGCACATTCTGCCTACCCACTTCTAAGTGTCTAGCACAGAATTTTGAACATAAGAAGCACTTAATAAATATTTGTTGTTTCCACTGTTGTAAAATCTATTTAAATATGTTTAAAATGTAATTAAAATAGGATTTTTCATCTGGGACCTTAGCTCTTGTAAAACAGCAGGATATTGAGCTAATTTTAATTTACCAATTATAAAAATGAGAGGTAGCATGGCATAGTGCATAAAATCCTATAGTGCATAGAAAGCTACACAGGGCCTGAAAGATGTAGGTTTAATTCCTGCTTCCAGTCTTGTGGCATGTAAGGAATAGGGGCAATGGTCTCAGTTCCAAGAGTGTGGGGAAAATTAACAATTTTGTTTTTGCAGGAAAGCAAAAATCTGGTCACAGTCTTAAAGTCAGGAGGCATGCTGGTGACTTCAGGGTAATAATATCCCTTACTGTAAAAAGATAACAGCACAGGACAAAATAAATGTGTCCACACCTCTCCTTAGAGTGTAATACCTGGGAAACACTGAAAACCCACAGAGAAAGCTCTGAAAAGATCAACAAAAAAGACCTGATACTTGGGACAATACCCCGTTCACTCAGAGAGCAGAAACCAACTCAAACATAAAGTCAAAAGTCAAGAAATAGGATGGAAAAATTTAGCAAACAGAAGCTAGCAGAACCAGGAGAACATTGTACATGGTAACAGCCCCAGTGTGTGATGGCTGAATTTTAGACTTAGACCTTTCTCAGCAATGCAAAGACCTAAAGCAAATCCAAAGGATTTATGATGGAAAATGCTATCCACACCCAGAGAAAGAACTATAGAGTTGGAATGCAGAGTGAAACAGAGTATTTTCTTTCTTATTTTGTTTTGTTTTCTTTCTCATGGTGTCTCCCATTTCTTGTAATTCTATGTGACATGGCTAATGTGAAAATGTTTTTTAATAGGAATGTATATGTAAAGTCTATATCAAATTGCATGCTGTCTTGGGGAGGGAAAGAAAATTTAAAACTTATGGAAATGAATTTTAGGAACTAAAATAAATAAATAAATTAATTAAAATATTAAAAAAAGAAAAATTAGCAAACAAGAAAGAATAAGCAAGGCAACAAGGAAGACCAAGACACAAATCCAGAAGAAAACAAAGATGTAAAAGCAATATAAGGAAAAAATATACATACATGTGCATATATGTACATATATATGTAAAAAGCATGAATTAGTGAAATAAATTACTTGAAAATTTTGAAAAAATTAGAAAGCAAATAACATGCAGAGGAAAATTTGGAACATAAATGATAGTGATGCAAGAAAGTTATGAAAAGAAAGTCAACAACTTGTTAAAAGAGGCCCCAAAATATTGGAGAAAATAACATACTTGACGAAGAGAATTGGCCTAATGATAAAAGAGACACACAAAAAATTACTGAAGAAAATAATTTCTTAAAAAATAGAATTTACTAAATGTTGGAAAAGATACAAATATCACTGAAGAAAATAATTGCTTTTGGACAAGTTTTGGCTAATTACTTCATGAGGAACCAAGAAACAGTAAAATAAAGTCAAAGTGAAAAACATAGAAGAAAATGTGAACTATCTCACTGGAAAAACAACTGTACTAAAAAAAAAAGATTGAAGAGAAATAATTTAAAATAATTGGATTACCTGAAAGCCTGGATGTAAAAGAGAGTCTAGACATTATATTTCAAGATATGATTAAGGAAAACTTCCCTAATATTCTTGCTCTAGCGGGTAAAATAGAAAGTAGAATTCCTTGATTACCAAATTAAAAACTCCTAGGAATAGTATAGCCAAATTCTGGATCTACCACATCAAGGAGACAATATCACAAGCAGCCAAAAAGAAACAATTCAAATATGCTAGAGTCACAGACAGGATTATACAAGATTTAGCAGCTTACATGTTAAAGGAATGGAGACCTTGGGATATGATATTCCTGATGGTAAAACAGCTAGGATTACAACCAATAATAAATTATCCATCAAGAATGAGTAAAATCCTTCAGTGGAAGAAGTGGGCATATAATAAAATTAAGTACTAGGGCTGAACAGAAATATGTTTCAAATGTAAGTCCCAAGAGAAGCACAAAAATATTAATATAAAAGAGAAATTATAAGGGAATCAATAAGGTTAAAATGATTACATAATTATGTGGGAAGATGATTATTTGTAACTTGTAGTTTGGTGGAGATCAGGTTTAGAACAACATTCACAGAATAAACCATGATAAGGTCAAAATAGTTAGATGATGTATATATAAAAAGTGGTATCTTAAGAAAATTACAGAACCATGGGATATTTTGCCTGTCATGTTTATAAGGCATTATTTATGACCAAACAGGTGATTATGGAATATAAAATGGATAATTTTATTACATCAAATTGAGAAGATTTTGCACAATCAAAAACAACATAGTCAAGAGTAGGAAACCAGGAAATATTTTGCAATAAATTTCTCATATGAAGGGCATTTCTCAAGCAAATAGAGAACTGATTCAAATTTATAAGAATATGAGTCATTCATTCCCCAACTGGTAAATGATCAAAGGATATAAACAAACAATTTTCAGACAAAGAAAACAAAACTACTTTTAGTCATATGAAAAATGCTCAAAATCACTATTGTTTAGAGTAATTCAGAATAAAGCAACTCTGAGGTATCACGTATCATATAGAAAAGGACAATGACAAATGCTGGAAGGCATATAGAAAAAATGGGAACACCAATGCATTGTTGGTGGAAGAGTGAACTAATCCAACCATTATGGAGAGCAGTTTGGAACTATGACCATAGTGTTAGAATACTGTGAATACCGTTTGAACAAGCAATTCAACTATTAAGTTTGTATCCTATAAAGATTTTTTTAATGAAAATGACTTATATGTACACAAAATATTTATAACAGTTCTTTTAGTGGTGGCCAAGAATTGGAAATTGGAGGGATATCCATCACTAAACAAATTATTGCACATAATTGTGATGGAAAATTGTTTTGCTTTAACAAATGATAAGCAGGATGCTTTCAGAAAAACCTGGGAAGAATTACATGAACTGATGAAAAATGAAATTAGCAGAACCAGGAGAACATTCATATAAAGTAACAGCAATATTATATAGCGAACAAATGTAAATGACCTAGCTATTCTCAGCAATACAATGATCCACGACAATTTCAAAGGAGTTATAATAGCAATAAAAAAGTTAACCACCTCCAGTGAAATAACTAATAGAATCTGAATAAATATTGTAAAATGCTTTCATTTTGAAATTCTTTTGGTCTGTGCTTTCTCTGACAATATGGCTAATATGAAAAGGTTTTCCTTGATTGCACATGTATAATCTATATTAAATTTCTTGTCTTCTCAAGGAGGAAAGAAAGGAGGAAAGGAGGAAGAAACAGAGGGGGAGAATTTGGAACTCAAATTAAAAAATAAAATTTTCTTTACATATACTTGAAAAATATAAATTAATTATAAAAATAAGTACTCACCCTATGACCTAATATTAGAAAAAAATTCCAGTCCTCAAGAAATCATAATTTTCAGCATCTGATTTCTGTGTGATCAAGATGACCCACAAACAATTTTGTACTATGTTAGTGCCTAGAGAAAATTCTTGATTCTTCCCCAAACAGTAAACATTTCACATGAATTGTAAAAATATAGACCAAATATATAATAGTCACTTCATTTAAATCTCTATTTTTTATGTGTCAGAAGCCCTTTTACTGCATGTTACAAAGCCAGCCACATTATAACTTTTACCCTTATTGTATTAGGAAGCCATTAGTCAAGGATATACTGTCTTAGAACAAGTTCAGAAATACAGAACACTAGAATTAGAAGGGAACTCAGATTACATTTAGTCAAAGCATCTGCAATGCAATATACTAGATTATAATTTTTCATTTGTATATTGAGAGAAACTGGTGAATTTATCTATATCTAAGTGTCTGATCTCATCCAAATGTAATTTTCCATATTTATTCTTGAATCACTTAAAAGTGAATATATCCACTCCAGAATATAACACAACATTCTTTCAAAAAGGAAAAAATGCAACAATCCTGGGGGAAAACAAACATTCTTCAAGTATCCAACAAATATAAAAGGCATTGCTATTTAAGATGCATGAAAGATAATTCCTTATATCTAATCAACTCTGTAATATTCCATTTGTTATTTCTTCCAGTCATTTAGGTGCTGCAAAATTTATAAACTGATTTATGTGCACTATCCTAATATGTAACACAGGAATTGTTCTTCATTTATTTTATAGCATGTCCTTCAGTAGGAAGAAAGCTTCTCAATTAAACCCCCTGGTACCAATTATTCCAGATGTTTGCTTCTTGGCTCACAGGTGACAATATGTTAAACTTCTAAAGAAAAATTCTAAACTTAAACTAGTAAAGAAGAGATGATAAGAAATCATGAAATATTAGAACCCACAGTAACATGGGAAAAATTCTCAGAGATTGCTATTATCATATATAAACTTAGAGATGATTTTGGGTAACCTCCATTTCAGAAGAAGAAACTGGTGCCCATAAAAGTGCACAAAGGTAGTGAGTGGCAAAGTTGAGATTGGAATCAAGGGGGAAGAACTATTAGTAGCAGAGGAGAATAGAAAAGATGAAAATTTGGAACTGATGAAAGGGTAAATGTCTGAATAATAAGAGGGAAAGGACAGGCAAGGGAAGCCAAGGAAATCAATGCACATTTATAGAGTGCTCACTATATAATGTGCTAGGCACTGTGCTAAGTACTTCATAAATATTACCTAATTTGATCCTCACAACAAACCTAGGAAGTAGGTGCTATTATTATTCCCATTTTATAGTTAAAGAAACTGACAAAAATAGAGGCTGTGCAACTAGCCCAAAGTCACACAGCTAGGAATTTCTGAGGCTGAATTTAGCTCAACTCTTCCTGACTCCAGGCCCAGTACTCTATCCACTGAGTAACCCTAGGTGTCTCAAAGAGTAATCCAAAAGTAAAATAGATGTCCTAGCAAGGTAGCAATGGATTGTACTTCTGTGGTTATCTCTCTTATAATGTATACATCTTTGTTCATAGTAATGTACAAATATTATTTTTTCTCCATAAAAATCCTGTGAAGTAGGTGTTATTATCCCATTTCGTATTTTAGAAATCTGAGGCAGACAGAGATTAAATGACATTCCAATAGAAAGCAAATTTTGTCAGGTTCAGGGTGGAGAGAGTAGTAAATCTACAGAGGATCAGGAAATGCCTAAGGTACCTACTAGCACTTGAGTTAATGCCTGAAAGAAGGTCAAGATTCCAAAGAGGCAGATGAGAGAAGGAAGAACACCCTATGCAGAGTGGATACTTCATTTTGACACAAGAAAAACAGCTGTTATATTGTCCGCCCTATTCATCAAAGGCTTCACATTTTTATTCGTTAACTTTTGTTTGGCTCTGCAAATATACTAGGCTTTTTATTAAACATTTTTTTTTGTCTAGGGAAAGTGCTGTCTCTTCCAAATATTCTTTTTATTTTAAGGAATTTCTGCAAGGTGTAAGGGGGAAAGTTAAGAATAAATTTTGGTTCATTTATATTCTGAAAGCATCCAGCAAGTTTCTTTTCATGATCATTCACCCAAGGATAAATGCTAATCATAATTCGCTAATGGCCTTACCCAAAGAAATGAAGCTGTTAAAAAAAGAAAAAAAAAGAAAAAAGTCCTCCAAATGATACCCTCCTTCTCAAGGTAAAAAAAAAAAAAAAAAAAAAAAAATATATATCTTTGAGCTAGGTTTTTACCATGAAAAACTTGCCTGACATACATGATATGGGCAATCAATCACAGTTGTCTGCAATGGTGTTAATCGTCTTGGGTGGTGGGGATGTGGGGAGACAGGTATTATTTGTTTTCTTTTCTTCTTTGAGGCTTGGGTATTTAGACATGTTCTGCCAAGATGCTTCTCATGTAAATGAGCCATATGTTATATGTCTCATACAGTGCCAAGGTCTTTATGAAGTTGGTGTTTTTGTTGTTTTTGTTTTCCCTTAAATCAAGGTAGAATTTTTAGCTCATTATATTGTTATTTACTACTCTAGACAATGCAGTCCTCTACAAGTTTGTCCAAACCTTCTTTTACAAAAGTTCAAGAATATAAAACCCAGTGTGCCATCAGAACATTCTATTAAGTTCATCATATTTTTTAATATTTCTCTTATGCCAGGTAATCCCTCCCCTTGCAGATTTTACATCATTATTTAAGAAGTTGAATCTTTTTTTCCTCCAAATACATTTGGTAATTAGATAATTCATTATAATTTTCACTAAACCTATCCCACCTTCTGACTTCCATATTTTTATTAATGACACTCCTATTTTCTTGTCTCACAAGGTAACAGTTTATCTCATCTTCTGTCTTTGATGTTGGTGAATGAGGATTCAGCCCCCTCTATACCATATTCCATAAGCTGCTGTCTCTTATCAGGTTTATCTCCTCATATCACCTTCTCCTACATTCATCTCCCTCTCTCTACTTACCTCCAAAACCGTCCAATCCCAAGCTCTTAAAACATCTGGCCTAGACTAATCCAATCATCTCCTAAACTGATTTTTCCAAACGGAGTCTTGCCTTTCTCCAATTCCAGCTTGCCCATGGTTGCCAAATTGATATTCCTCTTGTTAAAGCTTGAATGTGTCACCCCGTCCAAGAAACTTTAGCTGCTTCTGTTGCCTTGAGATTTAAATACAAATCTCTAATTTAAATATAATTTCTCATTTTTCATTTCTCAGGTATTTCATTCTTTTCTTCATATGATCCAAGACTAACTTTCTAGGTTAATCATACTTCATTCCACATAATGCACTCTATGCACTCTGGCCTTCTCATTCACTTATTTTTCACTTGTCATGATATTCTATCCTTCACCTCCTTGACTTGCAATAGGAATGTTCCAAGCCTGGAAAACAGAGGTTGTAAGAAAGAGAAGTGAGTATCACTCCCTTATAGAACCTCTAGGGGTTCTGTTCCATGCCGGGAGCATGTTCATCAATTGCTTCTCCCTCTTAAAACATTAAGGTACCTATTTCTATTCAAATTTCAGTACAAATTTCAGTAGGTGATCTGTCTTGATTCTTCAACTTGTTAGGGTGGTCCTGCCCAAATTATCGTACATTTATTTTGTACAAATACATGAAAATGGATATGCACATTTACTTATCAGTAAACATGTTATATTCCCTCGTGGAATGTAATTTTTTTAGGACAGCAATTATCTCACTTTCATATAATTATGTTCATCATCTAGTATACAATAAACACAATAAAAATTTATTTTTGATTGATTGCCTAGCTTTATAAGGCAATGCTCTGAGAGTTTAATTAGTATAATACTAAAATGTAAATTTATACTAGTAATATCAATATTTGTATTTTATTGGAAATGCTTAGCCATGGTCAATAAATATCCTTCCAGTTATTTAATTTAGTATTTCATAAATAATCCCTTTGGGAGGATTTTATAAATAGTATTCTTAATCACTAGATAGCCTCTATAATCCTTGGATTAAATCTTGGATAATTCTGTAATGAAATACTTTCCCTAAGATCACATACATAAATTTTATAATTATATTTATGTGAGTCTTGAGTGTAACTTGGTAGATTGTTCCCATGTGTTTTATACATTTGGGAGTTATTTAGTGGCTTTCTAAGTGAAATAGAGCTGGTTTTATTTTCTCCTTTCCAGTGTTTATGCCTCCACTTTCTTTTGTCCTCTTGTTATGACAAGCATTTGTAGAGCATTGAGAAAAGTTGAGACAGGGTACATCTTTGTTTTATACAAGTATTTATTGGGATATCTTTAGTATCATCCCATTGTAAATAATGCCAACTTAATTGTTTTAGATATATACTTTATATCATTAAAATGTTAAAATGTTCCTTCTATGCCCATGCTTTCTTACATTATTTTTTTTCTCATTTCCTGTATTTATTCCACAAGCAAAAATAACTTATACCTTAAAGCTACAGCATTTAACAAGAGTAAAGAAGAAGCACTGGCAGGGATGTACTGTTCAACAGTCCAGTCCAAAGTGCAAAACTTTTTTTTTTTTTAAAGCAATTGGGGTTAAGTAACTTGCTCAAGGTTACACGGCTAGTCATTTGATTTATGCGTGGGTGCTCGTTTTCTGAGGCCGGATCTGATCTCGGGTCATCCAAACTCGGAGGCCGGAGCTCTTACTCACTGCGCCACCTAGCCACCCCTTTAGGGCAATTGGGGTTAAGTAACTTGCCCAAGGCTACAAGGCTAGGTTTTTGTTTGTGCGGATTAAGTGTCTGAGGCCGGCTCCGAACTCAGGTCCTTCTGATTCCAGGGCCAGAGCTCTATTCACTGCGCCACCTAGCCGCCCCCCCAAAGTGCAAAACTTTTATTAAGAGTTGTTCTGTTCCCATGGTGGAATAAATACCGAATCTTCATCTCTGGAATATTTAAAGAGGTCAGAGATCAGGCATAAAACCCTTCTGAAACTACAGGACAAAGTTATGGGTATATGGATAGTTAACAGAAAATAATTTCTATTAATACCATGCTGCAAGATGGAAAAATTCCCAATTAACAGCTAATTAATTCCCAGTGAAATTTATGGTGTCAGAACGAACAGATTTTTGGCACCAGGAAGTTCAAGGACTTCCTGTCACTGGTGCAGCTTCAATGAATCCTCCTTTAGCCAACACATCTGGTTATAAAAAGGCTTCCCCCACCTTCAGTGTCTCTCTCTCTCGAGGCCTCTGATAGGCCAACCCAGAAATCCTTGGTGGCCTCATCACAGTGATGAGCTGGCTTGCCAACCTCTGGAGAAATAAGGGAGCCCAAATGAGAAGGGCATCATCACCTTTGCTTAAGTAATAACTAACTCTTCAATATGTTTTGATAATCTACTTATTTTCAGAAACAAAACAACCAGAACTGTTCCTTATTGATAAGTCTTCTAATTCTATCTGAAAAACAGCATAAACTTACAAAGGTCAGAAAATTTCCTGGCAATTAGGAAAATAGACAATTCAAAGGGTTTTATGCCAAAACTCTTGCTAATGAATCAATTAGTCCTATTAGTTCCTATAGAACCCCATCCTATTTATTTCTGGGTTGTGAAGCCATGTAGAGAGCTATTAGACAGTAGATGGTCCCTCCCAGTGTCAAAGCCATGGTGGTCCGATAGAGCATCTGATCAGGCAGACCGTGTTTCAAGTGGACAGGTAAACCATCAGATTTCTGAAAAAATTTCTGCAGCTCAGGAACTTTGTTTTTCCCAGCATAATCATATGGAGCTGGCTCTGAGGCAAATTTCGTTGTTGTGGCAAATATGATAGGTGGTGATTCTGAGGATGCCACAGGTTTTAAACCCTGCGGGCTGTAGGTGGTCGAGGCCCAGGACCCAGTCAACTTCTGGGTGAAGCCGCTGAACTTGTAGTACATGTCGCCCCTCAAAGTGACCTCCTGAAGCCGGTACTCTCGCAGCGACGGAACCATGGAAAAGCTTTCTTACATTATTTTAACATGAATGGATGTTGAACACAAATGCTTTTAGAATAAATACCCTTCAAGAATTTTTTTCTATGAATATCATGAAAGCACAAATGTAAACTTTCTCTGTGTTCCTGACTTCTTTTTCTCTCCTCCTCTATCATTTTCACTGACTAGCTCTCTCTCTCTCTCTCTCTCTCTCTCTCTCTCTCTATATATATATATATATATATACGTATATACATATATATGACTACATTTATTATTACATTTTAATTTATTTTGACTTCCAACTATGTCATTATTGTAAGTCATAAACCTTTTTTAAAACATATTCTCCATGAGAAAATGCTCACAATAGTATCTTGAAGGAACTATAAAAGTGAGCCATAGCTGATGACCTTATGACACATATTCTAGTAAGGAGGAAATAAGAATCTACACCCAGAAGGAGGAAAAGTTTAGGGAGGGAAATATTATAGGACAATCTAGTTCAAACCTCTTATTTTCCAGATTGGAAAAAAAAAGAAACCTATGGCCCAAAGAAATGATTAAGTTGATAAGTGGGAATATAATTAGATATTAAATTTCATTTGCTTAGTTTCAAAAAGCAGAACTAGGAATAATTTGTGGAAGTTACAGGGGCAGATTTAGGTTTAGTGTCAAGACATTTCTCCAATTGGCAATAAGAATTAGGGTTGATTCAAGAGGCTGTGTTTGCTCTTCACTTGAGCTCTTCAAGATTGAATAATTCCTCTGGGAAGTTGACATAAAGTAGATTCTTCTTTTCTATACAGTCTTTTCAATCAACTAAAATTGATATTGATATTCTGGAATTAAGTATTTTCCCCAAGTTCATGCAGATAGTAAATAATGGATCTCTGGTGAATTGATATATGGGATTAACTCCAAATCTAACACCCCTTCCACTACAGGCTGTCACAAGAGAGGGAAAGTATTCATATAAATAGTTATTTTCTAATGTTGCCATTAATGGCTTCTACTGGATACCATTCGATCTTTTATTTTTATAGGAATTAAGTGACGTTAGTACTGTACAATAATTTTATTATCTACCAAAATCAAAAAAGACAAATAAAAAATTAGGCGCATCAGATTAGCTAGCTGCTTTCACAAGTTACTTATCCCATAAAATCATCCAGATGTTTACCCTGGGTTTAGAATTCATTATTAAGGAACTAAAAGTAAATAACAGGAATTCTAAGAAATAAAATAAAATGCTTTTGGATAAATGGAGGCATCATATTTGAGGGAGATAAAGTTGTTGATATCCTGTGGTACGAATATTACTTTTTATATCACCTAAAGTAGCACTTCTTAAACTGTAGGTCATGACCTTTGTAATGGAAATGCAGATTTAAAGATCTTCCCTGCCCCTAGGCCCTTTGATTGGCTTAAGAAACTTTGATTGGCTTTAAGAGACTCTGAAAACCTTCCTTGACTTGAAAATATGCTCTGCCTCCTAATAGGCTGAATGTGGTCACATGGAGCCTGTGGTGGGAGGCTTGGTTTTCAGGAATGACCACACCTTGATGCTGTGTGATTGGGCAGTGGATCAAAAGGGTGGTTACATTCTTTGAGCCAGGAGAAGGCTATATAAACTCTGATGAGGGGCTTTGCTTTGGGGCTCACTTTGAGAAGTGTTGTGTGATTTGACCAGATGAGACTCTGGGAAGCCGTTGTTGAGAGCCCCCCGGCTTTGAAAACCCAGATGTTGATGCTTCCCTCTCTGGTAACTGTGATTTGGTATTGATGTAATGGTTGGACAGTTTGGAAGCCTGTCTGTTTGATCTGTAAGTTCTGTAACTCTGAAGTTCGGGGTGCTGACTTTTTTCCCCTGAACTAGGTAATGTAGGTTTGTTTGATTAAAGTAAGCTTGTTAACCCATTTTGAGTTGCTTTCCTTTTGAAAAGCAGATCTAAGAACCTGTGTTGGCAGTCACCCTGGGGATATTGGGGTGCTTGCTGCTGCAACCTTTTAGGGGGCTGTGAAAAATTTGGTAAAAATAGTAAAAGTTTTCTTAAGGGAATTGACCAAAAATTCATTCAAAATCAAATGTGTAAGGATTCCAAAGTATTTCTGACAGTGCTTATTCATGTTGTATCAAACAACTTCAAAGTAGATTTGGTTCTAAACAGAAAGCATGGGCACTTTGTAAGGTGCATGCTCTCACCACCAACTAACAGAATGGGAAAAGGGGTCATGAGAGGAAAACATTTAATAAGCCCTAACCTAATATTTTTGTGTAATAAATCTATTCTTAAAATAGAGGAAGAAGACACAGAGAGTTAGATAGGCAGTAATTAGCTAGCTAGTTAGATAGAAATAAGCAGATAGACAAACAGACATAGAGTATATGTAGAAAGAGACATAGAGAAAGAAATGATAGAGAGATAGATGAGAAATAGACAGATAGAGACAATAGACCATAGCTACACACATACATATACACATACACACACACACACACACAACCTGGATGGAACCATAACTGTGATTTTATAGCTATAGGAAACTCCTAATGAGAAAACTTCCTCTACCAATGTAGATTAGCAACCATATTTGAACTTGGGCCTCCCCAACTCCAAGTTTAACACTCTATCCAAAACACCACCTAGTTGAACTTTAATAAGTACAAAGTGAATAGACACTAGTAGGAGAAAAGTCAATCTGAGATTACTTTTTTAAAACATAAAGAAATTGCATCAGGAGAATTGGTAACTGTATATACTATTTACCTCAATAAGGAAACATTGGAAGTTGAATTATGTGTGCAAAGCAGCATCTGATAAATCATTCCCCAGAGGATTACAACAGTTATTCTCTCATTCAGGTGTACCCTGAAGGAGGAAGATGGAAAATAGGTGGAAGATCTTTTGGTACTGTTTCAGATCTAAACGTGTTCTATTCACTGCACAACCTACCTGCCCCCAATTTTTTTCCCAGTTACTATTGCTCACTGTATTACCTTCATCCTATTTTCCTCCCCCTTTATTCCATTACCTCCCTCCTTTCACCCTGTTCCTCCTAAACCATGTTTTGTGCAATCTTCTCTCTCTTCTATCATTCATCCCCCTTCTCTTATCTCCTTTCCCTCATAATTTCCTATAGGGCAAGATAGATTACTATACTCAATTTGTGTATATGTTATTCCCTCTTTGGGCCAATTCTAATGAGAGCAAGGCTCACTTACTCTCTACTCTCCCTCCCCCACTTTCCCATACACTATAAAAGCTTTTTCTTGCATATTTTATGTGAGATAGTTTATCCTATTCCCCCTCTCCCTTTCTTTTTCTCCCAGTACAGTCCTCTCTCATCCCTTAATTCTATTTTTAGATATCATCCCTTTATATTCAACTCATACTGTGCCCTCTTTATATATTATGTATATATGTATGTATATATGCCTTCTAACTGCCCTATTAATGAAAAAGTTCTTATGAGTTACAAGTATCATTTTCTCATGTAGGAATGTAAACTGTTTAACATTATTAAGTCCTTTATGATTTCTCTTTTCTTTTTACCTTCTTATCCTTCTCTTGAGTCTTGTATTTGAAAGTCAAGTTTTCTATTCAGTTTTGGTCTGTTCAACAAGAATACTTGAAAGTATTCTGTCTTATTGAATATCCATTTTCCCCCTGAAGGATTATGCTCACTTTTGCCGGGTACATGATTCTTGCTTGTAATCCTAGCTCATTTGCCCTCTGAAATATTATATTCCAAGCTATCTGATCCTTTAATATAGAATCTGCTAAATCTTGTGTTATCCTGACTGTGACTCCATGATACTTGAGTTGTTCCTTTCTGACTGCTTGCAATATTTTCTCCTTGATTTTGCAACACCTCTTTTAATTGTTTCTTAAAGTATGGGTGCTTTGAGGGTGGACATGAGCTTCAGGAAATTTGTACAATGTTTTCAGACTTATTTCTAGGAAACTGTACATTTTCAGTTATCCCAAGGTAGTTTGATTTAAGGAGCAATGTTTATTATTCTCCTAATCTATGCTCTTGTCTGTGAGTGACCACAAGCATCCTTTCCTGCCCTGGGACTGTGAGGAGGATTACCCTTCTCCCATGTTAGTACTCCTCCTTGCCTGGGAAATGCTACCCAGGACTAGGACCCAGAATGGAGTACTGGCAAAGCAACATAGTACTGCCTCAGTGCTAGCACAAAGATCCCTGTAATCTCCTTCTGACCAATTTTTTCAATCCCCTAAACCTTTGTAGTCTATTTGCTGATAGCTCCAGAAACAGCCATTACTGCTGCTGCTGCTGATTCAGTCACTCACAAAGCCTGATCCTGGTTTCTTGAGGTCAGGGCTGTGCTGGTACAGCCTGGGCTGAACTGTGCTCCCTTCTCACCTATGTGCAATGGACCCTTCCTGTCTATTTTCCAAGTTGGTTTTGGCATCTGTAGACTGAGAGGTCTAGAAACCACCACTGATGCCATTGATTCAGTCATGTTGAGGCCTGCTCTGGATTTGCTTGGAATAGGTTGGTGCTGACATTGCCTGTGCTGGACTAAGTTATTCTCTCACCCTGGTGCAACAGACCTGTCCTGTTGACCTTCTAAATTGTTTTAGGCTGCAAATTTGTTTCATTCCATCTTTTTTGTGGGTTATGCTGCTCTCAAATTTTTTTAGAATCCCATTTAAAGGCATTTAAAGGGGTTTGGTGGGAGAGATCAGACAAGTCCTGTCTTTACTCCTCCAGTATGGCTCCTCCAAAATGTCAATTTATTCTATTTTTTTAAAGTAGAGAATTACACTTGATTCCTTTGAATCAATGAAAAAGTTATTTCATTAGCAGGAGAATGTATTTGAGATTTTAAATTAATATTTTAAAAACTATAATGCTCTGTTAACTCCTATTGAGTATACTACATGGAGTTAGGAATAGTTATAAACATTATTCATTTATTTTATAAAGTTCAGCAGTGTTAACCTTGTTATAAGTTATATAAGTCATATACATTAACTTATAAAACATGTAACATGCTTTTCTTGTTGCTATCTCTTCCACTTGTATAAACAAGCTGACAGAGTAATAGAAAAAATATTGTACAGTCTGAAAACTGATCCTCCCCCATCCTCTCTCAGGTCTGTAGTACTTTCCCAAAGACAGAAATCAATCAAAACCAAATTCATAGAAATGTCTAATGACACTATTTTTTTTTCTTTGTTTTATTTTTAATCTCTCACTTTCTAAAAGTGCTTATAATGATTTCCTGCTATATACTGTATAACAATAGAAACTCACAAATTATAGAAACCTAATACTAAGGTGACTATACACTATTAATTTAATAATTCACTCATTTTAGAACTATTTAATTGTCCCACTGTCCAACTCCATTGTAGAGTTGGAAGTTTTGACAACTCCGAACAATCATCATACTTATAAAATAGTGGAATAGTTTTATTTTTAATTGATTAATTTGGCTTTTTGATCACATTCACTTCTAAATATATCTATTCCACTTCTTCAATATAGTGAACTCCATATTTTTATAGGAATTCCTACTCTGGAAATTCCATCAACTATTCAATAAATCAATCAACTTTTTTTCATTGCCACTATGCACCAGGGATTACAATAGGCAGTGGATTTACAAAGATGTAAATGCTGTTCAGCCTAGGAGGAGTTTACAATGTAACCCTACATTTATGCACTTGAGAGAGCTATCTGGGACATTGAGACATATGGTTAGTTGTCTATGAACACATAGATACTATAAGGCAAAGGAAGAACTTGAACCACATCTTCCTAACTCCAGTGTTGACATTCTATAAAATATATCACACATTCTCTCACACTGTTTTTTGGGAAGTGTTCATTCAATTGAAAAAATCTAGATATAATATTTGCATAATCAATAATCAAATGATTACAGATTTTTAATTCAAAAAATCAGAAAGGGTTTAGTTCAAAACCAGCCTCAGAGACATATTAGATATATGATACTGGGCAACTCATTTAATCTTAGATTGCCTCCATTTTGTCATCTATAAAATGGGGATAATAATAATACCTACTTACCTAGGTTGTTGTGAGGATAAACTGATGTATTTATAGAATTGTACAAACGTGATAGCACTAAACAATATTAGGGATGAAGATGATGATGATGCTTTGTGGCTTCTCATAGAGAAAAATGGTCACTGTTAATTCCTACGATTGCTATATTTTTGAAATATAGTGTGCCCTAGGATTGTGTACATTATCAAAGATGCTATTCCAGGAAAATTGAGTAGTTGGGTTTGAGTGAGAAAGAAATTCAATTCCATATAAGAAGCATGGATTAAAGAGCTAACTATGCCCAATCCTTTTGGACACAAAAGTGAAAATTATAACTATATCTGCTCTCAGAGGACTTACATTTATTAAGTGTCTATGGAATGTACACAATGTCTCATAATTGAGAATACTGCTATAAAATGATTTGTATCATCAATGACCTATGGTGTTTCCAACACCTGCTGGAGATATCTCAAACCATTTCTGGGACACTGGAGGAGGCTTCACTTGGTGTTACGGAGTAGAAACAGTAAATTTTTATTCTTTATGATAATATGCAAACAACACCAAAGTCCCCAGTGAAAAAAACAATTTACTCCCAATGCATATTAAGTTCCAAGAACATAAACCTTTGTATCATCCAGGAAATACTATGTTCCCTGTCATGAGAGAAACCTAACTGGTAAATTAATGCCCTCAGCTGTGCTTCTCCAATATAGGTAGGTCAGGTTCCTGGATCTGAGGAAAGTTATGAATCATTTCTGCTAAATTTGAAACATAATACATATGCCAGCCAGGGCTGAAAAAGAAATTTCATATTTCCTTTTCAAAACTTCGACTTTTTCTCCAAGCAATGACTAGCTTTTAAAAACAAACAAATTCTTCACATGTCTATTCAGGCAGTGAAAAAATAAAAGAAAAAATATGAATTGAATGCATGGAGAATTAAATTTTGGGTTGGAGATTGAGTCTTGTGTTTCCTTCTTGTTAAAGTCATTGTTGCTCAAATTTATCAAGTAGAGGTTTAAGAGTCATAGAGTGCAAGCTTCTTTTTTTTTGCATTTTTTTGGAGGGGCAATTGGGGTTAAGTGAATTCCCCAAGGTCACACTGCTATTTTGTGTGTGTGTGTGTGTGTGTGTGTGTGTGTGTGTGTGTGTGTGTGTGTGTGTTAAGTGACTGAGGCTGGTTTTTAACTCAGTTCTTTCTGACTCTAGGGCTGGTGCTCTATTCACTGTACCACCTAGCAGCCCCCTGAGTGCAAGCTTCTTGAGGGTCAAATTGATGCAAATTTACAAATATATTCATGGAAACCAGAATGTTCCTACTAACATAATTTTAAGTAAATATTACTGCTCACAAAGTAGACCTTCAATTACAGTAATGATCTGTCACTCCTTAAAATAACAATAGTTAATATATATTGCTTTATGTTTTATAGTGTTTTTATATACATTATCACGTGGGATCATCACAACTGCTTGAGTTAAGTATGGTTGTTATTTTTCACAATTTAAAGGAAATATAGAACTGAGGACAAGAGAAAGAATGACTTGCCTAAGGTAACAGAGTTTCCATGTATTAAGGGTGGAATTTGAACCTAGTTCTTTCTGGTTCAAAATATATTTACTCTTTTTTTATATACCCATTGCCCAAACTCTACACTCCCATTCTAGTCCCCCTAAATCTTACTCATATATGTGTGCATATATAATTTATATTCTTATATGGTACACACATGAATGTGTATATATGTGTATGTGCATGTATATGTGTATATATATATATATATATGTGTGCACATATGCCTTCACAAATATTCTATGAAATGAATAATAATACCTCAATCAAAAAGTCCCAATATGGTAAAACATACTTTTTTTCCACCTAACTCTTTCTCCTTCTCCAACTATTATTATGCAATAATTGTTATAAGCAAGGAACTTTGCTGGACCTTTTGAAAATTAAGCTATTTAGGAACAAAGTTTTTCTTCAAACCACTATTATGAAATACATGATAGTGAAATGAAAAATTATAAAATGATATATAGCCAAATGGTACATCATCATCATCATCATGACTCATTTGTATAGCTTTATAAAAATGATTTTTAAATAAAAAAATTAAATCATTTTTTCATTATCACCCCCTCATATAGAACCATCACATATGAAATATTTCTGAAGGAAAATGAAAATTAGAAAAAAAATCAAAAAAACTAATAATACCAACTAAAAAGTATGAAAATATAGGCAGCATTTCATGCCCATTGACTTTCAACCTTTATAAAGAAGTAAGGTCAATTTGACTTCTGGGAGCCAAGAAGGTGGTATAAGCAGTAAATCACTTTCATTCTCCCTTACTAATGACAAACCCAGAAAATATTGCCCCAAGAAAAATCTTTGAAGAGTGTAACCTGAAGCAAGATGGTATGCATCAGGATTTTTAGGTCATGGGGCTAAGGAGATTAATGGGAAAGGTCCCTATTGCTATGGTTGAAGGGGACCAATAAAAGGTATGAGGTATCCTGGCAAGCTAGGAGACAACAACCCACCTTAGCAATTCATTAGATCCCAAGTCCCAGAGTAGTAGAGTGGGCAAGTGCCAGCCCCAGCATCCCTGAATGCCTTCACTTGGACAGGTGAACTGGCAGATGCCCGGGTAAAGAATGACTACTTAAATGGTGGAGAGCTTCCCACTAGTGGCAGAGCCTACTCATGCTGTAGGGCACCCCACAATGAGGAGGCAAACTCCAGTGACCAGACTACCCCAAAACCCACACCTCACTCCACAAGCTTCCATTTAACCCAGAGCAAATAGAGAAAAACCCCAATTAACCTCAGCACACACCAGCTACCAGCACCAGCTCCAGATCAGCATCAGGTAAGCAATAGCCTCTAGCTATGGGAACCTGAGATCCTAAAACAAAAAATAATAACCTAGGCCCCTAGCCTGTTAGCCTGTAGATTAAAAAGAGTGGGACAGAGCCCCCTGTGCTCCAGAAGCAGAAATTAGTTTTAAAGTCAGGAAAAAATAAAAGCAAACACCATGAGCAAAAAGCAACATAGAGGAAAAAAAAAAGACCATACATTCTTAATATGGGACAGGGAAGATATAAACACACATTCATAATGGGACAGTATTCCTACTATATGCACTTATGAAACATCAAAGGGGAATATGAACTGGTTTTGAACCCAAAAATCCTTCATGGAACAGCTGAAGAAGGATTTTAAAAGTCAGATTAGAGAGGTAGAAGAAAAATTGAACAATCCTTTAAAAATACAAGTGACAAAATGGGGAAAAAAGGACCCTGAAGAAAACAACTCTTAAAAAGAAGAACTGGCAAAATGGAAAAGGAGATATAGAAGTTAAATGAAGAAAATAATTAGTTAAAATTAAAAGTAGGGAAGTGGAAGCTAATGACTCTACAAGACATCAAGAATCAGGCAAACAAAATCAAAAGAATAAAAAAAAATAGAAGAAAATGCAAATATGTCATTGGAAAAACAAATGACCTAGAAAATAGATTTAGGAAAGATAATTTAAGAATTATTGGTCTAGGAGACAGAGCCAATATGGCAGAGTAGAAAAGGACTTCCATGTACCTCTGTCTTCGGCCTCCTCCAATAAATGTAAAAAAATTACTCTAAACAAATTTTAGAGCTACAGAACCCACAAAATGACAGAAAGAAACAAATCTCCTGCTGAAGGCTGTCTAGCAGGTTGGCAGGAAAGGCCTATCACACTGAGCTGGGAACCAAGCCAAGCTGTGCATGAGCATTTTTGGGCCTAGGGCAGCCCTAACCAGCATCTGCAGGAACAGACTCCAGGAGAGTGAGGCACCAGAAGCTGCAGTGGTTTCCAGACTTCTTAAGACATAAAAAACAAAGGCAAAGTAAAACGTCAGTTTTGAACTCTGTTAGAACAAGGGTGGAGTGAAGAGCATAGTCCCACCCCTGCCCTGGGGTGAGAACTGAATGTCTGTGGTAACAGTGAAGTTCTTCCAAGCTTCCCAATCATCCTGGCCAAAAGGATCTTCAATAGACACCACTGGATAATTCTTGATGAAGTCCCTATATAGGTCTCTAAGCTCAGAAGGGGAGATGTATCTGTTGGGATCATCAGGAGACTTGAAGTCCAAGTCATATTTCCCAGATTGGGAAGAATTATGAGGCAGCAATATCCATGCCAATTACGACCTTATCAGTATAGCTAGCCTTACTAATAGCATCCTTTAGCAGGTCCAGAGCTTCTTTATTCTCCAGGATGTTTGGAGCAAGGCCGCCCTCATCCCCCACGTTGGTGGCGATCTGTCCGTATTTTTGCTTAATCATACTCTTCAGGTTGTGGTAGACCTGCACATGGCCTCCTTAAAGTTTGCTGCTCCAACAGGGAGGATCAAGAACTCCTGAATGGCCTGCTTGTCATCAGCGTGGGAGCCACCATTGATCACATTGAAGGCTGGAACAGGCAAGATGACTACACTATTGCCTGCAAGGTCAGCAATATGGCAGTACATGGAGACACCTTTCTCAGCAGCTCCAGCCTTACAAACAGCCAGAGACACTCCCAATATGGCATTTGCACCAAATTCAAATTTATTCTCAGTGCCATCCATCTCTATCATTAATTTGTCAATCTTCTCCTGTTCCACAAAATTCAGTTTCTTGCTAAGAAGGGTCGGTTTCTTGCTAAAATTCAGTTTCTTGCTAATAGGTTTTATTGATGTGCTCAACCACTTTTGAGACTCCTTTCCCCATGTAGCAGTTCTTATCTTTTTTATCTCGGAGCTCCAAAGCTTCCTGGATACCAGAAGAAACACTGATGGGCAAGGTAGCTTGGAACTGACCTTTTTCAGTGTAGAGATCAATGACAACAGTGGGGTTTCCACGAGATTTGAAGAACTCTCTTGCCTGGATCTTAAAAACAGACATGTTGAGTTTCTGGTTGGGGGTTCATCCACTGGGCTTAGAGAACAGAAGCCGAGGGTGCCTTCAGTTCTTTCATTTGTTTGGATCTGCTTAATAGCACCTTGATTTCTCATAAAGTCACTAGATTCCATTTGCTCCAGTCTAATTCTGAAGGAATGAATCTTCTCAGAGAGCTTTTGAGATTCTTTTTCCATCTGGCAAATTCAGCTTTTTAAGGCATCCTTCTCCTCATTGCCTTTTTGAGCCCCTTTTGCCATTTCAGTTAGTCTATTTTTAAGGTGTTATTTTCCTCAGTCAGGCTGTTGACTGTCATTTCATACTTTTCTTGCATCTTTCCCATTTCTCTTCCCAATTTCCCCCCTACTTCTCTTATCTGCTTCTTATGGTACTCTATGGCCTATATCCAGCTTGTATTTTCATTTGGGGCTTTTGGTGCAGGATTTCTGGCCTCACAGTCCTCTTCTTGTTCCATGCTTTGATCTTCTTTGCCCCCCAAATAGAAGTCTAATGTTGAATTTTTCTGTTTATTTTGTCTCCTTTGCCTAGGCATGTTGCCACTCAATTACTTGAATTTTGGGCTTGTTGCCACTGTAGGACTCTGCCACCAGCCAGGGGAGCTTCTTTCCCAAATGCTGGGGTTTTCTCAACTGCTGGAGGTATTAGTTGGGTGGCCTCTCTGAAGCCTCCATATACTCTGGCAAGCTGGTCACACACCCAAAGACCTCCACCCCAGATCACAATCCAGATCCAAGAAGGGTAAAGTAAGAGCAATTACCCCCCAGACTTATCACCGGATCCCCCTACAGTCTGCAGGCCAGGAGCTGAAGCTACAATGTGGCAATATGGCACAAGGAGCGCCAGCTCCTCAGTGCATTTTTGCCCCCAGGGGAAAAAGCTGACTCGCTCTCCCAACCAGTCCCAAAGTCCACAGGGCACTCTGTGTCATTTTGTGGGTTTTGGAGCTCCAGAGGTCATTCAGAGTCCTTCTTTTACATAATTTTGAACTGGTTTGGGCTGGAGCTCCATGGGATGTGCTGTTTCTATTCTATTATCTTGACCCTTTCAAGCATTCTTAATGAAAACATTTTAAATACAAAACTCAAAAGAAGCATTAAAATGTAAAGCGGAAAGGGAAATTATAAGGGACTTGTTAATGTTAAACTCTACATTCCTAAATGTGAAGATGATACATGTAACTGAAAAGAACTCTCATTGATAGGTCAGTTAGAAGAGTGTGTATATATATACATACATACACACATACATACATGCATGTATACATACATACATACATACATACATATATACCTATATATGCATAAATATAGATAGATAGATAATAGAGAGATAGAGAGATGGATAGATAACAGATAGATAGATAGATAGATAGAAATAGAGCTACAGATATAGATATATATAGAAAGGGTATAGCTGTGAGTTGAATATAAAGGGATGATATCTAAAAATAAAATTAAGAAATCTTCTGGGAGAAAGTGAAAGGGAGAGTTATAATGCAGAAAACATTTTACAGTGGAGGTGAAGAATAGTAGAATTAGGGGAAGTGAGTGATCCTTACACTTTTCAGAATTCTCTTAAGAGGGAATAACATATACACTTAATTGTATATAGAAATCTATATTACCTTACAGGAATGTAGGAGGGGAAGAGGATAAGCTAAGGTTGGTGATGGTGATAGAAGTAAGGGAAGATTGAGAAAGTGGGTAATGAGAAGCAAAACAGTTTTATTCTTGTTTTTTAAAATTTTTTAAATATGTATTAATTTTTAGTTCTCAACATTCATTTCCATAAGATTTTGAGTTACAATTTTTCTCCCCATATTTCCCCTACACCCACCCCAAAATAACGATCCCACTGAATACCCTTTCCCCCATCTGTTCTCCTGTATATCTTCCCCCATCTCCCCCCTAACTTTCTAGCATGGCTGAAGACAGATCTCTATACCCCAGTGCCTACATATTATCACCTAGTTTCATGTAAAAAAACATTTTTTAACATTTGTTTTTAAAACTTTGAGTTCCAGATTTTTCCCTTCCTTCCTCCTCACCTGCCCCCACTAGGAAGACAAGCAATTCAATATAGGTTGTACAAGTACAGTTGCCCAAATAATTTCCATAGTTGTCATATTGTGAAAGACCAACTATATGTCCCTCCATTCTATCCTGCCCCACACTTATTCCATTTTCTCCCTTGACCCTTTCCCTTTTCAAAAATCTTTGCTTCTAATTACTCTCTACCCCAATCTCTTTGTCTTTTTGTGGGTTCTATAGCTATACATTTTGTTTAGAGTATTTTTTACATGTATTGTAAGTGATTGGAGGGGAGCCCACACCAAGTTTGTGCTTCTACTGTGCCATCTTGGCTCTGCCCCAGCAAAACACCTTAGAAGAGGAACTGTGTGAAAGAAGAGATAATAGAATAAAAAGCAGGGGTAGAATGGAAAGGAATACAGTTAGCAAACATCCAGTGGGAAAAAATGAATCAAGTTTCTCTGATAAAGGCCTCTTTTCTCAAACATATAGGGAACTGAATCAAATTTATAAAAATAAGTCATTCCCCAATTGATAAATAATCAAAAGATAAGAACAGTTTCCAGATGAAGTAAAACTATCTATATCCATAAAAATATGCTCTAACTCACTAATAATTGGATAAATACAAAATAAATCAATTTTGAGGTACTCCCTTATACCTATTAATTTGGCTAATAGGACAGAAAAAGGAAAAGGATAAACATTGGAGTGGATGTGGGAAAAATGAGAGATATTAATTCAGTGTTGGTAAAGTTGTGCCCTAATTCAACCATTCTTTAGAGCATTTTGGAACTATTCCCAAAGAGCTATAAAATCAGGCATAGACTTTGATTTAGCAATACTACTAATAGGTCTGTATTCCAAAAGAAATAAAAAAGGGAAAGGACTTACGTGTACAAAAAACATATTTATAGCAGATCTTTTCTGGGGCCAAAGACTTGGAAATTGAGGAGATGTCCATTAATTTAGAAATGGCTGAACAAGTTCTGGAGTGATTATGATGAAATACTGAAATTCTGACTGAATACTGAAATGCTTGCATGACCTGATATAAAGTGATTTGTATTGTGAACAATGTAACGACAATATTGTAAATTGATGAGCTGTGATTGACCTAGCTATTCTCAGCAATATAATGAGTCTAGACATCTTTGAAGTATTTATGACAAAACTGCTATCTGTTCCCAAAGAAATAACTGAAGGTTTTTGAATACAGATTGAGGCATACTTTTCAAAATTTTTTCTTGAATTTCTTTTTTTTAATTCCCTATATTTTCTTTCACAACATGACTATTATGCACATGTTTTGTCAGATTACACATGTATGACCTATATTGAATTGCTTGCATTCTCCATGAGTGGGATGGGGAGGGAAGGGGAGAGAGAATTTGGAACACAAAGTATTAAAAATAGTTTTTATGTAACTGGAGAAAAATATAATAATACATATGCTTAAAGATAAAAAACAAACAAACAAAAAAACCCTTTTCTGCCATGATATAAAAACAAGGAATTTAAAAGAAGGTTGACAGTGTATATATTGATACTGGCATTCTGAAACCAACACTGAATGGAGAAAATTTTCAAAAATATATAATACCTATTGAATACCGTTATTAAGGTACAAGTAAACTATGGGAGAATTATAAATTTTAAAAAATCAAAAATAAAACCTATGAATAAATCTTTATATACATATCATTGCCTAATTTAAAGGCAATTGTCATCCATGAAGGACTTTTGATGCCATTCTTGGATTTTAGATGACTAAAAATGATACAACAAAATGTCCAGTGTCTTTGTTAAAATTCTTTCTGTTTGTAGGTCTATGTTAAAATTTTACTTAATGTTAAATAAATATTTTTTTAACTTTACTATCAGGGACTCTATTGACACAAAGTATTTACAAACACATTTGGGAGACCCTCAGTTCTCTTTTTAATTGACTTTACTTATATAATATTGGAATTCTTTTATCTAGTCCTATTAGATATAGTATCTAACACTGCATGTAAGAACTCATGTTTCCAAAGCTCCAAATCTTCACTAACACATGCACACACAAACACAAAATGTTACTATAAATATTTAGGTGTATATGTCAACATTCTTCTTACCAATTACTTTGCTGATTTATACCTAGTTATATAATTTCCAAATGAAAGGTATTGTTTAGCTTGCCTCTAAATGAATGGAAAAATTACATATCAGAATTCTTATAAATATAACAGCCTACCATGGGAAGCCTCTTTTTCTTAGAAGTCCATAAAGTCTCAGAAATTAACATTGCTTTCCTTCTTAGGGCTCAAATAAATGACACATCGGGGTTGTTCCCCCAAACCTCTCTTCTTCATGGTTTCTCTAGTTGTCTTTTTGTTCAGTATTGTCATTCCTCCTGCAGTCTATTATTTTTGCCACCTTCAACAGAAGGCAGTCATTAAAACATAGGATCATCTTAACAAAATAGATTTAGGGCTAGAAGGTGCCTTGGAATTCTGTAGAACCTGAACCCAATTCATTTAATGGATGAAGAAAGATAGATACACAGAAGTTAAATGACATGGTGTGGACCATACAGTTAGTAAGTAGCTCCTACATGCTGTCAATTTCAATTTTAAAGTGCTTACTATATTCCAAGTACTAGGAAATACAGTTCCTGCTTTCAAGAAGTTTACATTTTACTGGAGGAGGGTAGCATGTAAAATGAAGCTAGGGGTGGGAGTGGGGAATGGAATCCAGCATAGAGCCATGGTAGAGAAAATCCTGCTGAGATAAATCAGCAATAAAGAATGGACAAATATGAAGACATATTTCACCTGAGACTCTTCCTTAAACTGGAAATTCCTGGAGGAACCAGACAGTAAAAAGAGGTCTTAAGGGTGGGGAGTACTTCTAAGTGTATGTCAGCATTAAGGAGTGGCAACTTTTGAGAAGAAAGAAAATCATAATAACAGAAGGGGAAAGTTAACTATATGGAGAGACTTTAGTCTAAGAGTGGAAAAAAGAAAATTAGTATACTACAAGATAAAAATGAGACGGTTGTTTCTGCCTTATGAAATTTTTTCCTGTATTTATCCTAGGAATTTAAAACATTTCCCCTATTTCCTCTTCAATTTTCAGGAATTCTTTGCTTAGGAAACTTTGGTATCTAAAATAGGAGGACAGTAAAATCAAAGTTTTCCACTCTACTTGAAGAAAGTTGTCCACTTTAGAATAAAGTCATTTTCTTAGTTGGCTATTTCCACTGACACAATTTGATGTAGCATAGCCACTTTCCTAGGTGTATAAAGAATTGCTGTGCTGGTAATAGAGTCTTTTTTATTAGAAATACAAAGATAGCATGCCCAACTTCAGCATAAAAAAGCAGCCCAAGTGTCTCCCATTGAGACACAACAATTTGAATTGAGTTGTTTCTTAATGCATTTCCAGGGAAGGCTAAAAGTGGTGACATTCCAACTGAATCTAATTTAATAGGGAGAATAGCCTGGCCAAATACATAGGGTATATTATTGAATTCCAAAGTTACCATTGTAGAGAATATATTATTTCTATTCTGTTTAATATTCAATAAATAATTTAAAATTATCCCCTAATAGCCAATCAACTCTAGAGAAGAATTAAGAGGAGTAAGTGCTATAATATAAATTGCAAATCATATTTTTGGTCTGGCAATATGTTATTTTCCCTTTGCTCAGTCATAGGAGTATTGTTAAGTGTGGTCCTGGGCCTCAGGAGAAGCCTAGCCCTCCCTTCTCTATGGATCCCTTCCATAATGGAAAAGAGAAGGATTGAAAATTCTATTGAGGTCCTTTGACCAATATTATTTCCAATTTATCACACACATACACACACACACACACACACACACACACATATATATGTGTATATATATATATATATATATATATGTAGATAGTTGTTTATATGTTACATCTTCCATTAGATTGTGAGTTCCTTGAGAGTACAAGCATTTTTTCTTTTATTTTGCCTTTCTTTGTATCTCCAGTAGTTAGCAAATTACTATCTCCATCTGTGTGTATGTGTAAATGTATACATATATGTATGTATATTTAAGATGGATTATATCATACTCTACCTTAAAATATGTAGATGTATGTACCTTCTATTTTTTTCTAGCAGACTTTAATAAGTACAAAACTTTTCCCCATCTTTATATCCCTCCAGTGTTTTACAAAATAATTTGGGCAAAGTAGGTGCTAAGTAAACATCAACTAAATTGACTTTAAATATTAGAAGTCAATTTCAAAACACAATGGAAAAGAGAAATCAGAAATAAAACAAAAAAGTTCCTAAGCAAAAATCAATTTAAAAAATAAAATCTATACCTTATGAGTGTTAAGGTTTGATTTACCTTAGATCATAAATGAAGTGTTGAAATGTACCTTAGAGTTTGTTTCATTGAACCCTTTCATTTCATAGTTGAAATTGAGCACAAAGATGGGAAGTCCCCAAATTAACACTGACGGTAAACATCAGAGTGAGAATTAAAATCTCTGCCCTATAACTCTGAATCAAGCTCTCTTTCTTCCCTAATAAGCTTTTCTCTTGGTAAATGCCAATGTTCTAGGTTACAAAGGGATTCCTGAACCAAGAATCCTGGACTATAATTTAATCCAACATTAAGAAAAGGATTAGCTGTACCTGTGATCACCTTTGTGAAGAGATTGAGTCTGTTATCTCATCTGATTAATCATTGTTTAGCCTCTGAATACCTATAGTCTTTGATGTCTCTTTAATCACTCCCCTCTGTTCAATCCTTAGAAGGGGTCCAGTTTCATGGTGCAGTAAGTAAGGGAGTTGTAGGAGGCATCTACATGTGAGACATTCACATTCTTTTTTCCTTTTCTGACTTTCAATCTTCCAAATTAGAGGCTGCTTGCTGGCAGTAAGTTTGGGGTTTTCAAAGTTTGGAGGAGAGTCTAATCTGTTGTAACCTATTGCATCTGGTTCTAGGAGAAAGCTCTGAGAATTTATGGAACTAGCAGAGATCTAGAGATCCCTCTATATTAGACCTATCTAACTCTCAAACTTCATGTTTCTATAGATCAATTTACATATTTTTCCTGCTCCTCCATTAGATTGAATTCTCCATGAGTAATCTATTTCCAGTGTCTATCATACTGCTTTGTATATAGCAAGACATGTTTCTTGAACGACATTATAAATAACAAAATATAAATATCTGACAACAAATTCTCTCTCTCTCTCTCTCTCTCTCTCTCTCTCTCTCTCTCTCTCACACACACACACACATGCATTTATCCTAAGACTGTTAGCTGATTTTCTTTCTAGTTAATAGTTTGTCAAAAAGAAAAAAAAAGTATTACTACTTATTTAATTTGGCAGTCAAAGGAACCCTTTGATTTTATATATATATATATATATATATACACACATATGCGTATGTGCATACATATATATACACATATGCGTATGTGCGTACATATATGTCTATATATGTATGCATATGTATATATATGTGTGTAATATATATATTACATATTATATATATATTATATATATAAGTGTGTGTGTGTAAGTGTATATCTATATATCTATCTCCATCTCTAGCTATAGCAGAGTCAGTTAAATAGAGGGAAAACAAAGCAAAAAACACCTTTGGGGCTAGGTGGATGAATAGAAGCAGAGAGAGGAGAAACACTCCCCCACCCCCCAAAAAAGAGCACTTACACATTTAATCATAGAGAAAAATGATGGATTTTAAATTGTCAATCTGAAAATCACCTGTGCCAGATTGTGATATACTCTCTGGGGAAATTGTAATGAAATAGCTATATAAGGATTTCATATTTCTTCAGCTTTGCTCTTTCAGGTGCCTGATTTTAGAAAAGGATCTGAATCTGAACACTCTACCCCTATCCATGGTCTTGACCGATTTATGGGTGTCTATATCCCCACAGACACTGCTGCTGCACATGCCGTAGTCCCCGCCCCCCACACACACATCTATGTTATTTATTAGCGTCATGTACCAATTGTATACACACAAATAAGTAAGAATATCTATGGATATATGTAAATTATATGCCCACAGTTTATATATTAATTTATTAAATTAATGATTATTTAGCTCTAATAAAAGTCATTGAAACAAAGTTAAAATTGTGTCAACCTGGTTTTTCTTAATGGCTTATTTTCATGCACAAATTCCATAGAAATAGCTTTTACCTAGATGCCTTTTCCATAGTTATTTCATCTCCCTTTTAAACTGGTAGACACTTTTCATATTAATAACAATTGAGCATAGACATGACTTTAAATTTTAAAATACTTTAATAGATTATATGGATATAAAATAAAGAATACTATATGTACTTGGTTAAAAGTGAGATCTTTTACCCATATAAATGCATAGGCTATGGAGCTATATTGGACCATAGAGGTCATCTAAAATAAGTCCCTCATAATGAAGAGGAGGAAACTGAGGGTCATAAAGTGGAAATGACCCCACCAAGTTCCCATAAGTAGTCAATGGCAGAGCCAAAATACAGACCAGATCCTACAAGTGTGAATTGAATTCTCCTCCCAATAAATTGTATTTCCCATACCTATGGATTTAACTTTCTGAGACCTAGAGAAAGCTTTGCATTAACAGGAATAAACATGAATTCTCTGTTACTTTCTAGTGAGAAGCTTGAAATGGGACACTATGTTGAACTTTATTTCACCCAAGTACTTCAAATACAATTGAGAAAAAGGAAGAAAACCAAGACTCAAATTAGAACTACCTTATTAAGGGATTCATGACCAAGTCAGATCCCAACATGTCTAAAGATATGGAATGAAGCCTTGATTTCTTGTCAGACTTCAGAACATTTTTAAGCAGTGAGCAGTGAGCCTGTCACATTCTATTCAGAACATAGGGAGATTAAGTTGTATATTACCAACTAATGGGAATAAAGGAGGAAAAAAGAGAAAGTTTAAAATAGCATAGTTTCTGCTTATTCTTGTGTTTCTTTGGCTCTTGTTCTTCTAGGACAGCCAAAGATAGGCAGTTTCATTGTTCCTTGAGTATCTCATGAATATTTCAGTTTCAAATGGTTGAATATACCTTTTTCTCATCCCTCCATTTAGACTGAAGTACAAATACATTTTTATGTGCATTGCTAAGAGACCCAGTGATTTAGTGAATGTTTTTGTGAAGAGGCAACAGACTATTCCACAACTGTCTTAGTGAGTTTACTTATTTAACATTTCTTAAACAATCTTGGTATAGTATGTCATTTCTTACACTTTTCATTGCTCAAGTACTACTTTTAATAATCTTATATTGAGACAAAACCTCAGTAATATTTAAACACTATAAACAAGAAAGCAGATTTGAAGTTTCCAGTATTCTTTTTTTTTAATTCCTTCCTTATATGGTTTGCCTCTTTAAGTAATAGTGCTTTTATGCCAAAATAAGAAGAGTGTTTGGCATAGAATGAAAACTACTTGGGTTCAGATCTTGCTGTGATGTTTACTGGCTTTGAGAAAGAGACTCGATTTCTCTGAGTCTTAGTTTCCTCACCTATAAAATGGAATTAATAGGCTAATAGTGGCAACCTCACAAGGTTATGCGAGTCTTGAAAGAAAGAATTCATGTAAAGCTCTTGCCAAACCTTAGAAGGCTGTCTAAATGTCAGACTTGCCAGTTAACCCAGTGCATAGGAATACATGTTTCCCTATGCATAGAATATTTTCCCTTATTGACTTTTCCTTTTGGAATCTATAGTGCCTTTCACTATACAGGTCAAATACCACTTGCTATATGTAGTCATACTTAATCTCCTGAGTCACTTCTGCACTCACCCTTGAAATGATTTTGTATTTAATTTGCATATATATGCAAGTTATATATCTCTATCTATCCATCTATCAATCTGAGACATATATCTACATCTACATGTATCTCTCTCTCTCTCTCTCTCTCTCTCTCTCTGTTTCTCTCTCTCTCTCTTTCTCTCACTCTCTCTCTCTTCTTTCTCTCCCCCTCTCTGTTTTTCTATCCCTCTTCCCCCAGAAGCTTCTGAATCAGTAGGTGAGTCCTGATCAAAGCTTGACCCATAGTCCCTTGGGGGTCATGGGAACAAACATAAAGGTGTACGATTTCTTGTTCATTTTGCTTTTGGTATGTTCTATAGACTTCAAAAAGCTCATTAAATAATCTTTGAACAAAAATAATATTAAAGTTATTTAGAAATTCCAGCATTATACTGGGGATTGAAATGCTTGACCAAATACTACTATTTTAATAACCTTTGAAGGACAAATAAGGCAGCAAGACAATATACATTTATTAACAGTTTACTATGTTCCAGACACTGTACTAAGGATGAATAAGGAAGGAATAAACCACTCAAAATATATTGCCAAAATAAAAAAAATGGAATTAAAGAATTAAGTGAAATGAATCAAAGAGTTGGTATAAAATAAATTTGGTAATAGCAATTACAGGTCAGAACGTAGCTAGAGTTCAGAATACTAATATTCAACAGATTCAGATAACTGAAGTGCTATTAGATTTATTTTTGACTCAAAAGATGAAAACTTCACCATTGATGAATAATCTCCCTTTTTACATGGCTTATAAACACTTGGGATTCAGAGATGTGAAAGTACTATTGCCTGCTTGGGGCAGGGGAAGGTAACTTGAAGACTTTCACAGACTTATAACTGTGTTTATGATTTAAGTCGAATTGAGAGTTATGGTAATTATCTAATTTGGAGGTGAGAGGAGGAAGAGCTCCTGCCAAACTGAAAAATCCAGGCAGTTTGTCATTTACTTTTATAATAATTCACAATTAATGGTGTATTGATTACCGTAGACCCTTAAGGTGATAGATTATAGGATAATTATTAAAAATTAAATAGATGGTGAGAATAAAAAAATCAAACAAAAGAGTCCACTACATACCATGCCCCTGTGCCAACAACCATGAAAATTAACAAGACGTTGCACACTAAAGATCGAAATAGTGTGCTATAATCCTGATTAGTGAGAGACTTACTTGTTCCACTAGTTCTGAGAGGTCCTGGTTAGGATTCAGTGGCGTAACTCTCCTGGCCATATTATTACTAGCTGCCTTGTTGCCATGAAGGTATCTACCCTCCTTAAACACCTGTCCTTCACCTCCTCTTCCCCATGTCTCTAGTCCTGGAGTCACAATCAATCCTACCATTGCTCCTGGGTAGGGTGCATCAATCTACTCTCTCTTTGCCTACCACTTGCCTATTTTATTTGTGTTCTTCTATTGGAATATAAGTTCTTTGAGAGAAGAAAAGTGTTTTTGCTTTGGATCTTCTCAGAAATAACACAATACTTTACCTATTCTATTTGTATCAATTCATTATAGACAGACATCATGAATGTAATAAGTATTAATAAATAACCTCAGCAATAACTATTATTATTGTTATCATTGGTAGCATTTATATGGCACCTATTATATGTCAGGAGCCATGCTAGGGGATTAACAATTAATACCTCATTTGAACCCTGAGATATAGTTGATATTATCTTCTTACTTTATAACTAAGGAAACAGAAGTTACAGAAGCCACTACTGATAATATGCTTGTTGCAAAATGAAAAGTAGGGGAGAGCAGAGCCAAGATCACAAAGAAAAGACAGGGCCTTGCTGAGTCCCCCACCCCTAAGCGTTTTATCCAACTTTAAAGAACCCCTCAAAACAAATTGAGGAGTAGCAGAACCCACACAAGGAATAGGTGAAATATTTTTTCAGCCCAAGATAGCTTAAAAGGTTGGCATGATAGATCTGTTCCATTGGGGTGAGGGTAGAGATCGATCCATAACAGGCCATGCCTCAGCAAACCAGCAGTAGGCCTTAGGGGAGAAAGAATCAGTGATACCAGTTTCCAAACCTCTTAATCCACAAATCATAAAGGGGTCAGAAAACTGGTCAGAAGGAGATTACAGGGGTCTCTTTGCTGGCACTGGCAGGCAGAACTCTAGTGTATTGTTCATGCTTGCATATAGGTTACAGTCCTGGGTCTCATTTCTAGGGCAAGAGGGAGCACTAGCACACCAGAAATAATTACTATGGGAAAGTTGGGACTCTGTTCACAGTTCCAGGGAAGAAAAGAGTGTTTTTGATTGCTCACAGAATAGGGTACAGGCCAGATGAGTAATAAACAAATCTCTCCCAAGCTCATACCACCTTGGAAGAACTGAAAATTTACAGATCCCCAGAATTATCTCTGAAAACAGATGCACAAAAATACCTGAAGATTAGGATACTGCTTTCTTCACTTTGGAAGCAAAACCCCATTTTAGCATGAAACTAAAAGTCAAGAAATAGGTTGAAAAAATGAGCAAATAGAAGAAAAAGATCACGACTACAAAAAGTTACTATAGTGACAGGGAAGAGCAAAACACAAAGTCACAAAAAGACAACCAAGCCAAAGAGTGAAAGAAAAATTTCGTCTCTGACCATGAAAAAGTTTTAAAAAGTATTTTAAAGTATTTTTAAAATAAAGTAAGAGAGAACAAGGAAAAACAGGGAACATAAATGAGAGTGATGCAATAAAATCATGAAGAATAAAGAATCAACACTGTGGTAAAGAAGTCACAAAAATATTGAAGAAAATAACACATTAAAAAGCAGAATAGGCCAAATTGTAAAGAAGGCACAAAAATCCAATGAATAGAAGAATGCCTTGAAAAACAAATTTGATCAAGTGGAAAAAGAAAATACAAAAATTCAGAAAATAATTCCTTAAAAATTAGAATTGGGGGGCGGCTAGGTGGCGCAGTGAATAGAGCGCCAGCCCTGGAATCAGAAGGACCTGAGTTCGGAGCCGGCCTCCGACACTTAATCCGCACAAACAAAAACCTAGCCTTGTAACCTTGGGCAAGTTACTTAACCCCAATTGCCCTAAAGGGGCGGCTAGGTGGCGCAGTGAGTAAGAGCTCCGGCCTCCAAGTTTGGATGACCCGAGATCAGATCCGGCCTCAGAAAATGAGCACCCACGCATAAATCAAATGACTAGCTGTGTAACCTTGAGCAAGTTACTTAACCCCAATTGCTTTAAAAAATAAAATTAGAATTGGGCAAATTCAAGCTAATGACTTGATGAGACATCAGGAAACAATACATTAAAACAAAAGAATGGGGAAAATAGAATAAAAATATGAAATATCTCATTTGAGAAAACAACTGATCCAGAAAATAGATTCAGGAAAGAAAATTTAACAATTATAGGGATAGATGGTGACAGTTGGCCACCAGGTGACTTCAGATATAAGCATGTGGAGATTTCATGGGGAGGCTACTGTAGCAATCCTTGGGTTTCTCTATGGAGGTTGCATCTACAATGCATGCCTGTTCCAGTCTACCCTCCCAAGGCTACCAGAAAACTTTGTTCATTCCTTGGGCCCATATAGAGCTCTAGAATGGGTCATAAAGCCTAGAAAACCAGTTGATTATGCTGCCACAGGCACCATCAACTATCAGGATTCTGATTGCACTGGCACCTGGGCAGAGGACCAGTAGCCGAGAGCCTGGAGAAGCCTGCAGGAACGTTGAGGGAACAGTATAGGCTCTGAAAGTGGAAGTCGGTGCCTAATGCTAGCCAGAGTTGGAAGCAGAGGCAGGCCTTCTGCTAATATATGAAGGGCCCAGGATAGACTTGGAGATCCTGGGACAAAAGTCAGCCTGAAGCCAGAGCTTCAGCCAGCTTCAGGCAGGACCTGACCCAAGCTGAAACTGCACCAGAATAGGACAGTAGTGCTTTTTTTGTTTTGTTTTTGTTTTTTGTTTTTCCCAATCGAGCAATTCAGCACCCTGGAGAAGGCTTTCCAGAAAAACCCTACCCCTCCTTTAGAGATATAGTCCATCTGGCCAGGGATGAGAATTATCAAGGCCCAGGTTAGTTTAGAAACTGAGCCTCCAAGAGACTTAATAACCCCCAGAGTCACACATCTAGAAAGAGGTCAAACAGACCTAAACTGGTCTGGCTTACTCTGAAACTCCATCTCTTTACCTGCCCCTTGAAGGAAGGGCTAATTGAGCAAATGACTGATATTCTACATCCCTCTCTATAAGAGAGCTTGGAAATGGTGCCTTGGTTAGTGAAGTGTACTACAAAGTTGATTTTCCCTCAAATACCTTGTACATCTTCTCATTTTGACTGTGGTTGTGGTTTGTCCTTCATTCTCTAAGAAGACCATGCCATTAGGAAGATGATGCTATGACTTGAAAGTGAGTTATATTTTATTGACAGAGGGTTGTTCAAAGTCACCAGCCTCACTTTTTCCTCCAGAGCCATCTGAGTCTGGTGGCCAGATACAGATTGGGATGATTGGAAGTTACTCAGAACAAATGAAGGGTAAACCATAAGAAGTGAATAGTCTGAGTTGAACACTAGGGACCCAAATCGCCAGTTACAGTCAGGCACCACAGCTCCTCCTCTCCTCTTCCACCCTTCCTTTTTCATCTTAACTATATTGGTTCTATTTCTCCCCCAGCTTTATAATTTAATGTAATGAAAACCGTCCATTTATCTTCTCTGATCCCTGTTCTCTCATTTGCCTATGAACTTTCCCCTGTCCATTCTTTAGAAAAGTAATTTGGTTCTTGCTCCTAATTTGTTTATGAAGCAAACAATCATTGTGCTTATCTTGGAATGTGCCCTGAGATGCATTGCTCTAGCCCCCTTAGTAGTAGAAATCTATCTGGCACTTTCACCAATTATCAAGCAGTTTTTGTCCCAAAGCCGTTAGCATAGAAGCAAGGCTTGGGACTATGGTTGTGTGATAGCACCTAATCAGGTGGTGCCAGGGACCCACTGATCTCTCCAAGCTTTTTTGGTAGTCAGTACTAAGTGGTTTTGATGATCAATGATCACTGCTCTGTTTTGTATAGTTTGAGATCTGGGGCTCCTGTACTCCCTTGCTGATTTCATTTTGATTCAGTTCACCCATCTAATCACACTTAACCAATAATCACCATTTCCTAGACCCCAGTTCCATTCTATCACATTCATGTATCAATCATCCATTTTGTTTGCAGTTCTCTGCTAAGAAAAACAAGGGCTCTAGAAACATTTTTGTGTCTAACAGGTCCTCTCTATCATTCACCTCCTAGCCAAGGAATTTTTGGGCATCAGCATATGGCCACTGTAGAGCTTTTTTCACATAATTCCAAATTATTTTTGAGAATGGTGCAACCAATTTAAAGTGTACAAGCAGTGAATTAGTGTATCCAAACTTCTCTGACCAAGACCGTCTATTGCCATTTTTTAATTTTCGTTGTCAAAATTTGAGAGTGACATATAAAAATAGTGAAAGGTTTCAAAACCTCTCTTACATAGTATAGATTTGGTCCCAGAAACTAAAGGAAGCCACTGGAGATTGTTAAGCACAGGGATTATATTCCATATACCACCTCATAAGTTATATAGTCATCCCTTTGACATTTTGGCCATTAATTATCATAGCATTTTATGACTATTAAGTATCACAACGGGGTTCTAAATTGGGACATCCTGTTTCCAAACCCCACATTCCCTCCACTTACTATGAAATTACACCTTTCTCAATAAAAGGAGAAAAAAAAAGTGTATGGATATGATGTAAGAACCCAGAAACCTTAAACCTCCTTTTGTCTTTATGGTGTTTAAACAATCTAAATGCACAATTTTTACATAAAATTATTCAAAGAATATTGAAACTTGAATCACAAATAGTATTAAAATCCTTACCTAGATGTAGGTTACTTACCTAATCTTAATAACCATACTAATTATTAATAGATCTGTTGAAATATCTGCTGTCTCATTTGAAATGACATACAAAATTTCACTTGAAATGACATGCAAAATTACTAAGTCCATTCTTTTCTCACTATTTATGACCATGTTTTTCATGTGCAAACAAGTATAAAGATATGTGTGGACATGTGCTTGTTATAATATAAACAAAACATGTAATTTTATATGTAATTTGTGTAAATAGCTATTGCTAAAGAAAAACATGATAAAATCATATAACTTTCTCAGGATGATCTTATGGGATAACATTTCTCAGCTATCATTTTCACTTTATACTGTTAGACAATAGTAAAAAACAAAACTAAAAGAAGAAAACCAAATTATGAGTATCAAAAATAAAAAGGGTGAATCTACTTTCAATGAAGAGGAAATAAAAAATAATGAGGAATTATTTTTCCCAATTGTATGCACATAAATATGATGGTCTTAGTGAAATGGATGAATATTTACAAAATCACAAGTTGCCCAGATTAACTAAAGAGGAAGTGAATTGCCTAAATAACCCCATCTCAGAAAGAGAAATCAAACAAGCCATCAATGAACTCCCTAGGAGAAAATCTCCAGGGCCAGATGGGTTTACTAGTAAATTCTATCAAACATTTAAAGAACAATTGATTCCAATACTCTACAAACTATTTGGGAAAATTAGTGAAGAAGGAGTCCTACCAACCTCTTTCTATGACACAAATATGATCTGATTCCTAAATCAGGAAGAGATAAAACAGAAAAAGAAAATTATAGACTAATTTCCCTCATGAATTTAGATGCAAAATTTTTAAATAAAATATTAGCCAAAAGTCTCCAACAACTTATCACAAAAATAATATACTCTGATCAGGTAGTATTAATTCCAGGAATGCAAGAATGGTTTAATATTAGGAAAACCATCAGTATAATTGAGCATATCAACAATAAAACTAGCAGAAACCACATGATCATCTCAATAGATGCAGAAAAGGCTTTTGACAAAGCACAACATCCATTCATATAAAAAACACTAGAAAGTATAGGAATAAATGGAGCCTTCCTTAAAATAGTTGAAAGCATCTATTTAAAACCGTCAGCAAGTATTATATGCAATGGGGATAAATTAGAAGCCTTTCCAATAAGATCAGGAGTGAAACAAGAGTGTGTGCTATCACCCCTCTTATTTAATCTGGTACTAGAAACACTAGCAGCAGCAATTAGAGAAGAAAAAGAGATCATAGGAATCAAATCAGGCAACAAGCTATCACTCTTTGCAGATGATATGATGATATACTTAGAGAAGCAAGTAAAAAAAAAACTATTTGAGACAATAAATAAATTTGGCAAAGTTGCAGGATATAAAATAAACCCACAAAAACCCTCAGCATTTCTGTACATCTCTAATGAAACTCAACAGCAAGAGATAGAAAGAGAAATCCCATTTAAAGTCACTATAGACATTATAAAATATGTGGGAATCTACTTGCCAAAACAAACCCAGAATCTATATGATCACAACTACAAAACACTTCTCACACAAATAAAAACAGATCTAAATAGTTGGAAAAATATCAATGGCTCGTGGCTGGGTCAAGCTAATATAATAAAAATGACAATTTTACCCAAACTAAATTATATATTTAGTGCCATACCAATCAATTTACCAAAAAACTACTTTTTAGAACTAGACAAAATAATAACAAAATTTATTTGGATAAACAAACCGTCTAGAATATCAAGGGAATTAATGAAAAGAAATGCTAGGGAAGGTAGACTAGCTATGCCAGATCTTAATCTGTATTATACAGCAACAGCCATTAAAACTGCTTGGTACTGCAGAGGTGTAGAGTAGTGAATCAATGGAATAGATTGGGGGCAGCAGACCCAGCAGTTAATGAATATAGTAATCTATTGTTCGATAAACCCAAAGACCCAACTTTTTGGGATAAGAATGCACCATTTGACAAAAACTGCTGGGAAAACTGGAATACAGTATGGCAGAAGCTGGGCATAGATCATTATCTAACACCATATAACAAAATCAAGTCTAAATGGGTGCATGATCCAGGTGTAAAGGATGGTACTGTAAGCAATTTGGGAAAGCAAGGAATAGTTTATCTGACAGATTTATGGAGAGGGGAAGACTTTAGGACCAAACAAGAATTAGAGAGCATTATAAAATGCAAAATGGATAATTTTGATTACATTAAATTGAAAAGATTCTGTACAAACAAAGCCAATGTAAGCAAGATCAAGGGGGAGGTGGGAAATTGAGAAAGAATTTTTACAACCTATGTCTCTGATAAAGGAATCATTTCTAAAATGTATAGAGAATTGAGCCAAATCTATATGAATACAAGTCATTCCCCAATTGATAAATGGTCAAAGGATATGAACAGGCAGTTTTCAGAGAAAGAAATTAAAGATATCTATAAGCATATGAAGAAATGCTCTAAATCACTATTAATTAGAGAAATGCAAATCAAAACAACTCTGAGATACCACATCCCTCCAGTCAGATTGGCTAAGATGACAAAACAAGAAAGTGACAAATGCTGGAGAGGATGTGGACAAATTGGAACACTAATACATTGCTGGTGGAGTTGTGAACTTCTCCAACCATTCTGGAGAGCAAGCTGGAATTATGCCCAAAGGATTATAAATAATTTCATACCCTTTGACCCAGCCATACCACTTCTAGGGTTATATCCCAAAGAGATCATAGAAGTGGGAGGAAGACCCATATGCACAAAAACATTTTTAGCAGCCCTTTTTGTGGTTGCAAAGAATTGGAAACAAAAGGGGTGCCCATCAATTGGGGAATGGCTAAACAAGTTGTGGTATATGAATGTAATGGAATATTATTGTGCTATAAGAAACGAAGAGGTGATAGATTTCACAATTACCAGAAGCCACTGATTTTTTGATAATTAAAGATGTCATGATGACAGCAACAGACATATTATTTGATGGAGATGCTGAGATGAAGGTGCCAAGTTTTGGAAGCTTTGGTAATTTGATGTGACTGCTGTCAGGAACATAAACTTGCTGAAATTAAATCTACTTTCTACCACTAACTCTGGCAAAAAAAAAAAAAGATCGAACTATTCCTGCACAAAGTATGTAGAAAACTGCACATTTTTTAACAAAAATATTATTTATATTTAAATTTTGAGTTCCAAATTTCTTCTCTCCATCCTGTCATTCTCCCACCCAAAGCAAGCAAATTACATAAATTGTACATGTGAAATTATGCAAAACGCATTTGCATAATAGCCATTTCACATTAAAATGTCTGAAAATTACACTTCAGTTTCTACTAAGAATTCATCAGTTCTCTATCTGAAAGTGGAGAGCATTCTTTTTCATTCTGAGTCCTTGGGAACTGTTTTGGATCATTGTATTGATCTTTCACAGTTGATCATCATTAAAGCATTATGCTTACTGTGCATAATGATCTCCAGGTTCTACTCTTTTCACTTTGTATCAGTTCATATAGTTATTTCTTTTGTTCTCTGCTGTTGTTATTTCTTTGTTTTCCTGAAACCAAATCCCCATAGTTTCTCACAGAACATTTGTACTCCATCATTATCACAAGCAAAAACTTGTTCTGTCATTCCCCAGCTCATGAACATCCCTTTGATTTCCAATCCCTTTGTCACCAAAAAAGCGCTATTCTAAATATTCTTGTACATGTAAGTTCTTTTCCTTTGTCTTTCATTTTTTATGGTGAGACCTATTAAGGATATTGCTTGGTCAAAGAGTATGGCCAGTTTGGTCTCCTTTGAGAAATGGTGAAAAGTTGTTCCCCAGAATATTTGGACGAGTTCACAACTCCAGTAAAAGTTTATTATGGTACATATATCCCTTCATCACTTACAGTATTTGCTATTTCTAATAGGTGTGAGGTGGTACCCAAGAGTTGTTTTAATTTGCACTTTTATAAACAATAATGATTTAGAGCATTTTATATGACTATAAATAGCATTGATTTCTTCTAAAAACTGTACGGGCATATCCTTTGATAATTTATCAATTGGGGAATGGCTCTTATTTTTATGAATTTGACTCAAGCTGCCTATATATTTGAGAAATGAGGTCTTTATAGAAGAAACTTGTGATAAAGTTTTTTATATTGTTTCATTGTTTATAGCACCTTTTAATAAACTGTAGTTTTCATTATCTTTTTAAATTAGATGTATTTTTATTTTCACTCAGATCATGATCGATATTATTGCCCTTTTATTTTTACTTCAACTGCACCATAATAGATTCTGCTTTAGCCACCAATTTTTAACTCATGTGATTCTATTTCAAGTGTGTCTTTTTAAAATGACATTTCATTGGATGATATTTTCTTTTCTTTTTTTAAAGCAATTGGGGTTAAGTAACTTGCTCAAGGTTACACAGCTAGTTATTTATGTGTGGGTGCTAATTTTCTGAGGCTGGAATAGATCCCAGATCTTCCTGACCCCGGGGCCAGAGCTCTTACTCACTGCACCACCTAGCCTCCCCTAATAATTTCTTTTTTTTTTTTTTTGGTTTTGTTTTGTCTTTGCTTTTTGGACGGGGGAGGGGAGAGCAATTGGGGTTAAGTGACTTGACCAAGGTCACAAAGCTAGTTTTTTGGTGTGTGTGTCAAGTGTCTGAGGCCAGATCCAAACCCAGGTCCTCCTGACTCCAGGGCTGATGCTCTACTCACTGCACTAACTAGCCAACCCTGTATGCTATTTTCTAATGAATTTTGCCATCTATTTTGATTTTATTGGTGAGTTTATTTCCCTTGGTCCAATTTTCTTCCATTTATCCTTCTCTTTTCATTCGATCCCTCTTCAAAATTCTGGGTTTCTTTCTGACCAATGGAGTCCTTAGTGTTCCTTTATTTCATTAAATATCCATTTATTCCTCGGAAGAACTATAGTCAATTTCCTTGAGAAGGCTATTCTTAGTTGGAATTCTAGCTCCTTTGCGTTCTATACCATATTTCAAGTCCTCCACTCTTTTAAATTAGAAGCTGCTAAATCCTGTGTGATCCTGAGCATGGCTCTGAAATATTTTAATTATTTCTTTCTGGATGCTTTCAATGTTTTCTCCTTGACACAGGAGTTCTGAAATTTTACTATAATATTCCTGGGAAATTTCATTGTGGTATCTCTTAAAGAAAGTGATCAATGGAGGGAAATGTTGGGCAAATTCAGTTAAGATGTTGTCTATATTCTGCCATCTTGACTCCTCCCATTCAAAGTTCTTTTAATGACTACATATTTCTCCTGTAAAGAAACAAAAATCCAAACTGTATATTTTCAATTCCAATAGCTTTCCAAAGAAGTTTCTCAGCTGCTCAGAATGGATTATAATCTTCAAAGGACTGAAATTCTGAATCACTCAAAGGACAATAGGGAAATATATGGAAGATGTAAGCAGGGTATAGCGTGTTATAAACATGCAGTTATTATGGAGAATGTATCAAAATTATGTAAAATGTTGAATGTACAAAAAAAAACCTGGTCATATAGGTATTTAGACAGACAATTAATATATAATATCCATGCTCTATCGGTGTTCTCACATAATCAAGAGAACTTAAGAAGGATGACAGCAATTTGTTAGCCCCATTTTATAAATGTATGAGAGGACAGATAAGAATCTCTCAGAATGCAAAAGCACAATTAGATTATAATTCTACATATATTTGTAAAGGGAAAATATATCACTGAAATAATGTATCCAATAAAATGGTGGAACTATCTGTAGGGTAGGTAGGAGTTGGGAGAAGTTAGACACTAGCTATGAAATTGGTACATTTATTTTAGTCAGAAAGTGAAAACAATCTGGACTGGGATTATGATGAAGGAAAATTAAAAGAAAGTTTTGTGTCCAAGACATTCAAGCAAATATAAATAATTTACTGATATTTCCTAACCTGGAAGACATAATAATAACAAAAGATCCCATTTAATATTTTGGAATTCATGATAAATGACCTCTAATGCTACCCTTTGCTAGATTCTCCTTCTATAGATATTAATGTCCATGAGGGCAGCATGTATGTATTAATTATTTATTTACTTACTTCAGTTCCTATCAGAGTGCTTTGCAAATAATAAACCCTGAATTAATACTTTTTGAGAAACAGCATTAATAAATTAAGGAAATGAAAAGTAATAAAATGAATTGCTGAAAGAACACGATGATATTAGTTATTGATTGCTGCACACTAGCATTGTGATTTGAATACATTTTCACTAAATTGATTGAATCACTAAATCATTAAATAAAATAAGTCAATCAATTGACAAGTATTTACTAAATGTTTATTCTATTCCACTTGTAGTATTTTGTGCTAACCACTGGGGAGAGAAAGAAAGGCAAATACCCTTCCTGTCTTCAAGAAGTAGTAAGACAGTTCTAGTAGGAGAGACCATATGTTTGTAAAGAAGTGTATACAGGAAACAATAGATGGAAAATTATCTTTAACAAAGTTGTCAGTCATTAAAGTCACTGTATTTAAATGATTTAAATAAGACTACTGCAAGGGGTTTAGTGTGGAATAGGGTGGGGTAAGCTTCAAAATTTGAAGTATCTCTTAAATGCAATGAATTGTCCATTTAAATCCCATGATTTGTAATCCTCAGAATCCTGTGTAGATGTAAAGTTGATGAAGGCAGTGGAATGAGTACCATTTGTATCTGTAGTAATTAGAAAAAGAGACAGAAATTTTCCAAACACGTTAACTTATTAATTGTAGGTAAATGGATAAACACACAGACATAAGATCTTTGTGAATTGAAGATAAAGAAAAATAGATCATTAAAAGGATTTTATCGTAATAACTTAAGTGGTAATATTTTTTCATTAATGTGTTATGCCTGACAGTTTTTAGACTAAATGAATGATTCATTCAATGCCATAAGCATGTAGAGAAAAATATGAAGAAAACATGGTGTAATAAACTTTTGGTTTCATAAATTCTCCTTTTTTTATTAAAGCAATTGGGGTTAAGTAACTTGCTCAAGATTACATGGCCAGTCATTATTTGTGTGTGGGTGTTCATTTTCCGAAGCCAGATTCGATCTCGGGTCATCCCAACTCTGAGGGCGGCGCTCTTACTCACTGTGCCACCTAGCTGCCCCTTCTCTCATTTGTTTTTAAAAGGCTTTTTATAGCTTCTTTCCCATTCATATGACCCTCAGAGGTCATCAACTTGAATCTATATCTTAGTAATATTTCAGTAGTGAATTTCTCTCATTTTTTAGTTTCTGCTTAGATACAACTAAGCAGTTCACTGGTTAGAGCACTGGACCTACAGTTAGGAAGACACCAGTTCAAATTGAGACAAGTCATTTCTCCCTGCCTCTGTTTCCTCAGCTGTAAAATGGGGATAATAATAGCACCTACCTTCCAGCCTTATCATCAGGATTAAATGAGTGAGTTTGTAACAAGATAATATTTGTAGAGCCATTTAGAGCGTGTTAGGCCTGGAATCAGGATGATTTGTGTACAAAGTTCATCTCAGAATCTTACTAGTTGTATGATCCTAGACAATCAATTCACCTAATTTTCCTGAGCTGTAAAATGGGAATAATACTAGTACTCACGTCACAAAATAGTTGAGGATAAAATGAGATAATATTTATAATGCACTTAACACAGTGCCTTGTACAAAACTGACACTATATAAATGCTTATTTCCTTCCCTTCTCTTTCCCCTTCATTTGAAATTATATCCATTTAATAGAATTGAAGCATACAGATTGTAATAACTGATATTATTTCTTTTAGGGCGAGCGAGAGAGGAAGGAGTATTATGTAATCAATGTTTATGACTGTTGCTAGCAATGTTGATACAAATATGGTTTCTTCTATGTTTTTTCTATGTTTATCATAAAAATTTGAAATCCCTAAACCACAATTTACTATTTCCATTCAATAATAAAAGCAGTAGAATTTGGTAATTCATGCACCACATCTTTTAATATCACTCTTCCTGGAGTAGTGGGGGAAAGACAAAAAAAAGTCCTATATGATAAGAATCAGCTGAATTTGATGAAAACACAGAGCTCAACAGAGGCCCCATTAAGTTATCCATCCTAAGAGCTGGTGTTTGGTTGCATCACTAAAGCAGAGGTATCCAAATACGTTACTTGGTTTTAGAAGATTTGGAACTATTGTCCATTAAATTGATAGGCAACTGAGATAAGAGAGTCAAAGAAATCAGCTCAGCCCCTCAGCTGACACTTGAAAACATTGCACTGAGATTAAGTAGCAGGACCCAACCCCTGCAGCTCCTTTGAACAGAGTTTACTCAAGCAGAGAGGATTTCTTAGTGCACACTGTGTAAATACAAGCTACTGTTATCTGCTGGGAGAATTGTTATGCTTGCCATAAATTAAAGGGTTTGTAAGAATCATATAACTATAATTCTTAGGAACCACACCTATTATTCAGTATCAATCATAAATAGCTGATGTACTGACTTCCACTTTCATGTGAGAAATGAGTTCTGCAGAGCTTATGTTCCCTTGGGAATTTCCCTGTATTCTAGTGCTCAGTCTTGGAGGCAGCCTAGATTTTATTTAAAATTTACAGAACTCACACAGCACAATAATTATGATTGTGTACTACAAAATCTGACCCCAGAGATTATAAGAAGTCATTAACCTCGTATAATAATCCTGCCATTTCATATGTCACCATGGTCAGCAAATTTATCACCTAGTGACTTTACTCATAGTGCTGAGCTTTTCTTATTTAGTTAGACTTCTATTCTTTTGACCTTTCTTCAGTTTGTAGGCAAGACTGTGGAAGGAAAGGTTTTAAGCCTCTCCACTGTCAAGATGCGCCTAACCTTGTTCTGAGCTGGTAGGCTTTGAGAACCCAAGAGTTATTGTGAACCCCAAATCTATGGTAAAATAATAATATATTAAGGAATTGATCAAAATTTGTTTAGTAACAACTATGTACCAGGTAGGCACTGTGTTAAGTGCTGAGAATACAAAGGTATTTTTCCTGGACCTGTTATTTCATTGGCATAGGAAACTTCCAAATGAGGAAAACCCCTCTATTAATGCTGACTGTCATCTCTTCAGTTTAAAATTTTAAAGAGCTGCATAGAGCACATAGAAATTTATGGGCTTACCCAGAATCACACTACTAACATCTATTAGCAGTGTGACTTGAACCCAACTCTTCTACACTTTCAGATGAGGTATATAGATATTACATGAGGTTAGATATACCAAAGGGATAAAAAGACAAATGCATAGTCCATGCCTTCAAGGAGACGCATTTTAATGGGGAAGACAGCATGTACATATGTAAGTCCATATAGAATATAGGGTGAAAAGTTAAGCTTTTTTTGCTTTTTAAAGTCTCCCCTTTCTACATTTCCAGTCAATTCACATCTTAATCTCCACCACATATTCTGTGACCAAATAATACAGGGCTCTCTCCTGTTCCTCAGACAACACAACCCATCTCCCCACTCTAAGTATTTTCTCTGACTGTAACCCATGCCTGGAATCCTCTTCTTCTTTACCTTTGCCTCTTGGCTTCTCTTCCATACTTCAAGACTCAGCTAAAATTTTGCCTTCTGTAAGAAAGGTTTCCCATCCACCCCTCTCACCCTTTACTGTTGGTGCTTTTCCTCTGGGAATAACTCCAATTCATGCTAAATATGTCTTTATTTACATTATTATTTGCTTGGTATGTACACATATTTGTGTGTGAACTTCTGGAGGGCAAAGTCAAGACAATAGAGTTAAGGGAAGGACTCTCTCGAGTTCTCCCAAATTCCCCTCTAAGCAGCTTTAGTATAATATATTTTAAAAAAAATACTAGAATGGGGTGAAACAATTCCCTGGCCTAAGACAATTTAAAAGGATGATAGGAAAGGTTTATCTCACCAGAGTAAAAATAAAGTTCAGCAGAGGCCACAACCCAGCAAGCCAATCATAGTCCCCAGGAAAGACTGGAGTGGCAGAAACAACTTCTTGAGCTCGCAGCCACAGTTGTTAAAGAGGTCAGACAGCTGGTCAGAAGTAGATTGTAGGGGACACTTTGATGGAACTGGGGGCAGGAGTATTTTACTTGTCCATCTGTGATTCTCAGGGAAAGAAGGAGCAGTAGCATATAAGATTGTGCAGCTGCTGGGGAGCAGGGACAGTCTTCACAATTCCAAGGTAGACAAGAGTGCTTGTGGTATCTCAGAGACCAAAGAATAAACCGGGAGAGCAGTGACCATACTATTCATTAGATCATACCACCTTGGAAAAACTAAAAAAAAAAAAACTTACAGAAAACAGTTGAAAGGAGGAGCAAGAAAAACCTGAATCTGGAGACAGTGTTCTGATGAGAATTTGTGAGATGAGACCATTAATCATTTTAAGTGAAGTTTTAATAGTGGAGCATAAAGAAACCAGCTACTTCCAGGGGTCAGCATCCAAATGAGGTAGCCCCAAGATGCATATTATCAGGGTTTATATAGACAAAAACCACAACATAACTGTCACCAAGGGGACTAAGCAGGGAAAATACAGAAGCAAAAAGATAGCATTCCTTAATGACCTGTCAGTTACACAAACGGTAAAAATTCCCTAATTGGTTCCTAGGTAAGAATGAGGGGCTGTGGTGTTTTGCTTGCTGGGTTTTTGTGGCAGGCTTGGACAGGCCTAGTTTAGCAGGCCTTCCTGGAGGACTAGGTATGTTTTGTTCTTTAGTTTCCTAGGGGATCGAGAGTACAAGTGAGCTTGATAGGGAAGGGAGTTGGGGGAGAGTTCCCAAAAATGGTGGTTACAACAATCCCCACTTCTTTTTGTTGACAGTCAAACCCTTGACTCACAATTCATGACATTGTACAGAAAGCAACTCATGCAGGGGCTGATACCTAAGTTCTCTTACAAGGGGAAGCTTGACTGAATTAATATGGGATTGAGTGGTGGGAAAATAAGCAAGTGCTTATAGTGAGATCAGTGAGTTCAACCATTGGGATGTCTAAAAGAGACTCTGGTAGTAATTTTACCAGACAGGTACCAGAGCCCTGGATATCCCCCAGAGTTAAACTCGGTTGATACTAGTCCCATGCCTCGAAACTGAATGCCTGGGAGACTTTCTTGGGAAGGGCTAGACCAACATGATAGGGGGGCTGGATATTCATGCAAAGCCAAAAGTTAGGACCAAGGTCAGCCTGGGATCTTCCTCTCCTCTGATCGAGGTTCCCCCCGACTTTCCCTTAGTCCATTGATACAGAGTGGACAGTGACAATAGAAGTGCACCAGTAAAGAAACCAGGGAAGAGGGCGAAATTTTGCCTGGAATGTCCTCTCTACTTGGTCCCCCTTCCTAATAATCCATGTGTTTTTACTCTTAGGGGAATGGGGGTTTGACATGGAAAAAGGGCACAATAACATTAAGAGGAAATACAGGAAAATCTTTAAAAAATCTAGTCCTCTGTCTACTTTCTATTCATCAGGGGCAAATAATTTCCTGTGAGAAGGGTGGAGCCAGGCAGGGATAGAGTTCGATTTGGCTTTAGTGGGTGTAGTAAGGATACAGGATCTGATGTAGGTACAGGCAAGGTGTCTTGAGTTAATTTAAGACCCTCCCTTCTGTTTCTTGAAATACCTGTAGGAACTTAATTAAGGAGGAATTAATAGCCTCAGCTCATAACTCTTCCCCAATCACTGGGAGGGTGGGTAGAGATTGCACCTATATAATTTTGAAGAGAGAGAGCCCAGTTTGGTTTTGGGTGCACCTGATTCTGAATAGGACCAGGGGAAGAAGTATGACTCAGTTTCCTTTGTTTCTAGGACTAATTTGGCAAGGAACTTCTCCAGGCTCTGGTTGTTCCTCTCCACTTGGCCTGAGCTCTATGGTCACAAAAGCTGGCCCATTATTAGAGCCCAACCAAATTTGAAGGCTAAACCAGGGAAGGAGTTTGCTCAGAATTTTCTTAACTACAGCAGCACCTTGTGATAGTACTTAACAGAATATTGGGGAATGAAATACCTCTCTCTCAGGAGCAAGCTCATTTTTCTGGTTTCAAATGAGTGATTTGATGGACCTACTCCCTCCCCACCACTTCTGGAAATTCTCCCATCTGTGAAGGTCCACCAGTTCAACTGGTTCTTACTCACCTTTTGTGTGTGTGTATGTGTGTGTGTGTGTGTGTGTGTGTGTGTGTGTGTGTGTGTAGCAAAGGAATCATCCAAGTGTGGAATGGTCTGGGTGGGAAGAGTTGCTGGGAAAAAGGCCAGGAAGGCTGCTCAATTTCCAACAGCCTCAGGGGATGATACCTTGATGGAAGGGGAGCTGCTGGCAGCTTCATTAGGATTCCATCATTCCTGGGTCAAAGGAGTTGGGACCCAAATTCATTTGGGAGAAGGGACAAAGGTCTCAGCTTCCATAATTTCTTCAGGCTTAAAAGGCAGAGTGGAGCTATCCCTGTCTCAGTGGGTGCTGAGGAGGAAGTTAACTGAAACCAGGTATAGATCACATTCAGGGGATGATAGATATCCACTGTTTTCTGTCAACTGTAGCTGAATTTGCCTGTAATCTGAGAGATACAAATCGGGCAGGCAAGTTCAATATGTCAGGCCTAAGATATAAGGAGAGAGATAGATATATCTAGTAACAGGCAGTTAACTATTCCAAGTACCTTTTTGCTAAACCATTTAGGCTGGAGAAATGAATATAATTTTAGGCTAAATAGCTCAGATCTAACACACACTTTAGTAGCTCTTATATATCCTGGCCTTAGTATAGGGGATGCTGATTAACTTATCTTTGTACCTTTGTTTCACAAATTTTTTTTCCCTTTGTCTAATTATCACCATGTCATTCAGACAAAAAGAATGTTCTATTTCAGTGATATTCCAGGCAGGTAACAAACCTGTGTTTACCCAGTTGTTTGGGATATGGAATGACTACACATTCAGATTGAGAACAGCAAAATTTAACATACATGCATTGTACTTTTACTAACTTTTACTGACCACTTACTCTAATTAGAGAAATTCGTCATAAAAGGAAAGAGCAGGGACATGCTAGATATGACAATACAAAACATACTTAGCTCTGTTTGAATTCAGTTGAGTCATTTTAATTCCATCTCATAGCCAGACTCAGGAATAGCCAGGTGAAAACATTCCTTTTCAAAGGAAGACAATGAGGAAACTGAGCCAGGATGGTCCCATTATACAGGCTAAAATTGCCCTCTTTGCTTTTCCCAAAAGCAAACCTTCACCTGTAGCAGAATTCCCTCTGAGCAGATTGTGGCATTTCTCTTAGGTCCTGACTTAATGTGGACAACCATATCTAAATTCAAACTCAAAATAAAATTAGTTGCAGTCCCAGTGGCTTTTACTTCAAATGGCAAGTCTCACCAATCACAGCTTAGGGTTTCATACAATTGCTTTTATTTGTATAGAGTTGCAATAAGCAAAAAAAGAAAAGTTTACCATGACTTATATACATCTTTTCTCAGTAAGCCAAGTTCATTGCTTAGGAACTCCATAACACAGACAAGCTTCTAGTTTCCTCCTGGGGCTAATGACATTGCCTGCTAGATGGTTTCTAGAGGATCTGGCAAGTTTACAAATAAGGAGAAATCAATAGGGACCCCAAAGAAGGGGCTGATCTGCTTGTCCACCCTATGATACTTTATGTATGACAAATCCCCTATTTTTTTTGGCCAGGCTTAAAGCAGAAATTTATTAAAATCCATTTATAGTGTTTTTCAGAAAAATGTACAGAATACTTAACGTTCAGGCAGCAGAATACTTACAAGTGCTTTGTGGGAAGACTATTTGCTTCAGGGCACTTTTCTCCACTCTAAACACTTTTATATCTGGAAATTTATACACTAATATGACAATCATCTCAGGTTAATTATTCCCTCTTCCACACCTGTGGCAGCCCCATTGCCTCTGCAGGGAGTTCAACAGAAATCAGTAGAAAGAACCCTCTGTAATGTAATAACAAATGCCAAAAGTATGTTACAGGAGACACATGTCCTAGCTGGGGTGTCCACCAGGTGGCTGCTGGTGGGGCAAGCCTACCCACCTAGCTTCACAGGGTGGCTAATCATGACTACATGGCTTCCAGATAATCTTCCTCCTCTTCCTCCTCCACCTCTGCAGCAGCTGTTGCCCTTAATGGGTCAGGCTCTGTAATGGAAATGCAAATTTAAAGATATTCCCTGCCCCTAGCTTAAGTGCACCTGGAGCCTGTGGTGGGAGGCTTGTTTTTCAGGAAAGCCCACACCTTGATACTTTGTGATTGGGCAGTGGGTCAAGGAGGTTGTTACAATCTCTGAGCCAGGAGAAGGCTATATAAACTCTGATGAGAGGCTTTGCTTTGGGGCTTACTTTGAGAAGTGTTGTGTGATTTGACCAGATGAGACTCTGGGAAGCCGTTGTTGAGAGCCCCCCGGCTTTGAAAACCCAGATGTTGATGCTTCCCTCTCTGGTAACTGTGATTTGGTATTGATATAATGGTTGGACAGTTTGGTAGCCTGTCTCGTTTGATCTGTAAGTGCTGTCACTCTGAAGTTTGGGGTGCTGACCTTTTTCCCCTGAACTAGGTAAATGGTATATGTTTGTTTTATTAAAGTGTGCTTGTTAACTTATTTTGAGTTGCTTTCCTTTTGAAAAGCAGATCTAAGAACCTATATTGGCAGCTACCCTGGGGATATTGGGGTGCTTGCTGCTACAGGCTCTGGAAGAGCATCTATAACTTTGCTGTGTACTTTGCCCAAGGCCCCTTCTGTGATCACAAAGAGGATCTTGTCGATCTCCATTTCTGCCGCTTCCTCCATTTCTTCTTCCTGATTGTCCATGCTTTCAAAAGTGTCTTCTAAGGGGCGGCTAGGTGGCACAGTGAATAGAGCGCCGGCCCTGGAATCAGAAGGACCTGAGTTCGGAGCCAGCCTCCAACACTTAATCCACACAAACAAAAACCTAGCCATGTAACCTTGGGCAAGTTACTTAACCCCAATTGCCCTAAAGGGGCAGCTAGGTGGCGCAGTGAGTAAGAGCGTTGGCCTCGGAGTTTGGATGACCCGAGATCAGATCCGGCCTCAGAAAATGAGCACCCACGCATAAATCAAATGACTAGCCATGTAACCTTGAGCAAGTTACTTAACCCCAATTGCTTAAAAAAAAAAAAAGTGTCTTCTAAGATCTCCTCTATGATCCCCACCTTCATCATCTCTTTGGACAGATCCCTCATGGTTGTCTGGATCTCTGGGATCTTCACTAGGCTTTGCATGGCTCACATCACTTCTGTGCTCTTCTCTAAGGAGCCAGCCACTTGAAGGACAGCCAGCTGGTTCGTCATGCCCATGAGGAAAGAATTCATGTATACCTTGGATGCATACAGCTTGCTCCTAGCCATCCTCAATTTGATCATCTCCTAGGCTAGAATGACGCAAACATCCTTCTGGCCATTTTTGGCAACATCCTTCACAGATCACTTCATTTTTTCTTCTCTCTGGATATCTCTTATTTGCCTGTCAATTACTCTCATTTCTTTTCTGATCTTCAATGACCATTCATTGACCAGCTCCTTGGGAGTCTTCTCTTGTGTCTTCCCAAAGAAAAGCCCCATTGCTAACTTCTGCCTTCTCCTCACCAGCACCCTGGCAGCATGGGCGGAGCCCCGGGAGGGGCCAAGGAGCCTGAGCAAGAAGGAAGTGGTTATGGCTGCTAAGTCCTCTATTTTATTTTTTCTCTTTTTTTTTTTTTTTAAGCAACTGGGGTTAAGTAACTTGCTCAAGGTTACATGGCCAGTCATTATTTATGTGTGGGTGCTCATTTTCTGAGTCTGGGACAGATCCCGGGTCATCCCAAATGCAGGGGCTAGAGCTCTTACTCATTGTGCTACCTAGCTGCCCCTAAGTCCCCTATTTTCAATACTGATTTTTCTTTTTCCTTGGCAGCATGTCTTTCAGGGTTCCCATATTTTATTTTTAATTTCCCTGTATATGGCATCCTTTGCTTGATCAGAGCAAGAATGACAGAAGGCACTATAATTTCTCACTGTATCCTTAGCTCAGTCAGAGCCAAGATGACAGGGGGAAGACACTGTAGCCCTAGCCTAGGAAGAACTGGGCTGTGACCCAGGAAAGGGTTAAGTGCTAGTCCTATTCGAAAGTGCAGCTTTGAAACCTATCTCTCTTTGTTCAGTGAAGTGACCATTATTCTCTTAGATAGCTCACAGGGAAGAAGTTTCTCCTTTCCCCCTTTTTCCATTTGTGTTTCTACTTCTAGAACTTGGCCAGAGTCCAAAGAAGTAGACAGATTTTGTTGTTGTTGTTGCTGCCAATAGCCTTTCTTTAAAAGACCATCAATCTTTCTAGCCCAGGTACAGTGGTTGGCTGTATTTTGAATCTTAGAGGGTGGCAGACAGAGACACAGAAACAGAGGAGACAGAAAGACAGGTGAACACAGATGCCCAAAGCACCTAGATGAAACTGAACTGTACACAGAAATGAAACAGAACCTAATGCTAAGCCAAAACAGACTGATATAGGTCCAAGCAGGATGGCTTTACCCTGATTACAAGTCAAAATGGAACAACTTGGGTCCAAGCAGGATGACTTATCCCAGGGGGCAGACCACTACAGATCTGCATTGGTCAGAACAAGATGACTTATTGCAGGGGCTCTCTCTGATGTCTCAGAGAGAAGAAAGGATGAGGGCTTTAACTGTGTCCAGTCACTTTATCCACACCTATATGAGTACTCCCAGAAACAGACACCCACCTTTAGAGGACAGGACACAAACCTCCACATGGCCAAATTCAAGAATGAATAAGAGTCAAGGAGGGACTTGCTAACTCTTCCCAAACCTGGGGGCCCTGGAAGATCTCCTCTCAGGGTTGGGGCAGGGCTAGTTCATCCCCTCCAGGAGGCTGAAGTCCTGAGGTCTCAGTGGTTACCCAGAACACTGCCATCTTGCTGGAACCTCTGAATGTTGTTATGAGAAATTGCAAGATGAGACCATTAATCATTTTAAGTAAAGTTTTAATAATGGAGAACAATGAAGTCAGTGACTACCAGGGATCAGTACCCAAATCCAGTAGCCCCAAGATGTATATTCTGGGGCTTTATATAAACAAAAGCCACAACATAACTGTCGACAAAGGGAGCAAGCAGGGAAAATACAGAAGCCAAAGGATAGCATTGCTTAATGACCTGTCAGTTACTCAAACAGTAAAAATCCAGTTATTGGTTCTTAAGTAAGGGTGAGGGGCTGTGGTGTTCTGTTTTCTGGGTTTTTCTGGCAGGCTTGGACAGGCCTGACTTGGAAGGCCTTCCTGGTGGACTGCATGTGTTTTGTTGGTGAGTTTCCTAGGGGACGGAGAGTCGAGGTGAGCTTGATAGAGAAGGGGGTTGGGGGAGAGTTCCCAATAATGGTGGTTGCAACTACAGCACCCTAGGAGCATAGGTCAAATGTGGCATAAAATTATAAGTTAAGAAATGGACTGGAAATGAGAAAATAAATAAGAAAACTAAAATAACTTGAGAATAGAAAGTTTTTTTTTTTTTAAATTTTGAGAGGGAAGGCAAAAACAGAAACTCAGAGAGGACAAAAATTTCAAAATAGAAACATATAAAATGTCAAAGAAATTGGTCTTCCTTCCACCAAAAATAAAATACTGGAAGGGCTCAAAAAGAATTTTTAAAATAAAATAAGAGACAGGTAAAAATTGGGGAGAGAAATGTCAGCAATGCAAAAAAAAATCATGAAAAGAAGAGTCAATAGCTTGGTAAAGGAGACAAAAATATTAAAGAAAAAATAGGTAAAATGGTAAAAGATGTACAAAATATCACTGAATAATATTACTTCTTAAAAAAGGTAGAATTGACAAAATGGAAAAGGAGGTACAAGAGGTCACTGAAGAAAGTGATTCCTTAAAAACACAAAAATTTTTCAAGTGGAAGCTAATGAATATATGAGACAAAAAGAATGAAATATTTTTAATGAAAACATAAAAGAAAATATAAAATGTTTCATCAAAAAACAACTGACTGGAAAAAAAAGATGCAGGAGAGATAATTTCAAAATTATTGGATTGCCTGAAAGCCATGATCAAAGCCAAATAACAAGATCCTAGATATCTTTAAAAAATTATCAAGGAAAGCTGCCATGGCATCCATATATAGCCATAGAACCAAATGATACTGTAGAAATTGAAAGAAGTCACTGAACACCACCTAAGAGAGATCCCAAATTAAAAACCTCACAGAAATATTGTACCCAAATTTCAGATCTTCCAAGTCAAGCATAAAATTCTGCAAGTATACATAAAGAAATAATTCAAATATTTTGGAATTCAAATTTTTTTAACAAATGCTTTATTAACTTCTTGTTTACATCATTCATTTATGGCCAGATTTTGAGTTACAATTTTCCCCCATTTTTCCCCTACTCACCACCCCAGAACACCAGCAGCTGTGGCGATTCCAGAATTATCAACACAGACATGACTAGGACAAAGTGAGAGGTTAGTGCCCTATGGACTTTGGGAGCAGTATTTGGGAAATGCGTTGGTTTCCACCCCTGGGGGCTAGAAGCAGCTCAGGAGACACACCGTTTTGCAGTTTCAGTGGCAGCTCCAGCCCCTTGCCTGCAAACTGTAGGGAGATCCAGCAATCAGTCTTGCTTTAACCAGCTTGGATCTGGATTGTGATCTCGGGGGGTGGTCTGGGGTGGGCATCCAACTTGACAGAACTGGAAGTTGTGAAGACCTCAAAATTCAGGACAGAAGCTCCCCTGTCTGGTGGTAGAGTCCTACTGTGGCAAAAAGCCCAAAAGACAAGTATTTAAGTGGCAACATGCCTAGGCAAAGGAAACAAAATAAACAGAAAAACACAACATTAAACTCCTATTTTGGGGGCAAAGAGGATGGAAGCAAGGAACAGGAGGAGGACTGTGAGGTCAGAAATCCTGCTCCAAAAGCCCCAAAGGAAAATATGAGCGGGTTACAGGATGTTAAGAAGAACTTCAAAAATCAAATAAGAGAAGTGGAGGAAAAATTGGGAAGAGAAATGAGAAGGATGCAGTAAAAGTATGAAATGAGGGTCAACAGCCTGACTGAGGAAAATAACACCTTAAAAAATAGACTGGCAAAGGAGGCCCAAAAGGACAATGAGGAGAAGAATGCCTTAAAAAGCCGAATTTGCCTGATGGAAAAACAATCTCAAAAGCTCACTGAGGAGATTCATTTCTTCAGAGTTAGACTGGAGCAAATTGAAGCTAATGACTTTATGAGAAATCAAGATGCTGTTAAACATATCCAAACAAATGAAAGAATAGAAGGCAATGTGAAATAGCTAATGGGAAAAACCACTGACCTGGAAAATAAATCCAGGAGTGATAATTTAAAAATTATTGGAATACTTGAAAGCCATGATCAAAGAAAGAACCTACAAATGATCCTTCAAGAAATTCTCAAGGAAAATTACCTTGATGTTTTAGACCCAGAGGGCAAAATAGAGGTTGAAAGAATCCACAGATCACCTCCTGAAAAAGATCCCAAAAAGAAAACTCCCAGGAACATTATAGCCAGGTTCCAGAATCCCCAGATCAAGGAGAAAATACAACAAGCAGCCAGGAAGAAACAATTTCAAGATTGTGGAAACACAATCAGAATAGCACAGGACCTGGCAGCTTCCACACTGAGGGATTGAAGGGCATGGAATATGATATTCCAGAGGGCAAAATAGCTGGGATTAAAACCAAGAATCACCTACCCAGCAAAACTGAGTATTTTCTTTCAGGGGAAAATATGGTAATTCAGTGGAATAGAGGACTTTCAAGCATTCTTGAGGAAAAAACGAGACTTGAATAGAAAATCTGACGTTCAGACACAAGAAGCAAGAGATGCTTGAGAAGGTAAACAGGGAATAGAAATCAAAAGGAACTTATCAAAGTTGAACTATTTACATTCCTACATGGAAAACAATAACTATGACTGATGAAACCTTTGTCAGTATGAAAATAATTAAAGAGGGGTATATGGGCATATCAATACATATGTTACTGTGTGTATATATGTTTGCAGGTATACATGGATAGAGGGCACATGTCGAATTTTGTGGGAAGGGATGACACTTAAGGAGAAAAGTTAAGAGGTGAGAGAGGAATGTGACAAGAGGAGATGGGGAGAAACAGGGTGGAGTAAACTGTCTCATGTAGAAGAGGCAAGGGGAGTGGTTGCAGGGGAGGGGAAGAACAAGAAGGCAAAAAGGCAAAACCATATTCTCATTGAATATGGCCCAGGGAGAGAATGACATACATACTAAATGGGATATCTCAACCTGCAGGAGAGTAGAGGGAAGTGGGATGAGTGGAGGGATGATGGAGGGGAGGTCATTCTGAGAGGATGGGAGGTTGGAGGTACCCACTTTCAAAGAGGGACGAGCTCAAAGTTGGGAACGGAACAGGTGGGGGTGGGATGGGTGGGAGGGAAATATATATATATATATATATATATATAATATATATATATAATATATATATATTATATATATATAACCACTGACCTGGAAAATAGATACAGGAGAGACAATTTAAAAATTATTGGACTACCCAAAGCCATGATCAAAGAAAGAACCTAGAAATCACCCTTCAAGAAATTCTCAAGGAAAACTGCCCTGATGTTTTAGATCCAGAGGGCAAAATAGAGGTTGAAAGAATGCACAGATAACCTCCTGAAAAAGATCCCAAAAAGAAAACTCCCAGGAATATTATAGCCAGGTTCCAGAATCCCCAGATCAAGGAGAAAATACTACAAGCAGCCAGGAAAAAACAATTTCAATATTGTGGAAACACAATCAGAATAGCCCAGGACCTGGCAGCTTCTACACTGAGGGATCGAAGGGCATGGAATATGATATTCCAGAGGGCAAAAGAACTGGGAATGAACCCAAGGGTCACCTACCCAGCAAAACTGAGTATTTTCTTTCAGGGGAAAATATGGTCATTCAGTGGAATAGAGGACTTTCAGGCATTCTTGAGGAAAAAACCAGAATTGAATAGAAAATTTGATATCCAGACACAAGAAGGAAGAGATGCCTGTAGAAGGTAATCAGGGAAAAGAAATCAAAAGGAACTTATCAAAGTTGAACTATTTACATTCCTATATGGAAAAACAATAATTGTGAGTGATGATATCTTTCTCACTATGAAAACAATGGAAGAAGGGTGTGTGGTCATATGAATACATATGTGAATGTGTGTGTATATGGTTACAGTTATATATGGATAGAGGGCATAGGTTGAATTTGTTGGGAAGGGAGAATACTCAAAGGGAAAAAAAAGGCAAATCCACATTCTCATGGTTCAGGGAGAGAATGACATACATACTAAATGGGATATCTCAACCTGCAGCAGAATAGGGGGAAGGGGGATGAGAGGAGGGATGATTGATGGGAGGGCATCCTTGGGGGGAGGGGAGGTTGGAAGTACCCACTATAGAAGAGGGACAGGATCATGTAGGGAATGGACCAGGTGGGGGGTGGGATGAGTGGGAGGGAATTATAAGCAGCCTTGTACAATATATCTACATCTATGATAATGTTTTGCATGGCTAGACATGTACAACATATACTGAATTACTTATCGCCCCCGAGGGAAAGGGTGACAAGGGAGGAAGGAAATGGATCTGAAATTCGAGGTCTTAAGATTAAATGTTTCAAATATATATAAATACTATTATTAATACTCTTTTGCTTATAATTGGGAGATAGGATGTGCAGGCATTGGGACACAAAGATTCACCTTCCTCTAATGGAAAAGTCGAAGGGGGTGTGGAGAGCGTATGGGAGAGAGCAGATTGGAGGAGGCGATATCTTGTGGGACTGCTATTCTGCGAGGTTGGGTAGGGGAATAACGGGGGGAAAATGATTGTAACTCAAAATCTGGCGGAAATGAATGATGATGTAAAACAGAAGTTAATAAAGCATTTGTTTAAAAAAAATAAAAAAAGGAAAAAAAGAAATGTAAACAGTTAAAAAATAAATAAATAGACAAAACATGCAAAAAAATAAACACTGCATTTTTATGTGTAATTAGGGAAAATATGATTATTAAAAAGAATATGAGCTTCCAACTGATTTTTTCTATATTTTTATCCCAGCATGTGTTCCTGGAACATAATATATTTTTTAAATTAAATTTTATGACTATTCTTAGTTTACATCATTCATTTACACAAAATTTTGATTTGCTCATTTTCTCTCCATCTTTCCCCTACACATCACCCCAAAACAGTGATCCCACTGTATACCCCCTTCAACAGTCTCCTCTCTCCTATATCCTCCCCCATACTCCCATCTGACTTTCCAGTAGGGCAAGATGTATATCATATCTCCCAGTTGCATGAATACACACACCCACATATGTATATTTATACACACACATTTTATATATATATATGATTTTAAAACTTTTAATTCCAGATTCTTTCCCTTCATCCCTCATCACACACCCTTACTGAGAAGATAGGCAAATCAATATAGGTTGCATAAGTGAAGCTATGTGAAACATTTCCATGGTTGATATATTGTGAAAGACTGACTATATTTCCCTCCATCCTATCGCACCCCTAATTGTTCCATTCTCTACTTTGACGCTGGCCCTTTTCAAAAGTGTGTGCTTCTTAACTTCCTTCCCCCTCAACCTGCCCTTGCCTCCATCATCCCCCCCTCTCATCCCCTTACCCCCTACTCTCCTGTAGGGTGAGATAACCTATTTAGTGTGTATGCCAATCCCTCTCTAAGCCAAATTCAAGAAGAGTAAGGTTGACCCATTCCCTTTTGCCTTCCAGTTCTTCTCCTCCATTGTAATAGTTTTCACTTACCTCTTCTATATGAGATAATTTACCCCATTCTGTCTCTCCCCATCTCCTCTGATTATATTCCTCTCTCACCTCTCAATTTCACCTTTTAAGTATCATCCTTTCCTATGCAATTGGCTCTGTGTCCTCTATCTATGTATACCTGTACAAATATATACACACACTCATATATATATTCATATGCACATGTACCCTACTATATAGACATAAATATGTACACACACATATATATGTATATATATATATATATATACATATAAATTTATATTCTGTTCAACTCTTCTGATACTGAGAAAAGTTTCATAAGTTACAATTACCATTTTCCATGCAGGAATGTAAATAGTTCAACTTTCATAAGTTCCTTATGATTTCTTTTCCTGTTTACTTTCTCATGATTTTCTTACTCATTGTATCTGAATGTCATATTTTCTGTTTTTGCTTTTTTCTTCAGGAATGGTACTCAATTTTGCTGCATAAGTGATTCTCGGTTTTGATCCCAGCTCTTTTCACCTCCAGAATATCATATTCCAAAACCTTCAATCCCTCAATGTACAAGCCCCCAGATCCTCTATTATCCTGATTGTGTTTCCACAGTATTCAGTATTGTTTCTTCCTGACTGCTTGCAGTATTTTCTCCTTGATCTGGGAGTTCTGGAACCTGGTTATAATATTCCTAGGAGTTTTCTTTTCGGGATCTTTTTCAGGAGGTGATTGGTGGGTTCTTTTAACCTCTATTTTACCCTCTAGTTCAATTTTGCTTGAGAATTTCTTGAAGTATGATTTCTAGGTTATTTTTTTATCATGGCTTTCAGGTAGTCCAATAATTTTTAAATTATCTCTTCTGGATCTATTTTCCAGGTCCGTGGTTTTTTCCAATGAGATATTTCACAGTGCCTTCTATTTTTTTTTTCATTTGTTTGGATGCATTTAATAGTATCTTGATTTCTCATAAAAGTTACTATCTTCCTTTTACTCCAATCTAATTGTGAAGGAATTATTCTCTTCATTGAACTTTTGGGATTCTTTTCTCCATCTGGTAAATTCAGCTCTTTAAGGCATTCTTCTCATCATTGCCTTTATTTTATTTTATTTTTTTCTTTTTGGAGGCCAATTGGGGTTAAGTAACTTGCCCAAGGTCACACAGCTAGGTTTTTGTTTGTGTACGTGTGTTAAGTTTCTGAGGTCGGATCTGAACTTAGGTCCTTCTGACTCCAGGGCCGTCGCTCTACTAACTGTGCCACCTAGCTGCCCCTCATCTTTGCCTTTTTGAGAGCTTTTGAGCCTCTTTTGCCATTTGAGTTAGTCTATTTTTAAGGTGTTATTTTCTTCAGTCAGTTTGTTGACTCTCTTTTCCAGATTTTCTTGCATCATTCTCATTACTATTCTCACTTTTCCTCTGCTTCTCTCATTTGTTTCTCAAAATCCCTCTTAAGCTCCTCTATGACTTATGAGCAGCTCATATTTTTCTTGGAAGCTTTTGGTGTAGGAGTTCTGACTTTGTTCTCTTCCTCACGTTTCATGCTTTGATCCTTTTTGTCCCCAAAAAAGGAATCCAAAGTTGGATTGCTGTGCTTGCTTTGCTTCCTTTGCTTGCACATGTTCCCACTCAATTACTTGACTTTTGAGCTTTTTGCCACAGTAGAACTCTGCTTTCAGAGAGGAGAGCTTTGTCCCAAATAGCTGACAACTTCAAAGCTGCCAGAACTATTAGTTGGGTGCCCTCTCTGAAGCCTCCACCAGCTTTGGCACCTGGTCACACAACACAGGACCTCCATCATATACAGCAATTTAGATCCAAGCAGGTTAAAGCAAGAGCAATTACCCCTCAGAATGGTTGCTAGGTTCCCTACAATCTGCAGGCCAGGAGCTCTGAACCAGCTATGTGGCTGCAGCAGCTGTGCCTCAGACACTTCTCCCTCCAGGAGCAGAGTCTAGACTACACTCCTGGACTCCCTATTCCCAAAGTCTACACTGACCTCTCACTATGTCTTTGGCATTTATGGGTTGATAATTCTGGAAACCACCACAGCTTCTGGTGATCTACTCTCCCCATGTCCCTCTAGCCAAGGCTGGTCAGGCCACCATGAGGCTAAAACCACGTGCTTACACAGACCTGGGCTCTGCTCCCAGCACTCTCTGATGAACCCTTCCTTTCTGCCTGCTGATCTGTCTTCAGCAGGAATTTTTTTTTCTATGTCACTGTCACTCTTTGTCTCTCTGTCACTGTAGCCCTAAAGTTTGTTCATAGTCATTTTTATATGTATTTGATGTTGTTATGGGGGCAGCACAGGGAATTTTCCTGCTTCTATGCTGCTATCTTTGCTCCCAAACATTATATACTTTAAATAAATGCTAGAAGCCTTGACTCAAATACAATCTATTAAACTTTCTTTTTAATCTTTTCCATCAAACAAATTCAAAGTTTTACTGGGGCAACTGGCAAATAGGTTGAAGAAAAAGAGGGAAAGGAAGAAGGGAGGATGAGACTTAAAGATGATGCCTCTCTTTGTGTGAAATAGATTTCTTTGTGTGCACTGCATACAGAGAATATCACAATACTATATGTGACATAAAGTGTTGAAGGAACAAAAAAAGCTATAAATAACACATTCATTGGGAGGTGTTGTGGAGGGGGGTGGTAAGGAAAAGGTTTGTTTGACAACTTTCTGACTGGCCAACAGTAATGTTGATTTACAACTTCTTGGTTGCTATGCAAAGCATGGACATGGAAAGCTCTTGGACAGAAAGAGAAAAGGAGAGGCCTCAGAGTTGGGCAGGGAGTAGAAGGCTATCAATAGCTAAATGCATGCATTAGTTATTTTCAAATTGTGTGGATACAACTTACTTGTCAATAAATCTTCACATTTCAACTTTCCTGTCCATTGCATCCCATTACACTAACCTAGGCAATCATGTATGTTTTCTGATGTCCTCTTTACATGTTGTAAAAAAAAAGCAATCCAGTGAAGAAGGAATAAAACTAAATGAAAAATCAGGATATTAGCCCAAACTCTGATACTAATATTTGTATATTTTGTAAGGCTGACATCTGTATATTCAAACAAGTGTAGTGTTAAGGGATTTTAGAAATCTTCTCTTCCCCTTAATAAGCTAATGTGACCTGCTTTGAGCTCTGGCCCAGCCCACAGCTGAGTCACATGGAGTTCACTGTAGGAGGAGTTCACACAGGGTGGAGCAGGAAGAGGAGAGTGAGACAGAAATGAGGAGATCTGGGGGACAGAGAGAGCTAGAGGAGCTAGCATGGGTGAGAGTGGCATTTTGCCTGGAGGAGCTTGTTTTTGGTGAGGCCTGACAAAGAGAAGGCTTTGTGGTGGTGCTCCCTGCATTGGTAATGTGCACCAACTTCTTTTACCATGGTGGATTTGGCTTTGTGGTATATGAATAAATATCTTAGTTTTGTCTTCAAAGAAGAGATTCTGTTATATCTTGCAATTCACACCTGAAAATAAATCTGCATATTAATATCAGCTGCATTGGGTGATACAAAAAGCTATTGATAAAACAATATAAGACCAAGAGCAGATCCCTGGGGCAGTCAACAGATGTCCATCTAAATTGACATAGAATTGCTCATAACTACTCTTTAGATTTAGTCATTCCATAAGTTCTGAAATCATTCAGCTGCATTATCATGAAGTCCACATCTCTTGATCTTTTCAAAAAAATATAATATAGGGTCTACTCAGCGCAGCAGCAGCCTTTCTCTCTCCACAGTGGTCAGTTACGACCCTCGACACCCCAGCAACCATGTCAAAGGGACCCGCAGTTGGCATTGATCTTGGCACCACTTACTCATGTGTGGGAGTCTTCCAACATGGGAAAGTGGAGATCATTGCTAATGACCAAGGAAACAGGACCACCCCAAGCTATGTCGCCTTCACCGACACAGAACGTTTAATCGGTGATGCTGCAAAGAATCAAGTTGCAATGAGCCCCACCAACACGGTTTTTGATGCCAAACGTCTGATTGGTCGCAGATTTGATGATGCAGTTGTACAATCAGATATGAAGCATTGGCCTTTTACAGTGGTGAATGACGCAGGCAGGCCTAAGGTCCAAGTGGAGTACAAAGGGGAGACCAAAAGTTTCTATCCAGAAGAAGTATCTTCTATGGTCTTGACTAAGATGAAAGAAATTGCTGAAGCTTACCTTGGGAAGACTGTCACAAATGCTGTGGTCACAGTACCAGCCTATTTCAATGATTCCCAACGTCAGGCCACCAAAGATGCTGGAACCATAGCTGGTCTCAATGTGCTCCGAATCATCAATGAGCCAACTGCTGCTGCTATTGCTTACGGCTTGGATAAAAAGGTTGGTGCCGAGAGAAATGTGTTGATCTTTGATCTTGGAGGTGGTACTTTCAATGTCTCCATTCTCACCATTGAAGATGGCATCTTTGAGGTCAAGTCCACAGCTGGGGACACCCACTTGGGTGGGGAGGACTTTGACAACCGAATGGTCAACCATTTCATCGCCGAGTTCAAGCGAAAGCACAAGAAAGACATCAGTGAGAACAAAAGGGCTGTTCGCCGTCTCCGCACTGCTTGTGAACGTGCAAAGCGTACCCTCTCTTCCAGTACCCAGGCCAGTATTGAGATTGACTCCCTCTATGAAGGCATCGACTTCTATACATCAATCACCAGGGCCCGTTTCGAAGAGCTGAATGCTGATCTCTTCCGTGGCACCCTGGACCCTGTGGAGAAGGCCTTAAGAGATGCCAAGCTAGATAAGTCTCAGATTCATGACATCGTCCTGGTGGGTGGTTCTACTCGAATTCCCAAAATCCAAAAGCTTCTGCAAGACTTCTTCAATGGCAAGGAGCTCAACAAGAGTATCAACCCTGATGAGGCTGTTGCTTATGGTGCAGCTGTTCAGGCTGCCATTTTGTCTGGAGATAAATCTGAGAATGTGCAGGACTTGCTGTTGTTGGATGTCACTCCTCTTTCCCTTGGAATTGAAACTGCTGGTGGAGTTATGACCGTTTTGATCAAACGTAATACCACCATCCCCACCAAGCAGACACAGACCTTTACCACCTATTCAGACAACCAGCCTGATGTGCTTATTCAGGTTTATGAAGGAGAGAGAGCAATGACAAAGGATAACAACCTGCTTGGCAAATTTGAGCTCACAGGCATTCCTCCAGCACCCAGGGGTGTTCCTCAGATCGAAGTAACATTTGACATTGATGCAAATGGTATCCTCAATGTTTCTGCTGTGGATAAGAGCACAGGCAAGGAGAACAAGATCACCATCACCAATGACAAAAGACGTCTCAGCAAAGAAGACATTGAGCACATGGTCCAGGAGGCTGAGAAATACAAGGCTGAGGATGAAAAGCAGAGAGACAAGGTGTCTTCTAAGAATTCTCTTGAATCCTATGCTTTCAACATGAAAGCAACTGTGGAGGATGAAAAACTGCAAGGCAAAATTGGTGATGAAGACAAACAGAAGATCCTTGACAAATGTAATGAGATAATCAACTGGCTGGATAAGAACCAGACTGCTGAGAAGGAAGAATTTGAGCACCAGCAGAAAGAATTGGAGAAGGTCTGCAATCCCATTATTACTAAGCTGTACCAGAGTGCAGGGGGCATGCCAAGAGGTATGCCTGGTGGGTTCCCAGGGGGTGGAGCAGCCCCATCTGGAGGTGCTTCTTCTGGACCCACCATTGAAGAGGTCGACTAAACACACCAGAAGAAAGAGCATTCCACACAGCTTTCCAAAAATTGAAGGACTCAAATTTGTAGCCAAGTCAGTAGCAGTTTAAAAGTTAACATTTAAGCTACTGTGTAAATCTGGGCATTCTGAATACTTGAATGTGTGCAGAGGGAGAGAAGTGAACAACATTGCACTTTATCAGTACTGTAAACAAGTGGAAATGCAATTGTCTTGGAGAATAAAATCTATTTAAAATTGGAAAAAAAAATATAATATAAAGGACTTTATCAAATGCTTTATAAAAACTTAAGTAAACTATATGCTTTTGTTCAAGTCTTACTTCAAATATCATGTTGCTCAGTTTCTGAGACCTGGGAAAAACCTCAGCTTAAAAAGGTCAAGGCAACCCATTGCATTCAGGGTATGGTCTTGACCTATGTCTTACCACTGAACTCTTATGACTCTAGAGTAAAGTGAAGCTGATGATGTTGCACAGCTCTGCACAGATAGTATTTTCCTTTTGTACTTGGCTGATTTTGTTGCTAAGAAGAACTAAGTTGATAGTTGATCATTACACAATGATGCTGATACTGTGTACAATGTTTTCCTGGTTCTGGTCATCTCACTTTGCATCAGTTTGTACAAGTCTTTCCAGGTTTTACTGAAATCTGCTGGCCATCATTTCTTATTGCACAATAGCATTCCATTACATTCATACACCAGAGCTTGTTCAACCATTCCCCAATTGATGGGTATCCCCTCAATTTCTAATGTTTTGCCACCACAAAACAGGTTGTTACAAATATTTTTGCACACATAGGTCTTTACCCCCTTTTTAATGATCTCTTTGGTATACAGACCTAGTAGTGTTATTATTGGATCAAAGTGTATGCTCAGTTTGATTGCCTTTTGGGCATAGTTTCAAATTGTTCTTCATAATGGTTGGAGCAGTTCACAGCTTCACCAACAGTTTAATAGAATCCTAATTTTCCCATATCCTCTACAACATTTATCAACCCCCCCTTTTTTTGGTCATATTAGTCAATATGATAGGTATGATGTGGTACCTCAGAGTTGTTTGAATTGATTTTTTTTTCTAATCAGATATGCTTTAGAGCACTTCTATATATGGCTATAGATAGGTTTGATATCTTCATCTGAAAATTGTCTGTTTATGTCATTTGACCATTTATTAATTGTAGAAAGTAATATACTTGGGGGGGAGAAGAGAAAAGAATAGTGAAGTCTTTCACATTTATAAGTTGTCTACATACCTAAACGTATGTAAATTAAGTTAATAGATATCATGCTTTCTAGATCCATGCCACATTAGACCTCCATGAGGGACAAAAGACACATTGATTAGAGGAAAAAAGTAAAGGAAGTATGTGCTTTCTAATTCCTCCATTACTATCACCAGAGCAAAGACACATCCAGGCTAATTGGGAAATCTTTACTTACTACTAGATCAAGTTTTCCATGATTAGGACTCACTGGTAAATCAGTCTGTTTTATCTGACTAAATAAAAATTCTCCCTAGAATACTCTGACATTTTAGTAGGTTCTGTTCTTTGGTAGGTCCGTCTAGGTTAGAGACTCAGTCTAGGGATCCTCAATTTGTTTGCCTTTCTTTTTAATACTCTGACAACTACAATTCAATATAATTGAATTTCTTTTTTATTCCTATGTATTTTATGGATTTAAGAACAATATCCTAAGAATTCAGCATATCTCATTAGATTGCCAAAGGTGTCCAAGACACAAAAACATTAAAAGTCATTCGTCTAGCCAACTCCTAGCCTCTGGTTTACTGTACAACAATAATAATTTCCCAGATGATCTTGCTTATGGGCTCTACAAAACTCTATCTGGTACAAGGGGCCGTGGACATGGTATCAGCTGGCACTTCCTCCTATAGAACTCACTTCTTCACTTAGACATCTTTTTTTTATTTAATCCCACCCAAGAATTCCCTGAGATATGAAACATGGGCAAAACATTCCACTTTCCTGGACCTCAGTTTCCTTATATGTACAGTTAGGGAATTTTACTAGAGAGATACTCTTTAAAGATCCCTCTAGTAATGAGGGTTATGATATTATGATGGATTGTTGGATATAATTTATTTTTAGTTTCCATCACTATTAATCCAATTTACATTGGTTCCTTACATTAAAAACCTACAACATAACTATTAGCATTGGACATGCCAGATTACTTCCATTTGGATAACATTATTCACAATAGCAGTTGTTTCTCCTGGCTTAATTTCTGATCAAATACTTTAGAATCATTCATTTATACTTAATGCACTTCTAAAGATTTCCCACTTAACATTAGCTTTTGGAACCTCAGACATTATATTTCTGTGTGTTATATGTTATTTATGTCTCTATGTATGGATATATGTGTGTAATTAAAATTGTATATTATAATAAATATTTAATATAAATTATTAAATAGGATAAATAAAATATATGATATAATATACCATATAACATCACATTATTCATGTAAAATAATTATAATATATTAATTTTAGGACCTATAGGGGATAAAACATGCTAGTGCTATAGTAATATATCAAATTGAATGCACTCCTGCATGTAGTTTCATCCAACCCACCTTTTCAATGTCTATTCCAGTCTGCACCTCTACTCTGGCACTCAAACTGAGTTAATTAATACATAAATTGAAATATTTATCATCTACCTACCATTTTCCAGGCAGTGTGCTAAGCTCTGCAGATAAAAAAAAGAAGCAAAACACAGTCTCTGCCCACCAGGATTGTATACTTTAATGAATAATCTTCAAAATTCTCAATATCACTTAGAGAGGTGAAACTCACTAGTTTGTTGACATATTTTCTAAATTTAGACTTCCCAGGAGCCCATGTCATTTTCTAGATATAGATTACTCATGGAAATTGGGACAATAAGATATAATAATTCAGATGATATAACTCGTGATGGAGTCTAAGATCATGCTAATATTTTTGATTGAAGAATCAGACCATGTTGGCTCACATTGAGACTGTAGTCAATGAAAACCTCCATGTCTTTTTTTATGTCCTCTTTTCTTTGCATAGTTCCCAATTTTATTCTACAGAGACAGTTAGGTTATACTCAGTAGATAGAAAGAACTAAGGAATACCTGATTTCAAATCCATCCTAAGACTTCCTCTGCGAGCCTGTTAAGTTAACAAACTTAACCTTTGCTTCAGTTTGTTTCAACTGTAATAATAGCACCTTTATCCCAAAGTTGTGAAAATTAAATGAGATTTTTATTTTGTAAAGCATTTAGCACAGTTCCTGGCATATCGTGAACACTTAACAAATGCTTATTCCCTTCCCCCCTACTTCCATAATTATTTTTTGAACAGGGAAAGACTTTAAATTTATCACTATTAAATTCCATCCTTTCAAGTGAAACTTACAATTTCATTATTTCTCACATGAAAGGTCAGTACATTTTTATGAGGTGACAAGTGATGGAGAAAGAGGTTGTAGATCTAGAAAGAACTTTTAGTTTGTCAGGGAAAGCTTTGAGCAGGTGGATAAATTGAAGAATTAGAGAGGGTAGAGAAAAAGACTGAAAATAAAGCTTCCTAGCATATTTAGAGCATTGTTTAATCTTTTAATAGTTTTTCAGCCTTCATTGCAAAAACTTTCTACAAATTCTTTAGAAATTTTTGTTTTTCCCAAGTCTCACTCTTCAAAGCAAGTGCTCTGGACCCTACTTCTTGATTCTTTTCACATGACGTTGCATGTTAATAAAGACTCATAAAATGTTTGATCCCCAAAGCAGATGTGTTTTAATTGCTGTTACTTCAAGCACAGCTATGCAAAGATTTTTTTACCCATTGTTTTAATTACCCTCGTAACGCTTAAATGTTAATACAAATGGCTGCAATACCAAAGAGAATTGCAATCAAACTATTATGTGAGTAATATAGACACAAGAAACTACTGTAAATGGAAATCTCAATTTCTTATGTTGTTTTCAAGTAGACCTCTAGGAAGACCTTATTATTTTGTGGTACATAAAAAGGTTGTTATGTTCTTGTTTTTGTTGTTATTATTGTGATTAAAATACGAAGAAAAGAATAGATCTATAAACATTTAGAACGATTACACTAAGCTCTTAAACCTAAGTGATAAATATGAACACCTCAGAATGGACTAATCTGCTCACACTCTAGATATCAGAGAATCACGGACATAAAGAGATCTTTTAATTCTTCATGTCCATTCATCTGTTTTTTTTTTTTTTTTGAAGTAGTGAAAATACAAAGTAACTTTTGTACTTTACAAGTAACTTCCTCCGGGTTACATAGCTTGTGTTTAAGGCAAGATTTGAACAAAGCTTTTCCTGACTCCAAGTCCAGGGTGTAAAATCTACCTACTCTCACCTGGTTGTTTAACGTCTTCCCTTATTTCCAACATCTCTACTTCACTTACCCTATGATTTAATCAAAATTCATTATTCCTTCATATGCTTTCTCTTTTGCCCACTCATATGATTTTTCTCATGCTGCTGTCTCTACCTAGAATTTTCCCTCCTGTTGCAATCTTCCCCATACCTCAAGGACAACTCATAGTTTGCATCCTCCACAAAGGCATATGGTAACCCTTTAACCAGTTGTGACTTTGGTCTCTTCATATCTCCAAAATCTCTTTGATTGTACCTCTTTTGTGGAATTTACCATATAGGGTTTTTTTGGTGTTAGTTATTTGTGCATATAAATTATTTTCTCTAGTTATAGAGTAATTATAAATGAAGAATTAGAAATTTGCCTCCTACCCCCCATAAAAAAAACACCAAAAACAAAAACTAAACAAATCTCAGTGATTGAAAGAGACATGAGATAGTCACCTGGCCTTTCCAAGGTTACAGATGGGGGACAATCTGCATTGATGGAAAAAGTTTTTATGCTAAAGTAATAATAGAACCTTGCAGCATTTACTACAGTAGAAGTATGAAAGTACTCTTGGCATTTAGCACAGTTATAAGGAATCCATAAATCTTTCATAAATGGATAAATAAATGAATGAACAATGTAGATGGTAGTTTAGGCCAAATATTAATGAGGACAATAAAATGGTTTTGCAAAACATAAAATATGCTCTATTTACTTTCTCATGAGTTGACAACATGGTATTTTCATCTTGGTGCACAAATTCTAGTATACTCCAAGTTCACCTCTTATGGTTAAAATTATGTTTCAAAATCAAAATTGTTCATGTAACATGGATAAACTTCACAAAGACTCTGAGCAAGTGTATAATTTAGTGAGCTGATTATCCCATAAAATGTAAAGTTCATCCATGGATACTTCTATTTTATGTTAGACATTATAGTTGACAATGTCAGATTTGATTTACACACCTCATAATTATCTGCAAGGAGTCCTGCATTCCCAATCTTTGATGTTTTAGGTTGTAGAACTTAGTAGTGATGATTTTCAAAACAAAACTAATGAAATGTGTGCTTTCTATTTTTCTAATTTCAGGGAAAATATTTAAATAAGTCATTTTCATGTAAATTTTAATGATGTTTATATTACCCTGAAAGAGTACTGGGATTTTTATTTGAAAAAAAAAAGTATCTGAACTTCCACTTTAAAAAGAAAAACTGTCATTTTTCAAAACCAGTATACTTAATGCAAAAATAAACTAAAAGTCTTCACTGTAAAATTCCTCTCATAAACCCCCAAAAGAAAGATTGTCTCATTATAAATAACCTCCCTTCATATTTTGTTGTTGAGGCTTAGAATACGTTTCTTTTAAGTTTCAAGAAAGTTAGCATATATTATTTTCTTCTGTATATTTTAATCATATTTATAGATTTTACATACTTGATACTTCATTCATTCAACAAACATTTTTAATGCCTACTATTTTTCAGGCATGGTACTGAGTGCTGAGGATAGAAAGACTCACATGGAACAATCTCTGAATAAAAGGACCTTAAATTCTCTTGAGGAGGGGAGGTGGAGAAATATGTAAAAAAAAGTAAATAGAAAGATATTCAAATTAAATGTAATATAATTTCAGGGAAGAGACCACTACCAACTCGTGGTATTAGGGTGGGATTTAAATAAGAAGTAGAAATTATTCTGAACACCAGTGGAAGATAAAACTTTTAAGAGATGGAGATGGTTATGGAATGCACTTTGGTTCTAGGAAATAATTTGTTCAAAGGAACATAATGTTGCGATGAAATGTTTTATATTGGGAAGAGCAAAAGATCCAATTACATAAAATGTATAAGGAACGGAGTGTATAATTGAATGTACCATAAGTCTTCAAAAAATAAACAAGTCAAATTATTAAGAGTTTCAAATGCTAAAGAGAGGAGTTTGCATTTTATCATAGACAGAGTAGGAAATAATTGATGTTTATTTATTAGATAAATAAAATGAATGGATCTATGCTTTAGAATAAATAAGTGATCTTTCCTCATTGCCGATTACAATGAAACCAATACATTTGAACTCCAATGTTCAATATGGTATTATAGAAACTATCCTAGTAAAGATGAATTGGGAAGATCAGTTGGTCATTTCTAAGTGGACTCACGAAAATGTGAACTGAAAGTATCATTTTAAGGCATTCAGAAGTCTTTTCATGATATCTTAGGTTGTAATATCCCAAGAGAATGAAAAAAAAAAGAGACTGAATGATGTTACTATATACATTAGAAGCTAATGTTAATGACCCAAAATACTACTTCTAGGGTTGTATCCCAAAGAGATCATAGAAGTGGAAGACCCATGTGTACAAAAATATTTATAGCAGCTCTTTTTGTGGTGGCAAAGAATTGGAAATTAAGGGGATGTCCATCATTTGGGTAATTGCTAAACAAGTTGTGGTATATGAATATAATGGAAAACTATTGTGCCATAAGAAACGAGGAGCAAATGGACTTCATATTTACCTGGAGAGGCTTATATGAACTGATGCTGAGTGAGAAGAGAACCAGGAGAAATTTGTACACACTTACAGACAAAACATATGTGTGACAACCAACTTTGATAGACTGGGCTCTTCTCAGCAATGCATGATTATAAATCAACTCCAAAAGACTCATGATGGAGAGAGATGTCTACATCCAGAGAAAGAACTAGAAAGAACAGATTGAAGCAAATTACATCCTCTCTTTCTTTTTATTTTTTGGTTTTGTTTCCTCTTTCCCATTGTTCATTCCATCTGATACAATCCTTCTTAAACTAATGCCTAATGTGAAAGTATTTACAGATCCAATACTTGATTGTATACTGCCATGGCAGGGGGGAGGGGGTGTGGTTGGACAGGGAGGGGGAGGAAATTCAAAACTCTAGGAATTGTGAGATTGAATCCTGTAAACTAAAAGTAAACAAACAAATTAATAAATACCAAAAAATTGAAAAAAAGAAAATAATGTTAATTACCGAGCCATATACCTATTTCATAATATCTTACACAATTTTATAGTTTATTTCTGAATTAAAGGCATCCTGGATAAAAGTATGAAAAGGAAAGGGGTAAGATTTCATGAACAATTTTATAGTGCACAGTGTCTTAACAGTTATACTTGACTGAATTATGGAGCAAACAGGGAAGTAATGTTTGGTGATATAGATGATATATATATATATATATATATATATATATATATATACATACATATAGAAGAGATAGATTTATAGATAGAGATTAAATGTAAATATATACTAGGTCTCCTTTGATATTACAAGGCAGATCAACTTACAGTCTCAAAGTTTTACAAAGCACTTGGGTAATTTACGTAGTTACACATCCATTATGTCAATGGCAGTACTTGCACCCAGATCTAGCTGTTTTCAAAGTACTCTCCCTCTTACTCTCCTTAATTTTCTTCCTTCCCTTCCTCCTCCTCCTCCTCCATTTTCTTCTCCTTCTCCCTCTACTTCATCCTCTCCTCCTCCTCTTTCCTTTCCTCTTCCTCCTTCTCTTCACAGTAAATGGGAAGTATATAGGAGAGACCTTTTGATTAGGGGAAATTGGCTAGAAAACAGCAGGGAGATCAGATAGTCTAAGCAGAGATCATCCAACAGGTAGTATAGAAGCCTGGCTAGAACAGAGTAGACCAAAATATGTGTCTTAAGGGGAAATACTTGAATGCAGCCTCCAAGAACTTTAAGCCCTTGCACGCTCATTTCTTCCCAACTTGTTTCGAGCAATTCCAAGGTGAGCAGGCATGTCTCTCCTCCCACATTATAAAGATTACAAGATATTTTTCATTATTACCTTTCTAAAATTTTATCTATCTATCTATCTATCTATCTATCTATCTATCTATCCATCTGGAGGTCTGTGTGTGCGTGTGCGTGTGCGTGTGTGTGTGTTGTGTGTGTGTGTGTGTGTGTGTGAACTGATTGTCTTTTTTTAAACACTCAAATACCCGGTGAAGTCTCTCAAAAGCAGAATAATATGACCATCCTGATAAAAGGAGAGTGAGTCTTCAAAGGAATAGAAAAGAGAGAGGTTTGCCTTTGCAGAAAGACGAAATAGATTACAAACAATGATGCTTTCTCTCTTTGAGATTCATATTTTGACATGCCTAAGAGAAAGCATCTTATCTCATATTCTTAAGTGGAGAGGGGGAAAAATGAGTTATATCAATAGACCTGCCACACCCTCATCCACTGTCACTTTCAGGAAACTTATGGAGGAAAACAGACACTTTGAAGGGTGGTGGAGATTCAAATCTTTTTCACACTATTGAAATTGAAATGTTAAATAGATTGGGAATCTAAGGATATTTATTCAATCCAAAAGTTGCCTGTAAAAAAGGAAGATTGCATTAGAGCAAATTTCATACCCAGCAGCCAAGTGATATCTTTGGAATCAGTGAAATCTAGGATTCATAATAGCATGGAATAAGAGAAACTAGATTTTTCTCATAAGAATAGTTACTTTCAGTTGCTAGATCTCTGGCTGTCTCCTCAAAGGTAAAATCAGAAGAAGCAGGTTCTATCCTTGTTTATTTCACTTGCTCATGTGGCCATGGATGAATCACTTATGCAAGTAGATCCTCAGTTTCCTCATGTCTCAAATAAGTGTAATAATATTTGCACCACCCACTTATCTCACAAGACTTTTTGTTTAAACCAGATAGCATTATGTGAATATGAGTTATTATCTAATTAATGCAAAATGATATAGCTTTTTACAATGTCTGAGTATTTGTAACTATGCAAACAAAAATCTTAAAATCTAAAGTTTCAATGTGAACCCAAAAATTTGGAAATATTTTGTATCATGAGAGTAGGAACTCAAAGAAAGTTTTATGGTCACTGGATCCACTATCTCCATATTAAAAAGTCATTCTCTTTGAGGGCAGGGATGGGTATTTTTTACCCTCTACTTTTATCCCCAGTGCTTAAGACTTAACATAGTAACGACTTAACAAACGTTTACTGATTGACTGATTGATTTAAAAAGTACATATTGGGGTTTATAGTTACTTAATGTCTCAGGACCTCAATTCTGTTCTTTATAATAAATGAACCAGGGACATTATTATATAGGGCAGATGATGAATCTTGGAATAAGAGTTACACGGATCTATGTTCTGCATTTAGACATTCTAACTATCTGTCAATGAGCAAGGCATTTCTTCAAGATTGCAAGTTACAAGTGAAATGGGGATCTGTATCAATAGAGAGAATTTTCACACAGGACATTCCCTACATTGATAAAATTATAGATAAAGAACACAAAGGTTAGGTAAGGAAGATAATTATACATGCACCACATACCCCACAGCTATATTGTGAGGAACAAGGTTTAAAACCATTCAGTGGATAGAACACTGGAATTGAAGTTGAGTACATTTAAGTTCCAACCCTCCTTCAGGTGTGATCCTGGGCAAATTACTTAAATTCCCTTAGACTCAGTTTCTTCATCTGAAAATTAGTACCTACCTCATTGAGTTGTTCTGAGGTTCAAGTGAGTATATATCTGTGTATATGTCACAAACACACTTGATCCTCACAACAACTCTGTGAGGTAGGTTCCATTTATTTACAAATTATATATATATATATATATGCATGTATATGTATATATATTTAAATTGTACACAGACATATACTTATATTTTTATATGTATTCATACATATGCACATATACACATGTATGTGTATGGAGGCAAGGGTGTGTGTGACCTAGGTCAGTAGAGTGAGTACCCTTCATGTCATCATGTTATCCTCTTCCTCTCGAAACTTCAGCACCTTTTTATTGGCCTAGCTGTAAAAATTACCACTTTTGTTTGGCATTGTAATAATCTTGTCCCAAACTCTATTTCCAAAGTGAATCATATCTTCTATATGTCATATTTACTCTTTTCTGTATGTGACATCTCATCTCCATTCTTTGTGACTTTGCTTTATTTGCTCTCCAGGTCTGGAACTTCTCCCCTCTTCTTATCTCCCTGGTGATATATAAGAAATTGAATGCTTTATGTTTTGCAACATAAAGGGAATAATGTATGAGATGGGGTAGAATAATGTAGAACTAAATAATATTGGGGAACAATGTGTAATCAGTTTGGAAAGTGTGTTTGAGATGAGACTGTACAGTGCCAAACAAAAGTGCTTATTTTTATCCAAAGGCAATAAAAGGCACTGTATTTCCTTGAGTAAGGGTATGACATGACTGATGTGACATGTAGTTCCTCCACACACCCAGGTCATAAGCTTTCTCTCACTTAGTAGATGGTTCTTTGGAATCATTACAGCTGGAAAATTCGTCCTTCTGGGAGCTAACCTGTCAATGAACCTCTCTGACTTTAGGCTGATCTTTGAACAAAAGACATATCATCCATTACAAAGATTTTTTTTTAGATCCTGCTAGATTTTGTAATCATAATCTTCAATAGCCCAGGGTATCCTCTACAAGGATGCCCTGAATTATTTGTAGTGGAAGAGATAGCTTTCTCTTTAAAATAAATGAATTAGGAGATTGGGCATTTTCCTCAGAAATCATTACTACATTATCACTCTTATTGTTAAGAAATTTAGCATGCCTCATGATTCATGATTTAGTTTAAACTCCTTGTCTTCATTTATTCAACCTCATGAATATATGTATTTGCATATATGTACATGCATTCCAAAATAACAGGAGACACTATAATTATATAATTGAAGAAGTAAATACTTGTGTTCTTCTAAGGAAAAAAAAATTACTAACATATTTTAGTAAGTCTTTCCAATGATTCTCTTAAAAAGTTTCCAAGTGGGAAATGATAAAAAAGCTATTTCTGAAAGATAAATTTTGTAATTCTATAAAATAAATAAATTTAGAGCAAAGGATCTTCAGCTAGCATACAAAACTAAATGCATGATTCTATGATTTTTTTCAGTTATTATGGTTTGCAATCTTATAAATAACCTTGAATTCTCTTTCTCTCAACCTATATATTTTATCAGCTGACAAATCTTTTTGCTTCTAATTTTACATCTGTGGCACCAGTCCCCATCTCTCTATGCATAGTCACCACTCTACCTTATACCCTCATCAACTCTCAATTGGTATATTGAAATAGCCTTCTATTTGGCCTCCCTGACTCAATTCAATCCATCCTCCACACAGTTACCAAAATGATTTTCCTAAATTGCAGGTCTGACCACATCACTCCAACATTCATTAAGCTCCAATGGCCTCCTATGACATCTGGAATCAAATATAAGCTTTTCTGTTTGGCTTAAACCCTTCAAAGCCATTGTCTTTTCAGAACCTCATTATATAGTTTTTCACAAATATCTTAGTGTAGTTTTAACCTTAATAGTTTAAAATTTCACTAAGACTTTTGGAACACCTTATATATTAGTCTCCCTTCTCAGTCACTATACCCTAGCTGAAGTGACCTTGCTGATCTTCCCACAGTATAACCTCCATTATCTATACCTTTCTACTGGCTTCCCTTCATACCTTGTATATATTCCCTCTTCATGTAACCTTTTAGAATCTGATTTTTTTTTCGTGACTATATTTTAAGTTCTATCTTCTACATGATGTCCCCCACCATTCTCTCTGAGCTTCTTGTGGTCTGTCCTTCAGAAATAGTTACCTTGTAGTTATCCTATGTATGTAGGATTTATGTCATCTCAACAATGGAAAGTTTGCCTTACATGTAGAAAAACCTGAGTTTAAATCTAGCCTCTGACACATATTTACTGTGTCACCATAGGAAAGTTATTTGTCTTCTCTGTGCATTAGGCAACTCTTTTTTAATTACTTACTTTTAGTTTACAACATTCAGTTCCACAAGCTTTTGAGTTCCAAATTTTCTCGCCCTCTCTCTCCTCCCTATGGGGCATGCAATCCCATATAGTTTCTACAAATACCTTCACATTAAACGTTAGTCAGTTTGTAAAGAATGATTATAACCAATGGAATGAACACAGAGAAAGAATGAACAAAACAAAACAAAAAATAGAGGATGAGTAGTTTGTTTCAATATGCATTCAGACTCTGTAGTTCTTTCTCTGGAAGTGTGTAACACTTTCCATCATGAGTCTTTTAGAGTTGTCTTAAAGCCAAGTACTGCTGAGAAGAGCCCAGTCTATAAAAGTTAGTAATGACAGATTCAATGTGTCTGTAATTGCATACCATGTTCTCCTGATTCTGCTCCCCTAACTCAGCCTCAGCTTAAGTAAGTCTCTCCAGGTTATCATGAAGTCTGTCTGCTCCCTATTTCTTATAGCACAAAGGGATTCCATTACATTCATGTACCACAACTTGTTCAGCTATTGCCAATTGATAGGCATTTCCTTTATTTCCAATTCTTTGCCACCACAAAAGAAGAGCTGCTATAAATATTTTTGTACATACTTTTTCCACTTGTATGAACTCTTTGGGATCCAGCCCTAAAAGTGGTATTTGCTGGGTAAAAAGGATATGCATATTTGTATAACCCTTTTGGCTTAGTTCCAAATTACTCTTGAGAATAGTTGGATCAGCATCAGGCAGTTCTTTAAGACTAGAAGCTCGAGAAGTGGTGGCAAATGACATTGACAGAAGGAATTTTTCTTCATTCAATAATTCCTTATAATTTCACAGGCCTATTACCTGTTCCCTATTGTGCATGTATTTTGTATATTTACTTGTATTTTCTCATTCTCCATGAAAGAATGTAAGTTTCCCAAGTGCAGAGACTATCTTCAGTGCCTAGCACATAACAGGGGTTTAATAAATGCTTATTGATAGATTAAGGTAATAGCTAGGGATATTACATAATATCTCTATAAACTCTACCAATCTAAAAATTTTATGACATTCATAAAAAGTAAAATTGATTCTTATCTAATCTGGCAGAGTTCATCAGCTACTAGTGAATATATAATCTTCCATAGCTTCTTGTGACAGGGCAAGTGTTTATCTATTAAGATAGCAGTCATCTCTACTAGTTTCTCATCAAAAACTATATGTATACGAAGGAAACTCAGAATTACTGAACAAATTACAGGAAGATAAAATAAAAGTAGCTCAATGACATACTAAAATAATTTATGCTTCTGTGGTGGGCAGCGGCGATGGCGCTGCTCGGGATGCTGGAGGGCGCCGCGGAGGCGGTGATGGGCAGCGGGCGGCTGTCGGCGGTGCTGGCCACCTGCGTCTGCACGCTCAGCCTGGCCTACCTGCTGCGCCGCGGCCTGGGCAGCCCGGAGCAGCCGGCCGGGCAAGGGAAACATCCACCCTATATCTTCTCTCCTATTCCTTTCATTGGACATGCAATAGCATTTGGGAAAAGTCCTATTGAGTTTCTAGAAAATGCCTATGAGAAGTATGGACCTGTATTTAGTTTTACAATGGTGGGTAAGAAGTTCACGTACCTCCTTGGCAGTGATGCTGCTGCCCTGCTCTTCAACAGCAAGAATGAAGACCTGAACGCAGAAGATGTGTACAGTCGGCTCACAACTCCAGTCTTTGGAAAAGGAGTTGGTTATGATGTGCCAAACCCAGTATTCTTGGAACAAAAGAAAATGTTAAAAACTGGCCTTAATATAGCCCATTTTAAACAACATGTTTTGATAATTGAAAAAGAAACAAGGGAATACTTTGAAAGCTGGGGAGAAAGTGGAGAAAAAAATTTGTTTGAAGCCCTTTCTGAGCTCATCATCCTCACGGCTAGCCACTGTTTACATGGAAAAGAGATCAGAAGCCAGCTGAATGAGAAAGTGGCGCAGCTCTACGCAGACCTGGATGGGGGCTTCAGCCATGCCGCCTGGCTCCTGCCAGGCTGGCTGCCTCTGCCCAGTTTCAGGCGCCGGGACCAAGCACATAGAGCAATCAAAAATATTTTCTATAAGGCGATCCAGAGACGGAGGAAGTCAGAAGAAAAAAATGATGATATTCTTCAAACTTTACTAGAGTCTACTTACAAGGATGGGCGCCCTCTGACAGATGATGAGATTGCAGGGATGCTGATTGGACTTCTGTTGGCAGGACAGCACACGTCCTCAACCACAAGTGCCTGGATGGGCTTCTTTTTGGCCAGAGACAAAACACTCCAGGAAAAGTGTTTCTTGGAACAACAAAGTGTCTGTGGAAAAGATTTGCCTTCTTTAAATTATGATCAGCTCAAAGATCTACATGTGTTAGATCGCTGTTTGAAAGAAACACTAAGACTTAGACCTCCTATAATGACTATGATGAGATTGGCCAAAACCCCCCAGATTGTAGCAGGCTATACAATTCCTCCAGGTCATCAGGTGTGTGTGTCTCCTACTGTTAATCAGAGGCTTAAAGGCTTTTGGATAGAACGCTTGGACTTCAATCCTGACCGATACTTACAGGATAATCCTGCATTGGGTGAGAAGTTTGCCTATGTGCCATTTGGAGCTGGTCGGCATCGTTGTATTGGTGAAAACTTTGCATATGTTCAAATTAAGACAATTTGGTCCATTCTGCTTCGTTTATATGAATTTGATCTTGTTGATGGATATTTTCCTACTGTGAATTATACAACCATGATTCATACCCCAGAGAAGCCAATAATCAGATACAAACGAAGAACCTGAAAAAACAAGACAGGAAAACCATGCTTTTGTATATTGTGAGCTTTATAGCATTGCACCGAATGAAGTTTACAAAATAACTTTTAAATGTACTGGGTTTTTTGGGAGTGCAATTTAAAAAGAAAACTAACTTAGAAATCCTTATGCTAAAATTGTATCTGTTTACATGATTGTAATGCCGTTCTTCATAGTTTACTTGCCATGTATACATTACTGGAGTCAAGTTCATCAAAACTTTCTAAAATTAGGCTGAGAAATATCTATCCTTTTTTTTGTTTGTTTTTTGTTTTTTTGCTTTTTGGAAGGCAGTTGGGGTTAAGTAACTTGCCCAAGGTCACAAGGCTAGGTTTTTTTTTTTTGTTTTGTGTGTTAAGTGTCTGAGGCCAGATCCGAACTCAGGTCCTTCTGACTCCAGGGCTGGTGCTCTACTCACTGTGCCACCTAGCTGCCCCAATCTCTATCCTTCTAAACAGGATTTTTTAGAGGGCAGTTTTCCAGTATAACTTTTGAGAAAAGGATGTATATATTTCAGCTGGGAAGGAGGGAGCCTGCCCTGGACTATTAACATAATAAATGTGAAATCTAATAAAATTCTAGGGATAGGTTTAGTCTTACTTGAATGACCAATGATGAATTTTTAAAAATTAAATGCTGCATTTAAATTAGAATAGTTGTGTCAGATATCTTCATGCTGTAGTCAGAATCAAGTTACATGTGGGAATAGGGTTCCTCCAAAATAACCAATTTCCTACAATTTGTGTCACTAGAACATCAGATAGAATTTCAACCAAGGTTTGATGAGCTTTTTGTCTTTTTTTTTACAAGGCTTTCTAAACATATAAATACTATAAAAAAAGAAACTAAAATCTTTCCTCAAATTATACCCAAGTATTTTTACAAATTAATTTTTTTTTACTTACCAATTATTTATGGATTGGATGATGACAGGACTCCCCGATGACTTCCATCATGACAGTGTCAGAAGCAGCTCCTGACACTCTCAGGAGCCTGTACTTACCTGCTTCAGCAGAATTTTGGTAAGCCCCCCTCTTGTCCAAAAACATCTTTTTGATTTCTAGGAGAGAAGAGGGTGCCACAAATTTGTATGGTACCAAAAATTTTATTGTTAATATTTTGAATAGGACCACTTACTTCCTCCTTTATCTAGATCAGACAGGAACACCTGTATCTCCCCCACTCCCCATCCTCTGATTTTAGCAGGTAGAGAGACTACAGTCTAAGTGTCTCCTGGGATTGAGCCTGATCATTGTTCTTACTTAATTTAATCAAGTCAACTGCATCCAATAAATGCAGACTTCTGTTCTGATTGAGGGAGGGAACTAAATACCAAACTGTAAAGTTGACACAATTCATGTATATATTCTAATTTGAAACTTCATACTAGGGGTATGTATGTGTGTTTAACTATACTGATACTGTGTATTTGAATGCACAATTTGTTCTTACTAGGTAAGGCTGAAATATTCCCTCCTTGAAATATCACGTATGTTCCAGTAATGTTCTTAGTTAAATGTTTTCAGGACTCATGTTGAACTCATTAAATATAATTAAAGTTCTGCTGTTAATTTTTCACATTAAAATAATTTTGGATAAAACAGTAAGTTTATTCACAAAGTATTTTATTTATACTGGGTGGAAGAAGAGGATGGTCTATAGATTTTAATCAGATCATCTTATTAAATATTTGGAACTGGACAAATGCATTTGAGTTTAATGTACAAATGTATAAATCATGTATAAAACAGTCATTATGAAAAAAAAAAAATAATTTATGCTTATAAGACTCCATGAGAAGAGGTCATAAATCAAATGGTTATTTTCTTGTTGCACAGTAGAACGCCACAAAGATTAGTCCTATATATGATTCTATTTAAATTGTCTATGTATTAATCGTGAAGGAGGAAGACGCACTATTCTAATGAAATTCTCAGAAATATTAGATATATATATATATATATATATATTTTCATTAAGAAAGAAGTAGAATATCACTAAAGATATTAATAAAGGATAAGCTAGAAATAATTAAAGGACTAATAAAACAAGTATCTAATCAAAATCTATGTGTTTATTAGGGAAAGGGAGAAGGTAATAAACATTTATATAGCACATAATATATGCCAGGGATTGTGCTAAGTCCTCCCACCCCTTTTATTAAACAAATATTATCCTCACAACCATCTTGCAGAGGAGGAGCTATTATTATCCCTATTTTACAGTTGAGAAAACTGGGGCATATAAAGACTAAGTCGCACAGGGTTATAAAACTACTAAGTGTCTAAAAACAAATTTCAACTCAAGTCTTAACTGACTCATGACCCAGTCATCTATCGATTGTGCTACAGGATGTGTCTACTAAAGTGAAAACTATAAAAATAAACCAAAGAAATCCAAGGACATAGAACATCAGATTATTGCTAGATGGTGGTCATATGATAGTAGTGGTACCAATAGGAATCAGACAGAATGCAGTATTTTCAGTAATAAATGAAGGAACTTAGAAGAAGCTAAATACCTTAAATTGAATAAATGATCTCAATAAAGAAGTTGAGGGTGACAAGGCCTAAGGGAATATATTAATCAAGCCAATTGATTTTTTCCCAAATGCTTTATTAACTTCTGGTTTATATCATTCATTTGTGTGAGATTTTAAGTTACATTCCCCCCCCCCGCCCCCGCCATTTTTCCCCTACCCATGACCTCAGAATAATAGTTCATGGGATATCCCCTCATCCAATCTGCTCTCTCCCATCTCTTCTCCCAAACACCCTTTGACTTTTCTAGTAGGGCAAAGAGAATCCCTGTGCCCCAGTGTCTGCACATCTCATCTCCCAATCATGTGCAAAATAGTATTAATAATAGTATTTATACATTTTTAAAGCATTTGATTTTAAAACTTTCAATTCCAGATTCATTCCCTTCTTCCCTTGTCACCCACCCTTACTGGGAAGATAAGCAATTCAGTATAAGTTGTACATGTGTAGCTATGCAAAGCATTAACATAGTAGATGTATTGTAAAAGACTGACTATATTTCCCTTGCGCCTATTCCACATCCCACCTGGTTCACTCCCCACTTTGATTCTGTCCCTTTTCAAAAGTGGGTGCTGCCAACATCCCTCCCCCAAGCCTGCCCTCCCTTCCATCATCACCCCTCTCATCCCCTTCCCCCTGTAGCAGCAAGCACCCCAGCATCCCCAGAGTGGCTGCCAACACAGGTTCTTTAGATCTGCTTTTGTAAAGGAAAGCAATTCAAAATGAGTTAACAAGCTTAGTTTAATCAAACAAACATGTATTACGGAGTTCAGGGGGAAAAGGTCAGCACCCCAAACTTCAGATTATACAGACAGATCAAACAGACAGGCTTCCAAACTGTCCAACCATTATCAATACCAATATCACAGTTACCAGAGAGAGAAGCATCAATATCTGGGTTTTCAAAGCCAGGAGGCTCTCAAAGGCTGCCCAGAATCTCATGTGGCCAAATCACACAACACTTCTCAAAGTGAGCCCCAAAGCAAAGCCTCAAATCAGGGATTATATAGTCTTCTCCTGGCTCAGAGAATGTAACCACCCTCTTGACACACTTCCACATCACACAGCATCAGGGTGTGGTCATTCCTGAAAACCAAGCCTCCTACCACAGGCTCCATGTGACCACATTCAGCCTATTAGGAGGCAGAATATACTTTCTAATTAAAGAAGGTTCTCAGAGTCACTTAAGCCAATCAAAGGGCCTAGGAGCAGGGAAGATATTCAAATCTGCATTTCGATTATACCCCCCTACTCTACTGTAGGGTGAGATATCCTATTTAGTATGTATGTCATTTTCTACCTAAGCCAAATTCAATGAGACTAAGGTTTTGCCTTTTTGCCTTCCTGTTCTTCCCCTCCCCTGCAACCACTTTGCCTTGCCTCTTCTACATGAGATAGTTTACTCCATTCTGTCTCTCCCCATCTCCTCTCGTTATGTTCCTCTCTTACCTCTCAATTTCATCCCTTAAATATTATCCCTTCCCATGAAATTTGAGCTGTGCCCTCTATCTATGTATATCTGTAAACATATATACACACATTCACATATGTATTCATATGCCCATAAACCCTTCCTCAGCTATTTTCATACTGAGAAAGTTTGCATCAGTTACAGTTATGGTTTTTCCATGTAGGAATGTAAATAATTCAACATTGATAAGTTCCTTATGATTTATTTTCCCTTTTTACTTTCTCAATGATCCCTTGCTTCTTGTGTCTGAATGTCAAATTTTCTATTCAACTCTGGTTTTTTCTTCAAGAGTGCTTGAACGTTCTCTATTCCACTGAATGACCATATTTTCCCCTGAAACAAGACACTCAGTTTTGCTGGGTAGGTGATCTGTGGTTTTAATCCCAGCTCCTTTGCCCTCCAGAATATCATATTCCATGCCCTTCAATCCCTCAGCATTGAAGTTGCCAGATCCTGTGCTTTCCTGATTGTGTTTCCACAGTATTCAAATTGTTTCTTCCTTGCTGCTTGAAATATTCTCTATTTGATCTGGGAATGCTGGAACCTGGCTACAATATTCCTAGGAGTTTTCTTTTTGGGATCTTTTTCCGGAGGTGATTGGTGGATTTTTCAACCTCTCTTTTGACCTCTGGATCTAAAATATCAGGGCAATTTTCCTTGAAAATTTCTTGAAGGATGATGTCTAGATTATCTCTTTGATCATGGTTTTAAGGTTGTCCAATAATTTTTAGATTATCTCTCCTGTATCTATTTTCCAGGTCAGTGGTTTTTCCCATGAGATACTTCACATTGCCTTCAGTTGTTTATTTTTTTTTCATTTGTTTGTATCTGCTTAATAGCATCTTGATTTCTCATAAAGTCACTTGTTTCCATTTGCTCCAGTCTTATTCTAAAGGAATGATTCTCCTCAGTGAGCTTTTGAGATTCTTTTTCCAACTGGCAAATTTGGCTTTTTAAGTCATTCTTCTCCTCATTGCCTTTTTGAGCCTCTATTGCCATTTGAGTTAGTCTATTTTTTATGGTGTTATTTTCCTCAGCCAAGCTGTTGACTGTTATTTCATACTTTTCTTGCATTTTTCTCATTTCTCTACCCAATTTTCCCCCCTTCTCTTATCTGCTTCTTAAGGTCTTCTATAGCCTATAACCAGCTTGTAGTTTCATTTGGGGCTTTTGGTGCAGGAGTTCTGACCTCACAGTCCTCCTCCTATTCCATGCTTTGATCCTCTTTGCCCCCAAAATAGGAGTCTAATGTTGAATTTTTCTGTTTATTTTGTTTCCTTTGCCTAGGTATGTTGCCACTCAATTACTGACTTTTGGGCTTTTTGCCACAGTGGGTCTCTGCCACCACCCAGGGGAGCTGTCCCAAATGTTAGGGTGTTCTCAACGTCCGGAGGTATTAGTTGAGTGGCCTCTCTGAAGCCTCCACACACTCTGGCAAGCTGGTCACACACCCCAAGACCTCTACCCCAGACCACAATCCAGATCCAAGAAGGTTAAAGCAAGAGCGATTATCCCCCAGACTTATTGCCAGATCCACCTACAGTTCACAGGCCACAAGCTGAAGCTGCAATGTGGTAAAGTGGCACAAGCTTTGCAAGCTCCTCAGCAGCTTCTCACCCCCAGGGGAAGAAGCTGATGCACTTTCCCAACCAGTCCCAAATTCCATAGGGCAGTGACCTCTCACTTTGTAATTGGCATCTGTGTTGGCAATTCTGGAAACGTCACAGCTGCAGGTGTTCTGGAGTCTCTCCAGGTGGCTGCTGGTCAGGCTACCCTTGTGCTAAAACTTCTGACTCACTTGGGCCTGGGCTTGGCTCCCAGAGTGCATTACTGGCCACTCCCTGCAGGGCTGCCAGGCTGTCCTCAGTGGGAGTTTAGCTTCTCTGTGTCATTTTGTGGGTTCTGGAGCTCTAGAGGTCGTTCGGATTCCCCCTATTACATAATTTTGAAGTTGTGTGGACTTGAGTTCCATGGAAGTTCTGTTTCTACTCCGCCATCTTGACAGCCCCCCAAGCCAATTGATTTTTAAAAATTAGGATTTAATTAGATTCCTACATTATTAAACAATGTTTTAGGTCCAAAAAATATTCAAAGGTATTTTAATCACTCTTCTTTACATATCATATTTTTTTTGAGTTAAAAAAAAAATCCGAGTAGGCTGTGGCTTGTGAGTTACTTAAAGTGTAGATCTTTCTCCATAGGGAATAAGTCCATGAAATAAATGTATGTAAAATAATTTATCAAAATAATATTGAAATTTTAAAAAATGCAAAACAGGTCAGCAAGAAAAAGCATTATGTAATTCTTATTTTCCCCCTTAGATTTCCAATGATCTATTTTTATGCATTTTGCTTAAGCAAGAGATAAAATACACATATTTATACAACAAATACTTTTTTTTAAGCAGTTGGGGTTAAGTAACTTGCTCAAGGTTACACGGCCAGTCATTATTTGTGTGTGGGTGCTTGTTTTCTGAAGCCAGATCTGATCTCGGGTCATCCCAACTCCCAGGCAAGCTCTCTTACTCACCATGCCACCTATCAGCCCCTACAATAAACACTTATATACCAGGTTGTGTTTTAAATAATTTTTACATTATAAAGTTTCCAAATTTCCAAGTGAAGACTACCCAAAAAACACCTGCTGAGAAGTGCTGAGTAGTTCTATTCACCGTGAAGTTTCATTGGCACTCTGTTGTATATTTAAAAAAAAAATAAATGATTGAAATGAAGAATAGCACCAACTCTTTATTTGGCAATACGTTTGCCTCTCAAAAATGAAATAAATCATACTCATAAATCATTTAAAAATACTGCCTAGTAAACAAAATTGAAATGAGCTGCTTAAATTTCATTTTCTACATTATGTAGAAGAGATCAGAAGAGTGGATTAAAATTGGAGAAGTTGAGGTAAACACACATTTGACTGAAAGTATGATAATGTAGAAGGCCTCACAAACAGCTCAACGTTAGAAAAGCTATTTACTATCATCAAATTATTTTAAAGTGTCTTTAAGAAAGAAAAAAAATTAAACTTCACTACAATTTTTCTTTACTATGGTATTTGACATTAATGAGAGGGATTTGAGAGAGATCACCTCCACAGGCCCTTTCCCCCAGTGGTCTAAAGAAGCATTAGCACTTTTCTTGGTAATTGAATAGAAATGTGACAAGGAATATCTATTTATCTGAAGAGGCTGATTTGCAGTGAACTTAATTCTAATCCTTGTCTTCTCCTTAAATGGCTGTTGCATGGCTCTAACATCTTAGTAGGAGGCAGCACATTGCAGTGGAAATTGTGATGACTTTGGAATAAGACAGAGGTTTGTATTGTGACTTTACAATTTAATAATTAAGTGAATTTGGTCATTCATACAACAGCATTTATTAAGTGCCATTTATGTTCCAGATACTATGCCAGCTGCTGGGAATTCCAAGACAAAGAATGAAACAAATCTACATTGCCATAAGTTTAAATTCTAATGAGACAAAACTAGTAATTATTAAATTTATCTACATTATAAACATGAAGTTAATGAATATAAAGATATAAAAAGTACTGGGGCAGCTAGGTGGCGAAATGAGTAGAGTGCTGGCCCTGGAGCCAGAAGGACCTGAGTTTGGATCCGGCCTCAGACACTTAACACACACAAACAAAACAACCTAACCATGTGAGTTACTTAACCCCAGTTGCCCTCCAAACAGCAAAAAAAATAATAATAAATAAATAAAAAACATATACAAAGTACTTAAAAAAAAGTTAGTTTGGGAAGTAGTGCACCAGCAGATTTAAGATTAAAAGAAATGTTACTTGAAATAAATCTTAAAGCAAGAATGACTACATGAGGCATAGTTAAGAAGGGAATGAATATCAGGTATAGGAGATGACAGGGCAAGGAACAAAGGGAGGAGATGGGGTCCTATGGAAGGAACAGAGAGAAGGTCTGTTTGATGTTACTGCAGAGAGTGCAAGAGAGAGTATTGGCCTAGAAGCTGGAAAGATGGATTGGCAGTTATGTAGTCCATACAAATGATAGTTTATTATTCTAGAAACACTAGGAAACTCTATTGTAATTGCTTAAGTAGGGGAGCCACACAGTCAGATATGTGCTAAAGGAAAATTATTAAAATGTATATATCTTCAAGTGCAAGGAATTTTAAGTTCTAGATATACATCAGAAATAGAAACTATATTTATATTTTTAAAAAATCCGGCAGCACAAGGGATGATCATTTGTCAGTACACTTTTCAAAGCAGAACACTGGCAGTAAGAGCTACTTTGATTTGTTTCATAATCAAATTCTTGGATTAGAGAATGATATTAAAGGAACTTTTCTTACCATTTTAAATGGATCCAACTCTTTTTAATCCATACAAATCTTTCAGTGAAAAGATTTGCTTTCTAACTCTGAGCTGCTGGCTAAGAAAACAATGTGAAAAATCCTAGCCAAGTCTAGTGCCCCTGACAAAAACTCCAACAGAAATTTAGAAGGATGATAGATGAGGCTATAATCAATGAAACCAAAGACAAAGAACAATAAACTCTGCCCTCTAGTACTGGACTGCTTAATATATACAAGATGTACAAAAGCACATGGAGGTTTTAAACAGAGATGTGCCAGGGGAGCTTGGAGATGGTGCCATCTTATTTTAGCATAGTCATAGAAGAAAGTACAGAGAGATGGGTCCAAGTATTGTGTGTACAACTCAGGGTATTCCAAGAAGCTTCAAACCAGCATTCAAATCATTGCCAAATTAATGCTCAGAAGCTGACTGCCTAGGTATGGAGATAGTGCAGTGCTGGGGAAGGTTGATGCTAGGGACTATCCAGAAGGCCTGGAATCAGTGTAATCTTTGATATATTAACAGGGCAACAAGTCAACTCTCAGGTTGTAATTACAGAACATAAAGGAAACCGAGCCATGGCCAGCATCCATATTGGGCTAACAGGAGGGAAAAAAAGAGCAGAAATCAGTGGGCCCAGGTCACAAAAAGCCTATCTAGAATCATGGCATATATTTGGCATCCATCCAGACTGCAGAGAGAAAGAAAAAAGCAAGTCTGTCCATAGTAAAGGACTGGGTAAATCCTGACGGTGGAATAAAATCTCAATCCCAGAACTGAGGCTAGCACTTTGAGTATAGAAAAGGAAAATTTTAATACAATAAAAAATACCATGGGTTAAGATAACCCTGACTGGTGAACCTAAAAGAAGAGAATTGCTCTAGGCACAAGCTCAGGGAGGGAGAGTGGGTAGGGGCATCACTAGTTTCTGCATCCTGTTTCAAAGCTTTATTAGGTAATGTGATATTTATATTCATTTACTTGCATAGCATCTGTCTTAGGCTTCTGATTGATACATACCATTAATTTGAAAGAATCCCTAATCTAACCAGTTTCAACAATTCAAAAGTATCATATTGAAATTTATGGGCAGCTTAAGGGCTTTTCAGGTGTAATTTTGCCTGCTTATCATTTTAACCTTGCATGTTGACTTTAGAACTGAATGCCTACAAAATATGCAATCCCACTGTTTAATATAATTGATGAGAAATCATCCAGTGAGAGGGAATCCCTTCTCCTGGTTTTCCCAAAAGGAGTAGTTCATTCAATCATGAGAGAACATGTCAGGAAGTTTGTTATGGTTGTGGTTGTTGTTTCCTTAAATCAGGACTAAATTTGCCTCATTGTAACTTCCCCCAGGATATAAGCCTAGATAACAGAGATAGAATTACTTTAAATAGAAGTAAGGAAGATAAGATAGGAAATGTTTTGAGTGAAAGAAGTTTTCAATTTTCAAAGTATTAAATCTGAGATCTTAGTAGGGCATTCAGGTAAAAAAGTTATTCAAAAATTTTCTATCTATGGAGATGGGAAGAATTTATGACCAAATATGATATAGAGAACATTGTGAAAAGTTTTTGTATGAAGTCAATGTAACGAAGATTAGAAGGAAAGCAGAAAACTGGGAAACATTTTCTATTGCCAATATTTCTGATAAAGGCCTCATTTCTAAAAATAATAAAAAAAAAGAACTTCAGTAGAATTTTTTTAAATTGTGGATCATTTTCCTCTTTTTTATTTTTTTTACCTCTGAGTGATAGGCCAATTAGTGGTATAATTGAGTCAATACTTATGCAAAAGTAAGTAAATTTCTTGGGCTTAGATCTTTCATTTTTTTCTTTCCCATGATGGGAACACCAATTTACAATGCGCTAACAATTATTTAGGGTACCTGTTTTCCTGCAGCCCATACAACATTTGTCAGTTTCTGTCATTCTGTTCATAGCTTTCATAAGGGCCTGCTAATGCAAAAAAAAAAACCAAAAAAACCAAAAAACAATCTTGGCCACAGAACAGGTGTTGCTAGAGACTCAGGCTGACCCAAAAATCTTAAAATGATGGATCAGTATCAGCCTGTAGTAGTAGCTGAGATCAATGGGAAAATAAAGAATAAAGCAAAATAGAGTGAAAAGAAAGCATGAAAGGTTATGTCCTAACTGGGATTTGAACTAGTGGCAGGGTTACCAGTCACCATGTGGAAATATAAGAACATCTTTGTTTTCAGAAAACTAGTTGTCTACATGAGCCTTGCTTCAAATACTTGCCAATGTTCAGAAACCAACATTGAGAATCTTGTTTAGAATGTATATCTATCTACCGCTAAGTAATTGAAAGTTCCAAGTGAAGCAATACAAAATTTAGACATAGAGAAAAATGCACAGACAATTGTAATTATACAAAAACAAAGAAAAGGTTGATGAAACAAGAGTGGAAATAAAAAAAAAACCAACTAAAATTGAATTGTTCATGTGCCAAACAAATGTATCCTTAGACAGGGGTACTTATGCCCTGAAGAATAACAATAATATTATTATCACAGTGCCTGTCAAATAGAATTAATTGATTGATAATATTATGAATGTCAATATGAAATTAATGAACTATCTGAAGAAAAGAACAACTTTTCCGCATTTCCTAGAAGATTATAACCACATTTTAAATTTGTACTACTTTGTTCAATAAAGTTTCAGTCTCTTATTGGATTAAAAAATAATAAAAACTCAAGAATTTTTAGAAGAATGTGGGAAAATTTTGACTGGGCTTGAAAAAAATATAGAGAAGTGATAACTCTCCAAATCAATCATCATTTTCTAAAGTAGATTGAGTAATTGGTAAGTAGCTTGCTACAACAAATGCTAATTTGTTATTACTCTCCAGTTTATTCTTCAATCAATGCTTAATCTTTTTTCTTATATTTCTGTTAATAGGCATACATAATTTTTGGCCTAGTATATTTTAAGATGCAGTCTGAATATATGTTGGCAAATGACTGGCACATAGATGCTTAAGAAGTTGTCATTGACTGACTGCTGTATACCTTCGCATTTATTTGCTAATTGATGGCATATCTAATTTAGGCTTTTCTCTTAATTTGTGAAATATTAAGGGGCATTTCATATTTTAATACTATTCTGCGTATTTTAAGTGACATTGCATAATGAAAATACCTTTAAATTTTTAAAAGTGAACAAAATATATTGAGAATATAAGATCCTGCTGTGTTGTTTTGTTATGAAAAACTTTTAATTTGGCAGAGTAAAATAATTCCTTAAAATTTCTTTTCCAATAAAGTGACTCCCATTCATAGATCATTTCTTTAATTCCATAAATTTATAACAAAAACAAACCTATTAAATGGATATTTATCTATAAATATCAGGGTGATGCAGTGAATAAAGCTCGGGCCCTGAAATCAGGAGGACCTGAGTTCAAATTCAGCCTGCGGCACTTGACACTAAGCTAACTGTGTGACTTTTGGCAAGTCATTTACCACCAATTGCCTTGCCTCCCCCCCTCCAAAAAAAAAAATGCTGCAGTAGGAATTGGCAAGCCACTATAGTGTCTTTGACAAGAAAACCCAAAATTGCATCACAAAGAGTTGGACATGACTGAAAAAATGACTAAACAAAAATTATGGGTAGCTAGGAACAACAGTGAATAGAGCACTGACCCTAGAATGAGGAGGAACTGAATTCAGATCTGGCCTCAGATACTTGACACTTAACTAACTGTGTGACCTTGGGCAAGTCACTTAATCCCAATTACCTTGCCTTTCCCTCTTCCCCCCCAAAATCCAACATTTATAAATATCAAGAAAACAATAAAACATGGGAATGTGAGCTCTCAAGAAGTATTTTTGACTGTGTTAAAAGAAATCCAGCTCAGAGTTTAAGTTGAAGATGGATATTTTATGGATATTCAGATGCTCCAGAAGCTCCCATTTACACGTGGCATTGTGTACTAAGACAGGGGACTTTGTAAAGCTTCATGGAAGAGATTTATAGACCCTCCAAAGATTTTGGCTTGGTCATACACACTGAAAAGAACAAGTGGATGAAGAATTTCTATTACCCAGATTGATATGCAGATAAATGAAAAGCCTATAGAATTTATTTGGGGCAGCTATGTGGCATAGTGAGGGATGACTCAGGATGGGATCTAGCCTCTGTACTTCATACTCACACATAAATAACTAGCCATGTAACCTTGAGCAAGTTACTTAACACCAATTGCAAAAACAAAAACAAAAACAAAAAACAAACAAACAAAAAAAACTTATCTAGCAATGTGTATAAGTGGGACAGACAGCACAAGTTAGGCCTAGAATTAAATATAAAAAGGAGAAGGATAATGGACTGCATCATCTTTGTGAAACACTAGAGCTGCTTCACTCTCCCTAAACTCCTGAAAATTAAAGAAAATCATTTTTTATGTCACCATTATACTGGTATTGTATGTCTGCAAAATATGGGACAAAATAACCCCAAAAGTGAAAATAAGCAACAAAGAGAGGGTAATGGCAAGGTGCATGTGGGTATAAACAGGCAGAAACACATAACACATAGGAATTCTAAGGAGGGAAAATAAGTTAAAGTTATCAAAGTATTTGAAACGAAAAAGATGGGTGGGTTCTATTGTGAGAGTAAAGACAAGTGACAAATACACCTAGCATATTGAGTGGATCCTCTGAGGGGAACTTTTAGGAATTATTTGGACACAGAATTGACACAGTATGTGGTAAAGAATGGGCAACTGTGGATAAGTAATAATCTAAAACATTGTGGGGGACATCTAAATTGATGAGATAACAGCTACATTTCTCAATTTAAATATGAGGGTTAATCAATAGAAAAGAATAAATTTAAAGAAACCATTAATGGAGCACAAGCTTTGGAAAATCTTTCAAAGACAAATTTCAAATGTGGGACAAGGCATGAACTATAAGTTTATTGACTTAAGATCTGCTGAAACAAGTTTCAAAAAGCTCATGGAGTGGCCTCAGGTTAATGAAATTTTAGGCCCCAACAAATCAGGAAGACTACTTTTTGGTCACAAGAAGAGTTGGGAATTTAATCTATTTCATTGTCATGCACATTAATACTAAAAATAAAATCACATACCATTGAAGCATTGAAATACCATTTTGCTTTTGTTATTGACTATTATATGTCTCAGGATGAATAAAATTGTAATCATCTAATATCTATCCAGGTGATTTGGATAGTCAGTTCATATCAAATCACTGGATGTATATAAAGGGCTTTGCAAACCTCAAAGCATTATATAAATATAAATTATTACTGCTTTTACTAGTAATACTCTCTTCATGATTAAATTCAATGATTATAACTATTGCCATTCATGCTTTATTTGACTGCTCTCTAGTAATATTAAAGGATACAGTTAGGCTTGAAAGGGGATAGAAGGTTAGATTTAGAACTGGAAGAGACCTATAAAGTCTTTGTTGAATCAAGTGAGATAATATTTATAGAGCACGTAGCATAATGCCTGGTACACAGTAATTGCTTTTATTTAAATTCTTATTTACTTACCTCTCCCCTTTTCAGTTATCTTGTCTAAGTCCCCTCATTTTACTGATGAGAAAAAACTAAGGCCCATATAAATGAAATTACTTGCCCAAGGTCAAATGAATATTAAGTGACCAGACCAGAATTTGAACCCAAGTGTTTTGACTAGAAACCACACTTCTTTCCTCTATACCACTCTGCCTCTAAATATATACTATAGCATGTGAGAAACTTTTCCCAGTATCTCTTTTTTTTTGTGTACATGAAAAATGTCCTTAATATGAACCACTACCCATGAACTTCAAAGCCTATATTTACTGCTCTATGAAAAATGTAAGGGAAAAATCTAGTGAACAATATTAGGAGGCTGAAAAACATAGAAATAACTTCTGAGAGTCGAAAGATAAATATTCCTGACAAGTACAGTGAGACTTGAGACCCTTAGATTAAAGCACCATGTCTGACTTACAAAAGACAAAGCAGAAAACTCAGTCTTACGACATGAATGATCTCCTAAATTATAGTCAGGTGAATGAATGGTTAATTTGATTGACAATAAAAGTCAGACAATATGAATAAAACCTAAAGAGATCAATGAAGATAAATGAAGAAATGAGGGGAAACCTCAGAAAAGACAGCTATACTTGGCTGCACATGAAAGGCAGACTGTTGAAAGCTTGCCTGTACAACAAATTTTCATAAGATGAATACTACTTTATCACTGACTTCCTTCTTTTTTTTTTTCACAAATATGTTGCTGTATCAACTGTTCTACCTGACTTGGGTTGCAGATGCTTTCTAAGAAGTGTATCACTCCTGTACTCTCAAATACACTCTTTCCAAAGACCACTTATGCTAAGATTAACAAAGCCCTGAAGTAGAGAATTCAAGAATCACTGCTCTGATCATCTTTGGATACCGCATCAAAACAATTTGACTTAAGCTTTCATTCACCTCTCAAAAAATAACCTATCAGCTCCCCATGCAGCATATGTCATCTTTCCAGAATGCTGCTAGTTCCTTACATCTTCTAATTTCATTTATAGTTTGAATGTCAGTATATCAATATGGTTTAATTTCTCCATTAGTATGTTAACTCACTAAGTGCTGGACAAAGGTCTTTTGCATTTGGTACATTTAGTGTCTTGATATATTTGAAATACTAGCTATTCAACTAATATTAAATCATAGTCCAAAATCTATGATGATTAGATATGCTCACTTCCTGTATTTTGTTGTTTTTTTCATACTAGGTCTCCTTATCCCAGGCTGTGCAGCAGCCACTCACAGTCCAGAACTCACTGTGGACCTGAACAAAAACATTATACTGCTTTTTTTCAATGTGGGCCAGTTTGCCCCTCCTATGGCAGCTTGGCAGCTCTGCGCCTTATGGCCTAACGATATATTGATTTCAGATTTGGTGCAGACATATGACCAATTTTTAAAAATTAATTTATTAATTTAATTTCAGTTAACAAGATTCAATTCCATAGTTTCTTGAATTTCAAATTTCCTTTACCTCCCTACCCCCAACCCACCCGACAGCATATAGTCTGGTATAGGATCAGAAAATACATTCATATTAGACATTAGTCCAATTACAAAGGCTTATTGTACTAGGTGGGATGAAAAATGGTAAAAAAGAAATAAAACCAAACAATGAAAAGAAAAAGATCAATTAGTTTGCTTCCATCAGGATTCAGGCTCAGTTCTTCTAGTTATATCTCTGGATGTCACATTTCTTTCCTTCATGAGACTTTCGGGATTGACCCATATCACTGCATTGCTGAAAAGAGTCCAGTCCATCATAGTTGGTCATCACACATATGATGTGTCTGTGACTGTATACAAATTTCTTCTGATTCTACTCTTCATGCTCAGCATCAGTTTGTACAAGCCTCTCCAGGTAAATATGAAATCTGTCTCCTCCTCGTTTCTCATAGCACAATAATATTCCATTACATTCATATACCACAGCTTGTTTAGCCATTCCCCAATTGATGGGCACCCCTTCAATATCCAATTCTTTGTGACCACGAAAAGAGCTGCTATAATAATTTTGTACATTTGGGTATTCCTCCCATTTCTATCATCTCTTTGGGATATAACCCGAGAAGTGCTGTTGCTGGGTCAAAGGGTATGAAATTATTTATAGCCCTTTGGGCATAATTCCAGATTGCTCTCCAGAATGGTTGGATAAGTTCACAACTCCACCAGCAATGCATTAGTGTTCCAATTTGCCCACAACCTCTCCAGCATTTGTCATTTTCCTGTTTTGTCATCTTAGCCAATCTGACTGGAGAGATGTGCTATCTCAGAGTTGTTTTGATTTGCATTTCTATAATCCATAGTGATTTAGAGCATTTCTTCATATACTTGTAGATATCTTTAAATTCTCTCTCTGAAAACTGCCTGTTCATATACTTTGACCATTTGTCAATTGTGGAATGACTTGTATTTCTTATAGATTTGACTCAATTCTCTATAAATTTTAGAAATGAGTCCTTTATCAGAGACATAGGTTGTAAAAATTCTTTCCCAATTTCCCACCTCCCTCTTGATCTTGGTTACATTGGCTTTGTTTGTGCAGAAGCTTTTCAATTTAATGTAATCAAAATTATCCATTTTGCATTTTATAATGCTCTCTAATTCTTTTTTGGTCCTAAAATCTTCCCCTCTCCACAAATCTGTCAGGTAAACTATTCCTTGCTTTCCCAGAGTGTTTACAGTATCATCCTTTACACCTAGATCATGAACCATTTAGACTTGATTTTGGTATGTGGTGTTAGATAATGATCTATGCCCAGTTTCTGCCATACTGTATTCCAGTTTTCCCAGCAGTTTTTGTCAAATAGTGCTTTCTTATCCCCAAAACTAGGGTCTTTGGGTTTATCAAACAATAGATTAATATATTCATTAACTGCTGGGTCCCCTGCGCCCAATCTATTCCATTGATCCACTACTCTACACCTCTGCTAGTACCAAGCAGTTTTGATGACTGCTGCTGTATAATACAGATTAAAATCTGGCATAGCTAGTCCACTTTCCCTAGCATTTCTTTTCATTAATTCCCTTGATATTCTAGACCGTTTGTTTTTCCAAATAAATTTTGTTATTATTTTGTCTAACTCTAAAAAGTAGTTTTTTGGTAAATTGATTAATAAGGCACTAAATATGTAATTTAGTTTGGGTAAAATTGTCATTTTTGTTATATTAGTTTGACCCAGCCATGAGCAATTGATATTTTTCCAATTAGTTAAATCTGATTTTATTTGTGTGAGAAGTGTTTTGTAGTTGTGATCATATAGGTTCTGTGTTTGTTTTGGCAGGTAGATTCCCAAATATTTTATAATGTCTACAGTGACTTTAAATGGGATTTCTCTTTCTATCTCTTGCTGTTGAGTTTCAATTGACATATACAGGAATGCCGATGATTTATGTGGGTTTATTTTATATCCTACAACTTTGCCAAATTTATTTATTGTCTCAAGTAGTTTTTTACTTGATTCTCTAGGATTCTCTAAGTATATCATCATATAATGATATTGATTCATTCTCAATCATGCCTTTTAGCAGGATATAGTTTCCTTCTTTATTTCTTTTAATTAGATCTATTTTTGCTTTTGCTTTATCTGAGATAAGTATTGCTACCCCTGCTTTTTTTTTTTTTTACTTTAGCTGAGGCATAATAAATTCTACTCCAACCTTTTACCTTTAACCTGGGGGTATCACTTTGTTTCAAATGTGTTTCCTGTAGACAGCATATTGTAGGATTACGTTTTTTAATCCATTCTGCCATCCACCTCTGTTTTATGGGAAAGTTCATCCCATTCACATTCACAGTAATGATGACTATCTGTCTCTTCCCCTCCATCCTATTCCCTCCCCTGTTTATGTTTTTGTTTCTTCCTTCTCCCTTCCCCTCCTTGAAGTTTTCCCTGTTGACCTCCCCCTCCCTCAGTGTTGCCACACCCCTTCTTAACCTACCCTCTCCCCTTATTACTATTTCCCACCCATCTAATCCCCCCTTTAGTCTCCTCCTTTTCAACCCCCCCTTACCCTTCTTCTATCTATAGGATGCAACAAATTTATACTTATAAGAGTAAGGTATTCCCCGTTTGACTCGAAACCAATGGGAGTAAATTTCAAACAGTGTTCCTCTCCCTCCATCCTTTTCCTCTATTTCATGAATTTATGTGTCTATTCACATTAGAATCTTAAACTTCACTGATTAAGTTGATCCCTCTTTGAACCAGAACCAGTGAGAATAGTGTTTAAATGATGTTCCTCTCACTCTTTTGTTCCCCTCTACTATAATGTAATTTAATGCTTCTTCATGTGGCATATTTTACCTTTTCCTATCTCATCCTTTCCTTTTACCCATTACAGTCCCTTTGATCCCCTTAATAGGTTTTTTTTTTAAGTCTTCAGGTTAGTGCATTCATACCCACACCCTCTATCTAAGTATAACCCTTTTGAAGGTCATGATAATTATAAAAATTTCGATATTGACAGTTATCAGCTCCTCATATAGGGATGTGAACATTTTGCTCTAGTTGCATCCCAAATAATGAGTGTGTATGGGTGTGTGTGTGCATGTATGTATGTGCGTGTCTGTGTTTTCCTTGTTTCCCTTTTTATGTATTTATTTTTTTTAAACAAATGCTTTATTAACTTCTGTTTTACATCATTCATTTCCACCAGATTTTGAGTTACAATCCTTTTCTCCCCATTATTCTCCTACCCAACCTCCCAGAATAGTAGTCCCACAAGATATCACTTCCTCCAATCTGCTCTCTCCCATACCTTCTCCCATGCCCCCATCGACTTTTCCATTAGACTAAGGTGAGTCTTTGTGTCCCAATGCCTGCACATCTTATCTCCCTATTACAAGCAAAAGAGTATTAATAATAGTATTTATATATATTTGAAACATTTAATGTTAAGACCTCGAATTTCAGATCCATTTCCTTCCTCCCTTGTCACCCATTCCCTCTTGGGAGATAAGTAATTCAGTATATGTTGTACATGTCTAGCTATGCAAAACATTATCATAGTAGATATATTGTGCAAGGCTGCTTATAATTCCCTCCCACTAATCCCACCCCCCACCTGGTCCATTCCCTACATGATCCTGTCCCTCTTTTATAGTGGGTACTTCCAACCTCCCCTCACCCAAGGATGCCCTCCCATCCATCATCCCTCCTCTCATCCCCCTTCCCCCTATCCTGCTGCATGTTGAGATATCCCATTTAGTATGTATGCTGGGCTGTCCTCAGCGGGAGGTTAGCTTCTCTGTGTCGTTCTGTGGGTGCAGGGGCTCCAGAAGCTGTTCAGAGTCCCCTTTTACATAGTTTTGGGGGAATCTGGGGGCAGAGTGACTTGGACAAGCTGTTTCTACTCCGCCATATTGGCTCCGCCACCCCTTTATGTATTTCTTGAGTCTTGTAATTAGATATCAAATTTTACATTGAGCTAGGGCTTTTTCATCAGGAAAGTCTGGAAGTCCCTTATTTCATTAAACGACCATCTCCTTGCCTGAAAGATTATGCTCAATTTTTCTGGGTAGTTAATCCTTGGTTGTAGTCCTAGCTCTCTTGCCCTACAAAATATGGAATTCCAGTCCTTCTGCTCTTTTAATGTAGAAGCTGCTAGGTCCTGTGTGATCCTAACTGTAGTTCTTCAATATTTGAATTGTTTCTTTTTGGCTGATTGTAGAATTTTTTCTTTAATCTTGTAATTCTGGAATTTGGCTACTTTATTTCTTGGAGTTTTCAATTTGGGATCTCTTTCAGGGGGAGTCCGGTGAATTCTTTTGATAACTATTTTATCTTCTGATTCCAGGACCTCAGGACAGTTTTCTATGACAATCTCTTGGAAGATGTTGTCTAGGCTGATTTTTTCATCATAGCTTTCTGGTAGACCTATAATTCTTAAATTATGTCTCCTGGATCTGTTCCCTAGGTAAGTTGTTTTTCCAGTGAAATATATTACATTTTCTTCCAATTTTTCAATGGTCTTATTTTGTTCGATTGACTCTTGGTGCATCATAGAGTTCTGAGTTTCAACTTGATTGAATCTAATTTTTAGGGAATTATAGTCTTCAGTTAGTTTTTGAAGGTCTCTTTTTAGGGAAGTATTTTCTCCAGTTACTTCACTAAGACTTTTTTTCCAAGTTGGTAACTGCCTCCCTGATTTGGTCTTCAAAATCTTTCTTAAGCTCCTCCAAGAATGCTATTTGGGCTTGTGACCAGTTCATATTTCCTTCTGTGGTCTCAGCTGTGGTTCTGCTTATTTGGTTCTTATTTGTTCTGCTTATTTGGTTGTCCTTGACCTACATAGTAAGCTCAGATTTATTTTCTTGCCTTCCCCTTCTACTTCTCAGCTTCCTTCCTTCCCATTGTGATTTCCTTTCTCTTAATTTCTCAGGCTATGAGCTTTGGGCCTGGTTGTTGACTTTGAATGTTGTAGCCTCTGGGTGGCTAGTTTATGGCTATGGCAGGAATGTCAGAGAGGAATGTAGATGCATCTGTGGCGGTGAATCTGACCACTTCAGAATTCTGCCTCTATACCCCTGGGCTATAAGCAGGGTTTTGTTGGTGAGGTGAGGTAGGGCTTGCTGTGACCCATCCCTCTCTTCTCTCCAGACTCCTGGTTGTCTCAGTTACACCTCTTCTTGGAGACTCCCAAGCCTGAGGCTATTTCCATTAACTTGGGATTTCAATCTGCTTGGGAGATTTATCTTTGGGTTTTCTGTTTCATGAAGGAGGTATGGGAGGATCTGAGCAACTAGAATTTACTTTGCCATTCTAGCCCCTGTATTATACAGGCAGTCAGTTTCTAATCTTCCAGGCTGGGGGCCTAAAACTGTAGGAGAAGCTGCTTTCGCTGCTGGGGGCCTGACTCTCCTACCTAGCTCCAATGATTCATCCTGTCCCCTCCTGAGATTAAGGCAAGATGACTGCGATTCGTCCTTGGTAAGTCTGCAGGCTGGACCTTCTTCTCTCCCTGGTGTAGTTTGCTTATCTGCTCATAAGTCTGAGCTGTGCAGACCCCATATGCTCCACGCTCGTCCTGTCTGGATGCCCTGGGCAATTTCCTGGGCTGAATTCTGCCACATTCAGTATCCAAGTGGATTTTTTCACTCCAGAATCCATTCAGAATCACTTTTTAAGGTTTATTGCCTGAGGAGCTTAGTGAGGTTACTGCTTCCTCTCTGCCATCTTGGCTCCACCACCCCATATGATCAATTTTAACTCTACGATTTCTCATAACTCCAAAGCTTAAATGTTTCTCCCTATTAGCAAGGTGTGCCACTATGTTTAGCATTTTTCTCACTTTCCCAACAAATTGCCATAGTCACTATGGGGCTGGAAGGGAAATGAGAAAAATTTGATATTATTGATTCTTTGATGCGTGACAAAGGTTAAAGCATTCATAGCTTAATAGTGAACATATATAGGTGACTGGTAATTATTCTCTTCATACTTAGCTACAGTCTGCCTGGATGCATAATATAATTCATATAAATATTTTGTCTGATGGTATATTACAAAAGCCCACCTATATCTTCTCACTCAGTATTCTTATGATATCTTACTATAAATACTTTACAACAATTCTATACAACCTACTTGGGGGGGATCGGTTTGGTCTTGCTTGATATTATATGGCAACTACTCTAATGAAGGCTCACCTTGGCTTAGCAAAAGCTCCATATTTACCTTAGCAACATTTAATAATGCTACTTAAGTGGTCACTAGACATACAGATTAACTATAAGGAGCTAGAGGTCCTTATAAACGATACCTTTAAAGTCTTAGTACAGTTTTCAGACTTTGGGGGCATATTTCATTCCCCCTGCCTAAAATCTAGAACGATCACAAAATTCACAATAGAATTAAAACTTTGGGATAGGGGAATTGGTGTCCACAGTTGTGAGGATTAAATGCATATGTTGGCAGTTTGTGAGGAAGATCCTTTAAATTAATTTCTTTTAAAAAAAAACACCTTATTAATTAATTTATTTTTTGTTTTCAACATTCACTTCCACAAGATTATAAGTTCCAAATTTTCTCTCTAACTGTTCCCTCCCTCCACCCCAAGATGGCATGCATTTGGATCACCCCTTACCCCAATCTACCATCCCTTCTATCACCCCCCTTCTATTTTCCTGTAGGGCAAGAATTTCTACACACCATTGGTTGTACATCTTATTTCCCTGTTTTCATGTAAAAACAAATTTTAACATTCATTTTTTGTTTAAACTTTAAGGTCAAATTTCTCTCTCCTCCTCACTACCCACCCATCCTTCTTGAGAATGCAAGCAATTCGATACAGGTTAAACATGTGTAGTCAGGGGGCGGCTAGGTCGCGCAGTGAGTAGAGTGCTGGCCCTGGAGTCAGAAGGACCTGAGTTCGGATCTGGTCTCAGACACTTAACACACACAAACAAAAACCTAGCCGTGTGACCTTGGGCAAGTTACTTAACCCCAATTGCCCTCCAAAAAGCAAAAATAAAACATAACAAAACAAAACAAAACAAAAAAACATGTGTAGTCAGGCAAAATACTGCCATAATAGGTTGTGAAAAACTAACTCTATTTTCCTACATTGTATCCCACCTGTTGTTTCTTCTATTTTCTTCTTTGACCCTGTCCCTTCTCAAAAGTGTTTGATTCTGATTACCTGCTCTCCAAAATGGCCTCCCCTTTAATCATCACTCCCTCTCTTATTCCCCCTACTTTCCTCTGGGTAAGATAGATTTCCATATTCAAATGGATGTTAATGTTATTCCCTCCTCAAGCCAAATCTGATGAGTGTAAGCTTCACTCATTCCCTATCACCTCCCCCATCTTCCCCTCCACTGCAAAAGCTCTTTCTTGTTTATTTTACATATGAAAATTTACCACATTGTATCTCCCCCTTTCTCCTTCTTCTGGTACATTCCACTCTCACCCCTTAATTTTATTTTTTACATATCATACCTTCATATTCAACTCAACAGTGCCCTCTTCCTATAATATTTGTCATCCCTCCAACTACCCTAATACTGAGAAAGTTCTCATAAGTTACAAATATCATCTTTACATGTAGGAATATAAACAGTTCAACTTTAATAAGTCCCATATGATTAATCTTTCCTTTTTATCTTTTCATGTTTCTCTTGAGTCTTGCATTTGAAAGTCAAATTTTCTATTGAACTCTGGTCTTTTTGTCAAGAATGTTTGAAAGAGGGGTGGCTAGGTGGTGCAATGAATAGAGCACTGGCCCTGGAGACAGGAGGACCTGAATTCAAATCCAGCCTCAGACACTTAACACAAAGCTAGCCGTGTGACCTTGGGCAAGTCACTTAACCTCAATTGCCCTGCCTTCCCCTCCAAAAAGAAAAAAAAAATAAACTTTGAAAGTCCTCTGTTTCATTGAATTTCCATATTTTCCCCTAAAGTATTATACTCAGTTTTGCTAGGTAGGTAATTCTTGGTTTTAATCATAGCTGCTCTGACCTCTAGAATATCATATTTCAAGCCCTTTAATCCCTTAATGTAGAAACTGCCACGTCTTCTGTTATCCTGATAGTATTTCCACAATACTTGAGTTCTTTCTTTCTGGCTGCTTGTGTTATTTTCTCCTTGACCTGGGACATTTGGAATTTGGCTACAGTATTTCAAGTTTTCTTTTTGGGATCTCTTTCAAGAGGTGATCAGTGGATTCTTTCAATTTCTATTTTACTCTCTGGGTCTGGAATATCAGGGCAGTTTTCCTTGATAATTTCTTGAAATATGGCATCTTGGTTCTTTTTCTGATCATGTCTTTCAGATGGTCCAACAACTTTCAAATTATCTCTCCTGGATGTTTTCCAGTACAATGATTTTTCCACTGAGATGTTTCACATTGTCTACTATTTTTTTCAATCTTTTGGCACAGTTTAATAATTTCTTGATTTCTCAAAAAGTCATTAGGTTCCATTTGCTTTATTCTAATTTTTAAGAAATCATTTTCTTCAGTGAACATTTGGTCCTCCTTTTCCATTTGACCAATTCTACATTTTAAAGCATTCTATCACTCATTGGTTTTTATAACCTCTTTTTGCCATTTTGTTTAGTGTATTTTGAAGGTATTTTCTTCTTCACTATATTTTGAGACTCCTTTAGCAAGCTGTTGACTCGTTTTTCATTATTTTCCTATGTCTCTCTCATTTCTCTTCCAAATTTTTGAATACTTCTCTTACTTGATTTTAAAAAGTCTTTTTGAACTCTTTCATGACATGTGACCAATTCACATTTCTCTCAGAAACTGTGGAAGTAGGAGTTTTGATTTTGTTCTCTTCTCTTTATGTATTTTGATCTTCTTTGTCACCAAAGTAAGATTCTATAGTATGAATGTTCCCTGCTCTTTGCTCATTTTCCTAGCCAATTACTTGACTTTTTAAACATTTTGTTAAGGTAGGGTTCTGCTTCCAGGGTGGAGGGTGTACTGCCTCAAGCTTCAGGGATTTTGTGTAGCTGTTTTCAGACATCCTTCTAGGGACCTGTAAGTTTTAATATTTTTCAAGTTTGTATGATCAAAGTAGAGGTGTTTACTCCTCTCCTGTTCTGTGTTCTGAACTGTGAGTGACCCTCACAGAGATCCCTGCAATACCCCTTTGATCAACCACTTGACATCACCATGGGTCCAGAGCTCCAAAAGTAACCACAGCCACCTCTGCCATGGTGCTGGTACTATACCCTGCTTTTCTTTCACCCAGGCCCAACAGACCTTTCTTACTAAACTTCTAAGTTGTCTTTAGCATTTGTGGGTTGAGAAGTCTGGAAACTGCCACAGCTGCCAGTAATTCAATCCCCTGAGGCCTCCCACAGGTGTGCTAGGGCCTGAGCAGCCCATGTTGGACTAAGCTCCTCTCTCAGCCTCGTGTAAGAGACCTTTTCTGTCAACCTTCCAGATTGCCTTGGGCAGGAAATTTGTTTCACTCTGTCATTTTGTGGGTTCCACTGCTCTAGAATTTGCTTACAGTCATTTTTACAGTTATTTGGTAAGGTGCGAGGGAAGACTCAATCAAGTCCCTGCTTCTACTCTGCCATCTTGTTTCCACCACTCCCCATAACTCATTTTAATGGATTCATCTTCTTACTGCTAAGAGTGTTATTCCTAACTCAATTCACAGTTCATTTCACCTTGTACAAGTCCTTCAATAAATCTGCTTTAAAGTCTTTCTCCAAAGCATTTAAGTCTTTTAGTATTTCATGGATAACAGCATAGCATTTCACCTGCCCACAGACCATCCTTACTCTTTAAAAAAATTTTTTTTAAAGTTAATTAATTTATTTTTTTTAGTTTTTAACATTCCCTTCCATAAGTTTAAAAATTTTCCCCCTCACTTGCATTATCCTCCCCAAGAGGGCATGCAATCTGATATAGGCTCTACATATAAATTCCAATCAACCTATTTTAACATTAGTCATGTTGTATAGAAGAATTAGAATGAATGGGAGGAACCATGAGAAAGAAAAAAAATGTCTGCCTTGCTCTGCATTCAGATTCCCATAGATCTTTCTCTGGATGTGGATGGCATTTTCCATCCTGAGATCTTTGGAATTGTTTTAGGTCCTTGCATTGCTGAGAAGGACAAAGTCTATCAAAGTCAGTCTTCTCATACTGTGGTTTTTACTATGTACAGTGTTCTCCTGGTTCTGCTAACTTCAATCAGCATCAGTTCATCTAAGTCTTTCCAGGTTTTTCTGAAATCTACCTGTTCATCATTTCTTATAGCACAATAGTATTGAATTACATTCATATACTGCAACTTGTTCAGTCATTCCTCATTTGATAGGCATCCCCTATTCCAGTTCTAGGCCACCACAAAAATAGATACTATTAATATTTTTGCACATGGGAGCCCTTCTTGCATTTTTATGATCTCTTTGGAATACAGCCCTAGAAGTGCTATTACTGGGTTAAAGGGTAAGAGCATTTTAATAGTCCTTTGGGCATAGTTTGAAATTGCTCTTCAGAATGTTTGGATAAACTCAAAACTCCACCAACAATGAATTAGTGTTCCAACTTTCCCACATCTTCTTCAACATTTATCATTTTCCTATTTGTCATATTAGCCAGTGTTATAGGTATGTTTTGTTTTGTTTTGCATCACTCTAATCAATAGTGGTTTACAGAATTTTTTCATATGACTATAGATAGCTTTAATTTCTTCCTCTGAAAACTGTATATTCAATTCCTTTGACCATTTATCACTTGGGGAATGACTTGGATTCTTTTAAATTTGACTTATTTCTCTATGTATTTTAAAATGAGGCCTTTATCAGAGACACTAGTTGTAAAAATTATTTCCCAGTTTTCTGTTTGCCTCCTAATCTTGTTTGAATTGGCTGTTTGTACAAAAACTTTTCAATTTAATGTAATCAAAACTATCCATTTTGCATTTCATATTGTTCTCTATCTTTTTTGATCATAAATTCCTACATTTTCCATAGATCTAACAGATCAACTATTCCTTGTTCTCTTAATTTGCTTATAACATAAATTGTGTACCCATTTGGACTTTATTTTGGTATACAGTTTCAGTTGTTGGTCTATGCCCAGTTTCTCCTATATTTTTTCCATTTTTCCCAGCAGTTTTTGTCAAATAGTGAGTTCTTATCCCAGAAGCTGGGGTATTAGTTATCTCCTAATTAACATGACCAGTATATAGTGAAGCTATCTTGAGGATTCTCTAGGAAGAATATTTTATTATAGGGTCACTGTTTTTATTACAAAAGAAATGGTGCTTTGGAGGATATGAATTTTTTTCTTACTGAATTCATTAACATTAAGGTATTTGTCCTTTGAGTATTCTTAGATCAAAAACAACAATCTTTTGAAATAAAGTAAGGCTCACTTTTAAGAAAATACATAACTACCCTAATAGAATGGTGTGAATGCCCTTTTCTCCAGGGTGTTGAGGTCCAGAAACAGATCAAATTAAGATTAGTGGTTGTAATAAGGTGCCTCTCCATTTGAATTTTCTGCAAGATTTTGAGTAAGAAATGTTACTTCTATTATGGAAATGGACAGCTGTTATTATAGGTTAGGAGGCATTTAAGATGATTACTGTTCAGCTACAAATATTGATCTGCATTATTTATTTATAGAGTGAGTGATCAATGAAAGAAGGACTATTGTTTTATGTGAAACAACAATCTCTGGAATCAGTGGATAGAATTTCCAAGTAGCCAGGTTAAAATGTCTGGCCCACAGATAGATTTTTGAGGGATGATAAACAGTTACTCCTGCTGGTGATTTCTTGACTGTACATGGCACTTAATGAACTGGATGTGTAAAATAAACACAAGAAGAAAGGAATGTGGATTTAAATGAAAGGGAAGGGAAAGGAAGGGAAGGGAAGGGAAGGAATTTAAAGGAATGTGGAATTTAAAAGAAATATAAATAGAGCTTGTTACATGCAAGACAGTGAGATTGTAAATTACAATTTAAAGCAAGACTTTGAAGAGGTTAACAAAACTTTAGCCTACTAATAATTTAATAGGTAACACTCAGTGAAAATGGCAGAATAATTATCATTTTTATAAAAAGGTATACTTTAATCTTGTTCCTGCAAAGAAAACAATCATTTGCAGAGTAAATAAGAGCTAATATTAAGCAGCTACAATACCTTTCTCCATGGAAATATGTGTTGTAACTACTCAGAACTTGAATGAAAGGGCAATCTTGTGACCTTTTTTATCCTCTATGTACTTCCCCTGTTGCCTCAATTCAGGAAAGGTAGCAATTGACATGTGGCTTCTACTGAAGAAAATTTTAGAGCATTTTACTCTTTATTATGGCACAATTAATAATTACTGGAATCACCAAACTAGAAAAATCACTGGAGGTGAGTGGTATTTCCAAAGTTGAAAAATCACTTCTTCTTCCTAATCATATAATCAAAAAGTTAGATCTGGAAGAATCATCTAGTCTGTATTCACTAACGGGGTCATTGCAGTAAAGACAAATTTTTCCTAGCCTTCTAAGCATTTGGAATTATTTTTCAAATGTGATTTCTTAACTGTCATTTTATACATTGTCTTTCTGTTATGGTATAACTAAAATAAAAAAGCATCATCAAATTTAAGTTGATTTTCTTTGAAAATATACTAATGCTATATAACTGATTTCTGAAAGAAATATATCATTTGGGGGGGCGGAGCCAAGATGGCAGAGTACAAACAGCTTATCCAAGCCACTCTGCCCCCAGATTCCCCCCAAACTATGTAAAAGGGGACTCTGAACAACTTCTGGAGCCCCAGCACCCACAGAACGACACAGAGAAGCTAAACTCCCACTGAGGACAGCCCAGCAGCCCTGCAGGAAGGACCAGCACAGCAGTCTGGGAGCCGGCAGAACGCAGCGTGTAGAGTGCAGGAAGCAGAGCCGAGTGGAGCCCAGGTCCACATGAGCCAAGGTTTTAGCCCCAGGGCAGCAGGGCCAGCTGGAGGAACCCCAGAACACCAGCAGCTGTGGTGACACCAGAATTATCAACATAGACATGCCTAGGACAAAGGAAGAGGTTAGTGTTCTATGGACTTTGGGGGAATGCGTTGGCTCCTTCCCCTGGGGGCTAGAAGCCACTGAGGACAAACGCCGTTTTGTGGTTTTCAGAGGCAGCTCCAGATCCCGGCCTTCGAATTAATTGTAGGGAGATCCAGTGATCAGTCTTGGGGGGTAATCTCTCTTGCTTTAACCTCCCTGGATATGGATTGTGATCTAGGGTGGAAGTCGGGGGTGGCTTTACAGCTTGCCAGAAACAGAAGTTGCCCCCCACACATTCGGCATGAAAATTCTTCTATTTGGCCTTAAAGCCATAGTGTGGCAGCAAGCCCCAAAGTCAAGCAATTAAGTGGCAACATGCCAAGGCAAAGGAAACAGAAAAATGTAACCCTAGACACCTATTTTGGGGGCATAGATCAGGAAAAGGACTGTGAGGTCAGAACTCCTGCTCCAAAAGCCCCAGGGGAAAACATGAGCGGGTTGCAGGCCATAGAGGACCTTAAGAAGGACTTTAAAAATCAAATAAGAGAAGTGGAGGAAAAATTGGAAAGAGAAATGAGAAGGATGCAGGAAAAGTATGAAATGAGGGTCAAGAGCCTGACTGAGGAAAACAACACCTTAAAAAATAGACTAACTCAAATGGCAAAGGAGGCCCAAAAGGGCAATGAGGAGAAGAATGCCTTAAAAAGTCGAATTTGCCAGATGGAAAAAGAATCTCAAAAGTTCACTGAGGAGATTCATTCCTTCAGAGTTAGACTGGAGCAAATGGAAGCTAATGACTTTATGAGAAATCAAGATGCTGTTAAGCAGATCCAAACAAATGAAATATTAGAAGGCAATGTGAAATATCTCATGGGAAAAACCACAGACCTGGAAAATAGATCCAGGAGAGACAATTTAAAAATTATTGGACTACCTGAAAGCCATGATCAAATAAAGAACCTAGAAATCACTCTTCAAGAAATTCTCAAGGAAAATCACCCTGATGTTTTAGATCCAGAGGGCAAAATAGAGGTTGAAAGAATCCACAGAACACCTCCTGAAAAAGATCCCAAAAAGAAAACTCCCAGGAATATTATAGCCAGGTTCCAGAATCCCCAGATCAAGGAGAAAATACTACAAGCAGCCAGGAAGAAACAATTTCAATATTGTGGAAACACAATCAGAATAGCCCAGGACCTGGCAGCTTCTACACTGAGGGATTGAAGGGCATGAAATATGATATTCCAGAGGGCAAAAAAACTGAGAATGAACCCAAGGGTCACCTACCCAGCAAAACTGAGTATTTTGTTTCAGGGGAAAATATGGTCATTCAGTGGAATAGAGGACTTTCAAGCATTCTTGAGGAAAAAACCAGAATTGAATAGAAAATTTGACATCCAGACACAGGAAGGAAGAGATTCCTGAGAAGGTAATCGGGGAAGAGAGATCAAGGGGAACTTGTCAAAGTTGAACTATTTTCATTCATATATGGAAAATCAATAACTGTGACTGATGATATCTTTCTCACTATGAAAATAATGGAAGAAGGGTGTGTGGTCATATGAATACATATGTGAATGTGTGTGCATATGGTTACAGTTATATATGGATATATGGATAGAGGGCATAGGTGGAATTTGTTGGGAAGGGAGAATACTCAAGGGATGAAATTATGAGGTGAGAGAGGAAAGTGGCAAGAGGAAATGGGGAGAGACAGGGTAGGGTAAACTATCTCATGTAGAAGAAGCAAGGGGAAGTGGTTGCAAGGGAGGGGGAGAATAGGAAGGGAAAAAAAGGCAAATCCACATTCTCATTGAATTTGGTTCTGGGAGAGAATGACATACATACTAAATGGGATATCTCAACCTGCAGCAGAATAGGGGGAAGGGGGATGAGAGGAGGGATGATGGATGGGAGGGCATCCTTGGGGGGAGGGGAGGTTGGAAGTACCCACTATAGAAGAGGGACAGGATCATGTAGGGAATGGACCAGGTGGGGGGTGAGATGAGTGGGAGGGAATTATAAGCAGCCTTGCACAATATATCTACTATGATAATGTTTTGCAAAGCTAGACATGTACAACATATACTGAATTACTTATCTCCCCAGAGGGAATGGGTGACAAGGGAGGAAGGAAATGGATCTGAAATTCGAGGTCTTAAGATCAAATGTTTCAAATATATATAAATACTATTATTAATACTCTTTTGCTTATAATTGGGAGATAAGCTGTGCAGGCATTGGGACACAAAGATTCACCTTCCTCTAATGGAAAAGTCGAAGGGGGTATGGGAGAAGGTATGGGAGAGAGCAGATTTGGAGGAAGCGATATCTTGTGGGACTGCTATTCTGGGAGGTTGGGTAGGTGAATAACGGGGGGAAATGATTGTAACTCAAAATCTGGCAGAAATGAATGATGTAAAACAGAAGTTAATAAAGCATTTGTTTTTAAAAAAAGAAATATATCATCTGAGTAACAAATGTACAATGTGATTATTTAGCTTACTCAGTTTTTCTTTGCTACTTATTCATTTTCTGTTGTGTTCAATTCTGTGACCCATTTTGTGGTTTTCTTGGCTAAGATACTGGAGTATTTTGCCATTTCCTCCTCCAGCTAATTTTACAGATGAGAAAACTGAGGCAGACAATATTAAGTGCCTTGTCAAGGGTCATACAGCTTGTAAATGTCAGAGGTTAGATTTGAACTCAAGAATTCCTGATTCCAGGACATGATAAATCTATTATCATAAAGTAAAATATTGTCATCATACTTGATTGTGATTTAACTAGAAATGTTACTTATTTTCCCTAATACGCCTTGATAGTTCACAATGGAATAACTACAGAAATTGACCAAATTGTTTCCTGAAAAGACAAGTGGGGTTTATCTTCCCTCTAGGCACTACCCATATATGTCTTCTACTGAATAGTTGATTGATGTGCCAAAGTTAGATCTCCAGCATGGCAGGATAGTAATGGTCACTAAATTTCTTACAGAAGGTGGAATTGGCTGGCTCTTTTTGAAGTAACTGTATAAAGCTAAGATTTCATGAGTCCTTTACCTGGGGAGTCATTGAAGCACAATACAAACAATTTCTATTTACCATTCACTGCCTTCATCCACAAACTATTTTTTTTTCATTGAACATATGATATTTCCAAACTATATCATGTGATCCTCAAGGGTCTTGTGCAAAAGGAAGCATTTGATCTTTTTTATGATGATAATTTGTCTTAAAGAATACTCAACATTAAACAACTCTGCCCCTCATCTGAAACTTGTTACCTATCTGACCTTGGGCGAGTAACCTCACTCTCTGGGTCTCAGTTGAATCATTTTTGAAAAGGGGTGGATGGCATGATCTCTGAGGTTCTTTATAGCTTTAAACCACATGATCATAACATTTTAAGTAAAAGAATAGAATTTCAGAATACATCTCATTAATACTGTTACAAATAAAGGAAACAGATAGCTTCACAAAAATGTGCTCTATGTCTTACTTACAGAAATATATTTTTAAACATAACCTGTACCTCAGGGTACCCCAAGTCTAGAGCACACATGGACCAGATCTAATCCTCAGGGTTTTTACAAAAAGTCAATATGTCTTTGGTTTATTATGTCTAACTCTGAAGTTTACTCCAGGGAAATCTCCAAATATAATAGCTAATAACTAGAATTTTATAGAACTTTATGTTTTGCAAAGTATTTTACAAGTATTACATCATTTTTTCCTCACAACAACCCTGGGAAGTAGGTGCTATTTTATCTATATTTTGCAGATTAACAAATTGACATAGATGGAGGTTAAGTTTATTACAAAAGGTCAATCAGTTAATAAATATATAAAGAGGGGTTCTATGCAAGTGTTCCTAATTCCACATCTTGCAAGTCTATCTACTGAGCTTCTTAGCTGCTTAATATAATGTTGTTCTTGATGAATCCTCCTCAGAAACAGGAAATCTCCCCTTCTCAACTTCTATCCAGAAAAAGAAATCTCTCTCTCTCTCTCTCTCTCTCTCTCTCTCTCTCTCTCTCTCTCTCTCTCCCCTTCTCCCTCTACTACCTCTGTCTCTCTCTGTCTCTTTCTTTCTCTCTGTGTGTCCCTCTTTGCCTCCCCACTTTTGTGATCACCCTTTACTTTACATATATTATACACTGAGAGAGAATGTTTATATCAATGTGTGCATATTTATGATGTAAGTGTGTTTAGAGAGACAGATACACAGATAGATAGATATATTTGTGTCTGTGTCACTATATATTTATATATAACAATCAGGTTATGCTTTCTAAATTAACACCTATAAAAGGGCTAAACTCACCAGAAAAACAAATATGACAGGTACTGTAAGATAGATTCATGTATACAATTTTATGGCCACGATAATATTTAAGTATTTCCTAATTCTACTTCTTGACATTTATTTTGTGACCCATGATATTAATGACTACATCTAGATGAAAATGATTTTTCTCTGCCTGTGCCATATTTTTTTCAGTGGAGAACAAATTAGACTTTGATTTAAAGTTTCAACATGGGATTGGGTTGTAGATGATAAACTACTCTATCGTTTTAAAGAATATGTATGTAATAAAATAAACTATATATAAATGCAAAATACTAATTTAAAAGGCTCATCAATTACCTTCTTCAAATACAATAAAAAGTAGCTATCAACTCAACATTTATATATTTTCATTTGTAGTGATATTCATGTATTGCAATATTGTCAAAAGAAAGCTAAAATATAATAAAGTTAAAATTGGAAACTCCTAGAGGCAGAGCCAAGATGGTGGAGTAGAGAAAGCACTGGACAGAACTCTCCCAATATTCCATTCCAAACAGCTTTAAAATTATGTGTCAAATCAAATTCTGGAGTGGCAAAGCCAATAAAAAGTCAAAGTGAGACATTCTTCCAGTCAAAGACAATTTAAGTATTTGGAAAGAGTAACCTGTGACATAGGAGTGGAGGCTGACTTGAAGGACAAGTGGATGAAACACACCAGTGTTTGGAATGGATAATAGAGACAGAAACTGCAATTGCTTTAAGAGATTTCAAACCAGAAATGGTAAGGGGACTTGGCAACTGGTCTGGAAGAGTTTACTAATCTCTTGGGGTATGTTATGATCTACGAGCAAACAAGAGTTCTTTTCTGCCCTGGAACTATGATCAAAGGTCCTATTTTCCTAGGACTGCAGGCTTTGATGTGCTAGTATTTCTCCTTACCCTGGAACTGCAAGGAAGGACTGCAACCCAGATGCTTCTAAGGCAATATAATAGGTCCCTACAGTCATTACCCCTATAATCTCCTCCTAACTAATTGTCTGACTGTAGCAGCAAGCACCCCAACATCCCCAGTGTGGCTGCCAACAAAGTTTACTGCCTATTCTATTGCCCTTAAGGCCTACTGATGGCTCTCAGAAGCATAGCCTGCTCCTATGTTACTAGGGCCTTGGGTGGACTGGACTGTGCTCCTCCCTCACTCTGGGACAACAGACTTTTTCTCTTAACCTTCTAAGTAGCTTTGGGGTTGGAAATTTGTTTCATTCCCTCCTTTTGGCTGGTTTCTCAAAAGAAGGATTCATTTGAGTGGTAATTTTAAGTTGTTTGGAAAGCCATCTGAGAAACACCAAGTGAGTACCTGCTTCTCCTATATCATCTTGGATCTGCCCTTCCACTCCAGTACCTCCTCTTAAACTTTCTTTAGGAGTAACTGAAACTCCTCTATTTCATTTATTATGCATTTTTCCCTGTATTAGGGTTTTACTAAGTTTTGCTGAGTGATTATTCTTGGTTATAATCCCAGATCTTTAGCCTCCCAGAATATTATGCTCCAAGTCCTCCAATTTATTTAATGTAATAACTGCTAACTCATGTGTGTACTAACTGTGGCTCCACAGCATCTGAATAGTTTATTTCTGGCTACTTGAAGTAGTTTCCTCCTGCTCTGGGAGCTTCAGAAAAGTACTGGGAGTTTTCATTTAGCTATATCTTTCTAATGGCAATCAGTGGATCTTTCAATTTCTATTTTATCTTTTGGTTCTAGGATTAGAGAAGCCTTAGTTTTCAATCCCATTTCTTTATTTTGAAATTTATAATAAAGTTGGGTTCTATTATCAGCATGGTGGGGATTAAGAACACTAAGTTTTCAAGCTTTTTTTCACTGTTTTCCTACTTAGTTTTCAGCTTATGGAAGTTTCCATTCTTCCAAAATGATATAATCTGGGGAGATGTACAGTTTTTATTCTCATGGTCTATACTTTCATTATTATTCACTAAGGGCTCTTGATCTTTTGAAAGCGATACTTTTCCCCAGAGACCTTCATCCCTTGTGACTAAAAGTACCCATCAGGAAATCCACTACCTCTTCACTTTTAGCAATCTTCTCTGCCACTTAATTATCACAGAAGCAAGGGAGGCAATTTTTATATAATTATCACTAGGTATAGGAAATGGAGTTACCAAACAAATGGAACTAACTGTTCTCATATCCAGTGCCACCTCTATCTCAGGAGTGTAGCCCAACTTTAAAAGTCAACAAAAAGGCTGGAAAAAAAAGCAAATAACAAACAAAAGGTGATTTTGAAAAAACAATGATCATAGAAAGTTACTAAGGTGAAAGGGAAGATCAAAACACAAACCTAGAAGAGTATAAAATTCCTGTATCCAAAATTTCAAAAATATATATATATATAAATTGTTCTCAGACTCACAAAGAAGTCCTGGAAAAGTTAGTTCAAAAAGAGTTTTTAAAATCAAAGAAGAAAGATAAAAAGAAATTGGCAAAATAAAAAAAAAAAACATGCAAGAAAATCATGAAAAGAGAGCCAGTAGTTTTGTAAAGGTGGCACAAAAAATGCTAAAGAAAACAACAGAATTGGGAGGGGGGGCAGAGCCAAGATGACAGAGTAAAAGCAGAAACTTGACTGAGCCCTTATGCCAACCAACTCCAATACCAAATATGACTCTAAACAAATTTTAGAGCTACAGAACCCTCAAAGTAACAGAAAGAAACAAATATCCTGATGAAGGCAGCCTGGAAGGCTGACAGGGAAGGTCTATTGCTGTTTAGATAGACAGCTGGGAGCCAAGCACAGTCCTGCACGAGTCTTCCACACCAAGAACCAGGGCAGCCCTGACCAGCTACACAGATTGGTCAGAGCAGACTTCAGGAGATTGAATTACTAGCAGCTGTGGTGGTTTCCAGACTTCTCAACCCATAAAGGTCAAAGAGAAAGTAAAAGGTCAGTGGGGAATTTTGATGTAACCAGGTGACTGCAGAGTGCTGTCCAGCCCCTACCCCCTGGGGGTTAATGGCCATGGAGGAGCTCAAGAAAGATTTTGAAAATCAAGCATAAAAAGTGGAGGAAAAATTAGAAAGAGAAATGGGAATAATTTTTAAAAAATTATGAAAAGTGAGTCAACAGCCTGCTAAAGGAGACTCAAAAAATATGAAAGAAAATGACATCTTAAAAAATAGACTAACTCAAATGGCAAAAGAGACTTAAAAAGCCAATGAGGAGAAGAATGCCTTTAAAAGCCTAATTTTGCCCAGATAGAAAAAGAATTTCAAAAACTCACTGAAGAGAATAAGTCCTTCAAAATTAGATTAAAGCTAATGGATGCCAATTATATTATAAGAAATCAAGGTACTATAAAACAGAACCAGACAAATGAAAAAAAAAATAGAAGGCAATAAATTTGAAATATCTCATTGGAAAAACCACTAACCTGGAAAATAGATCTAGGGGAGATAATTTAAAAATTATTGGACTACCTGAAAGCCATGATCAAAGAAAGAGCCTAGAAATCATACTTCAAGAAATTCTCAAGGAAAATTGTCCTGATCTTTTAGAACAAGAGGGTAAAATAGAACTTGAAAGAATTCATCGATCACCTCTTGAAAAATATTCCAAAAAGAAAACTCCTAGGAGTAATATAGCCAAATTCGAGAGTTCCCAAGTCAAGGAGAAAGTATTACAAACTGTTAGGAAGAAACAATTTGAGTATTGTGAAAACACAATCAGGATAACACAGGACATGGCAGCTTCTACACTGATGGATAAAAGGGCTTGGTTTATGATATTCCAGAAATCAAAAGAGCTAGGATTAAAACAAAGAATCACCTACCCAGCAAAACTGAGTATAATGCTTCAAGTGAAAATATGTTCATTCAATGAAATAGAGGACTTTCAAAAATTATTTTTTTTTTCCTTTGGAGGGGAATTGAAGTTAAGTGACTTGCCCAATGTCACATGGCTAGTAAGTGTGCCAAGCATCTGAGGCGATATTTGAACTCAGGTCTTCCTGACTCCAGGGCCAGTGTTCTATTAACTGCATCACCTAGCACCCCCCTTTCAAATATTCTTTTTTTTTTTCATTAAGAAGAAAATTGACTTTATTCGTTCCTTTTTGCTCTTTTTTTTAAACAAATGCTTTATTAACTTCTGTTTTACTTCATTCATTCCGGCCAGATTTTGAGTTACAATCATTTCCCCCCCATTATTCCCCTACCCAACCTCCCAGAATAGCATTCCCACAAGATATCGCTTCCTCCAATCTGCTCTCTCCCATACCTTCTCCCATTCAAATTTTCCATTAGAGGAAGGTGAATCTTTGTGTCTCAGTGCCTGCACATCTTATCTCCCTATTACAAGCAAAAGAGTATTAATATTGGTATTTATATATATTTGAAACATTTAATGTTAGGACCTCGAATTTCAGATCCATTTCCTTCCTCCCTTGTCACCCATTCCCTCTTGGGAGATAAGTAATTCAATACATGTTGTACATGTCTGGCTATGCAAAACATTATCATAGATGTAGATATATTGTACAAGGCTGCTTATAATTCCCTCCCACTCATCCCACCCCCCACCTGGTCCATTCCCTACATGATCCTGTCCCTCTTCTATAGTGGGTACTTCCAACATCCCCTCCCCCCTTGGATGCCCTCCCATCCATCATCCCTCCTCTCATCCCCCTTCCCCCTATTCTGCTGAAGGTTGAGATATCCCATTTAGTAGGTATGTCATTCCCTCCCTGCACCAAATTCAATGTGAATGTGGTTTTGCCTTTGTAGCCTTCCTATTCTCCCCCTCCCTTGCAACCACTTCCCTTTGCTTCTTCTACATGGGATAGTTTACCCTACCATGTCTCTCCCCATCTCCTCTTGCCACTTTCCTCTCTCACCTCATAATTTCATCCCTTGAATATTCTCTCTTCCCAACAAATTCAACCTATGCCCTCTATCCATATAAAACTGTAAACATATACACACACATTCACATATGTATTCATATGACCACACACCCTTCTTCCATTATTTTCATAGTGAGAAAGATATCATCAGTCACTCTTATTGCTTTTCCATATAGGAATGTAAATAGTTCAACTTTGATAAGTTCCTTTTGATTTATTTTCCCTGATTACCTTCTCAGGCATCTCTTCCTTCTTGCATCTGGATGTCAAATTTTCCGTTCAATTCTGGTTTTTTTCCTCAAGAATGCTTGAAAGTCCTCTATTCCACTGAATGACCATATTTTCCCCTGAAACAAAATACTCAGTTTTGCTGGGTAGGTGACCCTTGGGTTCATTCCCAGTTCTTTTGCCCTCTGGAATATCATATTCCATGCCCTTCAATCCCTCAGTGTAGAAGCTGCCAGGTCCTGGGCTATTCTGATTGTGTTTCCACAATATTGAAATTGCTTCTTCCTGGCTGCTTGTAGTATTTTCTCCTTGATCTGGGGATTCTGGAACCTGGCTATAATATTCCTGGGAGTTTTCTGTTTGGGATCTTTTTCAGGAGGTGATCTGTGGATTCTTTCAACCTCTATTTTGCCCTCTGGATCTAAAACATCAGGGCAGTTTTCCTTGAGAATTTCTTGAAGGGTGATTTCTAGGTTCTTTCTTTGATCATGGCTTTCAGGTAGTCCAATAATTTTTAAATTGTCTCTCCTGGATCTATTTTCCAGGTCAGTGGTTTTTCCCATGAGATATTTCACATTGCCTTCTAATCTTTCATTTGTTTGGATCTGCTTAACATCATCTTGATTTCTCATAAAGTCATTAGCTTCCATTTGCTCCAGTCTAACTCTGAAGGAATGAATCTCCTCAGTGAACTTTTGAGATTCTTTTTCCATCTGGCAAATTTGACTTTTTAAGGCATTCTTCTCCTCATTGCCCTTTTGGGCCTCCTTTGCCATTTGAGTTAGTCTATTTTTTAAGGTGTTGTTTTCTTCAGTCAGGCTGTTGATCCTCATTTCATACTTTTCCTGCATCCTTCTCATTTCTCTTTCCAATTTTTCCTCCACTTCTCTTATTTGATTTTTAAAGTCCTTCTTAAGGTCCTCTATGGCCTGCAACCCGCTCATGTTTTCCCCTGGGGCTTTTGGATCAGGACTTCTGACCTCACAGTCCTTTTCCTGCTCTATGCCCCCAAAATAGGAGTCTAGGGTTGCATTTTTCTGTTTCCTTTGCCTTGGCATGTTGCCACTTAATTGTGTGACTTTTGGGCTTGTTGCCACTCTATTGCTTTAAGGCCAGATAGAGGAATTTTCGTCCCGAACGTGTGGGGGGCAACTTCCGTTTCTGGCAAGCTATAAACCCACCCACGACTTCCACCCTAGATCACAATCCATATCCAGGGAGGTTAAAGCAAGAGAGATTACCCCCCAAGACTGATCGCTGGATATCCCCACAATTCGGAGGCTGGGAGCTGGAGCTGCCTCTGAAAACTACAAAATAGTGTTTGTCCTCAGTGGCTTCTAGCCCCCAGGGGAGGGAGCTGATGCATTTCCCAAATACTGGTCCCAAAGTCCATAGGACACTAACCTCTCTCTTTGTCCTAGGCATGTCTATGTTGATAATTCTGGAGTCTCCACAGCTCCTGGTGTTCTGGGGTTCCTCCAGCCAGCTGCTGGCCCTGCTGCCCTGGGGCTAAAACCTCTGCACTGCCAGGTCCCATACCACTGCGCTGGTCCTTCCTGCAGGGCTGCTGGGCTGTCCTCAGCGGGAGGTTAGCTTCTCTGTGTCGTTCTGTGGGTGCTGGGGCTCCAGAAGTTGTTCAGAGTCCCCTTTTACATAGTTTGGGGGGAATCTGGGGGCAGAGTGGCTTGGACCCGCTGTTTCTACTCTGCTATCTTGGCTCCGCCCCCTTTTAAATATTCTTGATGGAAAAAACAGAGCTGAACAGAAAATTTCACTTTCAAATACAAGAAGCAAAAGAAGCATGAGAAGGTAAACAGGAAAAAGAAATCATAAGCAACTTATTAAAGTTAAACTATTTACATTCCTACATGGAAAAAAATGATAATTGTAACTCATGAGACTTTGCTCAGTATGATGATAGTTGAAGGGAATATAACACACACACACACACACACACACACACACACACACACACACACACACACACACATATATACATACGTATATACGTATATGTATATATATGTGCATATGTATAGATATGTATGTGTGTGTATAAATAAGTAAATAAAGAAATAAAGAAATATACACATATGTATGGGAGGATATATGTGTATATATATGTCAGTGTGTGTATATGTGTGGACATGGACACATAGAGGGCACAGGATCAGGTGAATAGGAAGGGATGTTATATAAAAAAACAAAATTAAGAGGTGAGAGAAGAATATAATGAGAAAAGGGGACAGGTAGAGATAGAATAGGGTAAATTATCTCATTAAAAAAAGAGGCAAGAGAAAACTGTCACAATGGCAGGGAAGAGCAGGAAGGTGAAAGGGAATGGGTAAACCTTACTCTCATTGAAGTTGGCTTAAGGAAGAAATAACATACAGAATCATTTGGGTAACTTACCCTATAGGAAAGTAGAAGGGAAAGGGACAAGAATGGGGTGATAGAAGGGAGGGCAGATAGGGGAAAGGGTAGTTAGAAGCACACATTTTTGAAAAGGGACAGAGTCAAAGTTGAAAATAGGAGAAGTGTGTGACAGGATAGAATGAAGGGAAATACAGTTAGTCTTTCACAATATAACTATTATGGAAACATTTTTGCATACCTATGTATATACAACTTATATTGAATTGCTTTTCTTCCCAGTGATGTGGGAAGAAGGGAAAAAACCTGGAAATCAAAATTTTAAAAACTGTTAAAATTGTTTTTACATGCAACTGGGAAATAAGATACACAGGCACTGGGGTACAGAAATCCATCTTGCCCTACTAGGAAGTTAGAAGGGAGATAGGGGAGGATATAAGAGGGGGCAGATTGGTGGAAGGGGTATTCAGTAGGCTTATCATCGGGTGAGGGATAGGGGTACATGGAGAGAAACTTTGCAACTCAAAATCCTTTCAAAATGAATATTGGAAACTAAAGATAAATAAAAGCATCTTAAAAATAAAATAAAATAAAAAGAATAAAAGAAACCAAATTTGCTTAATGGTAATAGAAGCACACAAGTCCACTGACAAGAAAAACTCTAACAAAAGTGGAATTGGTCAAATTGGAAAATATACACAAAAATTCCATTTTAAAAAATACTCCTTTAAAAGTAGAATTGGGTAAATGGAAAGGTATGTAAAAATCCTCAATGAAGAAAATAATTCTTTAAATATTAGAATTGGAAAAGTGGGAGCTAATGATTTGTTCAGACATCAGGACAAAATCAAAACCAAAGCAGTTAAAACAAACAAAAAAGAAAAGAAAAGAAAAGAAAAGAAAAGAAAAGAAAAGAAAAGAAAAGAAAAGAAAAGAAAAGAAAAGAAAAGAAAAGAAAAGAAAAGAAAACGTGAAGTAACACGTTGGAAAAAAATATGATTTGGAAAATATATTGAGGATTGTGATCCTGCCCTAGGAGGATATTTGGACTTTATGAAAGGCATGATAAAAAAACCAACCAACCAACCAAACAAACAAAACAAAACAAAACAAAAACCAAAGAAGAAGAACTAAGATATTATCTTTCAAGACATTCTCAAGGAATTGATCATTTCCTGGAAAAAAAATGATTGCCAAATGACAACTACTAGGAATATTACATCCAAATGGCAGAACTCCCCAGTTTAAAAAAATATTACAAGCAGTAAAATAAAACATTTATAATATCATGGAGTCATAATTAGTATAACATAATATTTTGCACCTTTTATCTTAAAAGATTGGAGGACTTGGAATATGATATTCCAAAAGGCAAAAGAGCATTACAACAAAGAATCACAGAAACAGCAAAACTGTATAATAATCTGTCATGGGAAGTAAAAGGATATTCAGTGAAGCATAATATTTTGAAGCATTCCTGATGAAAATACCAGAACTCAATAAAAAAAACATTACATTCAAAGATGAGTCAAGAGAAGCATTAAAAAAATAAACAAGAAAGATAACCCATAAGGGATTCATTAAGATTAAACTGTTTACATTTCTACATAGGAAAAATGATATGTATATCTCCTAAGAACTTTATCGTTATTAGGACCATTATCAGAAACACGCATAGACAGAGGACACAGAAGTGAGTTAAATATAATGAAGAATGTACTGGCATAAGGAAAAGTAGAGAAACAGAATGGGGGTAAATTACCTGGCATAAAAAGGGTTCAAAAGAGTTTTTATGCTTAAGGGGAATATGGGGGGAAAGCAAGGGGGCAATTGAACCTTATTTTCTTCAGAATTGACTAAAACACATAATAACATACATGCTCAGTTGGGCACAGAAATATATCATCCCCTACAGGAAAGTAGGAAGGTAAGGGGAGAAGAGAGAAAGTATAGTGCTGATAGAAGGGATGTGGGAAGACACTTTGGAATTCAATTTTTTTTAAATGTTAAAATCTGTTTTTACATGCAATTAAAAATATTTTAAATCCCCTCTAAAAGGCAAAATAAAAAAAATCTAAATCTAAACAAAGACAGAACTGAACAGAGAATCTTACCTTCAAATATAAGATGCAAGAGAAGCATAAAAATAGAAAAAAATCAAATAGAAATCAGCAAGAACTCAATAAGCTTTTTTTTTTTAAACCTTTCTGGGGGCATTAGGTTCTGCAGTGCATAGAGTGCTATGTAGAGTCAAGAAGGCTCATCCCCTTGAGTTCAAATATAGCCTCACACACTAGCCATGCAACCATAATTGTAAAATAACCTTGAGAAAGAAATGACAATCAACTATAATATTTTTACCAACAAAACCTCAAATGGGAGCCAAGATGGTGGAGTTAGTAGTAAATCACTTGCTCCCTCATATTCACTTCAGAATAATCATAAAATAGTACACCAGAACAAGTCCTGGAATAGCAATGCCAGCATAAAGATAGGGTGGAAGAATATTTTAGTCCCGGAAACTTGGAGCATCAGCAAGAAAAGTTGATCTCACTCAGGTAAAAGTGGGGCACACTTCTAGACAGAAAGTGTCCCAGCAAGCCAGCAACAAGTCCCACCTCTGCAAATCATGGGGAGGGCCTGAGCCCCAGTGGGGTGGACTAGGCAAACACCAACACCAGGACCCCCTACATGACTTAGTATAACCAGAGGAACCCAGAAGATACCAGTTTGGAGAAGAACTATTTGCTTCAACCCCAGGCAGAAAGCTGGCCTCTAGTGGCCAGACCTCTACATGCTTTGGTGAGCCCAGGATAGCTGAACATCTTCTAGCTGCCAGACCTTCAGGTACTTCTATGCAACCTGGTGGAAAAAGACATCCTCCAAAGGCCAGACATTCAAGTGCTTTAGTAAAGCCCCTGGGAAATACAGAAAAAAAAAAAAAACAACCCATGTGGCCTCAGAACATGCCAGACACAATAACTAAGACCCCAGTTCTACAACAGGTAAGCTGCCAGACCCCTACAGTTTCCAGGTGGTAGTACCAGAGGTCCCAGCGCAAAATGTCAGAGACCAGGACTCTGGTTCCCAACACAAGAACCTTAGGACAGTACCCACTATGCTCCAGCAGGAGACCTCAAAAATTAGAATGAGACAAATTGAAGCTAAAGCCTCTATGAGGCATCAAGGATCAGTCAAACAAAATCTAAAGAATTAAAAAAGAAGAAAAGTTAAAATATCTCATTAGAAAAACAACTGACCTAGGAAATGGATCCAGAAGAGATAATCTAAGGATAACTGATCTTCCAGAAAGTCATGATGAAAAAAAAGAGTCTGGATAATATTTTCTAAGGAATGATCAAGAAAAATTGCTCTGGGAAACTAGAAACAGAGGGAAAAATAGTTACAGAAAGAATCGACCAAACACTTCCAGAAAGAGATCCCAAATCGAAAACACCAAGGAATATCATAGCCAAATTCCAGAATTATCAGGTCAAAGAGAAAATACTACAAAGGGCCAGAAAAAAAAATTAAATTCATAGAACTTCAGTCAGGATCACACAGGACCTTGCAGTTTCTACATTAAAAGATCAATGGGATTGGAATATGATATTTTGTTAGGCTAAAGAACTTGGACTGGGGGCAGAGCCAAGATGGTGGAGTAGAAACAGCACTTCCAAGGAGCTCTAGCCCACACCACTTCAAAATTATGTAAAAGGGAGACTCTGAACAACCTCTGGAGCTCCAGAATCCACAAAATTACACAGAAGCTAACCTCCCGCTGAGGACAGCCTGGCAGCCCAGCAGGGAGCAGCCACTGCAGTGATCTGGGAGCTGCCAGCACAGCACTCTTGGAGCTGAGTCCAGGTCTGAGTGAGTCTGAAGTTTTAGCCCCAGGGTGGCCAGACCAGCAGCCAGCTGGAGGGACCCCAGAACACCAAGAGCTGTGGCATTTCCAGAATTATCAACATATAGATGCCTAAGACAAAGTGAGAGGTCAGTGGCCCATGGACTTTGGGACTGGTTGGGAGAGGTGTGGCCTTTTTCCCCTGGGGACAAGAAGCTGCTCCAGAGCCAGCAAAGCTTGTGCCACTTTGCCACATTGCAGCTTCAGCTGAGAGGGGGGTCAATGGAAGGGAGGGCAGACTGCGGGGGAGGGGGTTGGAAGCACCTACTTTTGAAAAGGGACAGGTTCAAAGGGGGAGTGGACCAGGTGCAAGGTGGGATGGGAGGGAGGGAAATTTAGTCAGTCTTTTACAATATATCTACTATGGTAATGTTTTGCATAGCTACACATGTACAGTATATACTGAGTTGCTTCTCTCCCTTTTAAAACCAATTTTAAAATACATAAATAATATGATTAATACTATTGTGCATAAAATTGGGAGATAAGATGTGCAGGCATTGGGGCCCAAGGGTTCACTTTGTCCTACTGGAAAAGTTGAAGGGGGTATGGGAGAAGAGATGGGAGAGAGCAGAATGGATGAGGGGATATCCTGTGGGACGGCTATATTGGGGTGGTGTGGAGGGGAAAATGGGGAAAAATTATAAATCAAAATCTGATGGAAATTAATGATGTAAACCAGAAGTTAATAAAAAAATGTCCTAGAGAGAGAGAGAGAGAGAGAGAGAGAGAGAGAGAGAGAGAGAGAGAGAGAGAAGAACTTGGACTACAACCAAGGATCAAGTTCCCAGCAAGACTGTGCATCATCTTTCAGGCAAGGAGATGGTCATTCAATGAAATAAGGTACTTCTAGGCCTTCCAGATAAGAAGGACAGAGTTTAATGGAAAATTTGATCTACAAATAAAAGTCGCAAAAGAGACATAGAAAAGTAAACAGAAAAAATACAAACATCCAACCCGTCCCCCAAACACACAGAGAAGTTGTTACTCAATATGAGCAAACTGTTTACATCCTTATATGGGAGGATGATAGCTGTCAATATTGAGAATTGTATATATATATATAATCATGACATTTAAAGGTATATATATATATATATGTATATATATATATATATATCATGTCAATTATTAATATATATCCCTTTAAAATGTCATGATAATTATACAATTCTAAATATATATATATATATATATGGAGAGAGAGAGAGAGAGAGAGAGAGAGAGAGGGTTTCAGTATAAATTAAATAATGTGATGATAAAAAAGTCATTAAATGGTACAAATGAATTGAAATAGGAGAAGAGGAAAGGAAGGGGCAGAAATGGGTTAATTATGCTACATGAAAAGACATAAATACATATTATAGTAGAGGGAAAAAAGGGAGGGAGATGAACATATTTTGAACTTTACTCTCATTGGATTTTGTTCAAGGAGGGAATAACATACTCAGTTAAGCATAGGGAACTAATGTGGAGAGTTGTAAAAACTTATGCGAGTTTGCAGGTTCCATAAGAATCTAGCCCACTGTTCTCTACAGCGTAATAATAAACTTTACAATTTCTGCTTCAAAAAAACAAACAAACAAAAAAAAACTTATTGTAGTAGAGAGAAAAAAGGGAGGGATCACTCAAATTTACTCTCATGGAACTTGGCTTAAGGAGGGAATAACATGCTTTTTTAATTTAAAAATCTAATATGGCCTACAGGAAGTAATAGGGGAAAGGGGGAAAAAAGTGGGAGGTTAGAAGGGAGGGAAGAAGTAGTAAAGGAAAAGTATAGGAAATTGAAGGGGGACTGTTATGGAGTGAATATGGAGAGAGGCAATGGTCAAAAGGAAAATTCTTATGGAGGAGAAAAGTGAAATAAAAGTATAAACAGAAGAGGGGATAGGATAAACAGAAAGTTGTAGATTATAAGTATAATTGTTAATATGAACAGGATGAACTCTCCCATAAAACAGAGGTGGATAGCAGAATGAAATAAAGCCATAATCTTACAATATACTGTTTACCAGAAACACGTTTGAAAACAGAAGATTCACACAGGTTAAAGGTAAAAGACTGGAGTAAAATAGATTATACTTCAGCTAAGGTAAAAAAAGAAAACAGGGTTAGCAAGACTAATCTCAGAGAAATCAGAAGCAAAAAGAGATTTAATTAAAAGTCATAAGTAAGGAAACTGTATCCTCCTAAAAGTCACCATTGACAATGAAGCAATATCATTACTAAACCCATGCACAAAGTGCTTCCAAATTCTTAAATGAGAAGTTAAGGGACTTTGAGGAAGAAATAGATAGTAAAACTAAACCAGTGGGGGACCTCAATATACTTCTATCTGAACTTGATAAATCTAACATCAAAATAAACAAGAAAGAAGTTAAGGAGGGGAATAGAATATTAGAGAAGGTTGATATGATAGCTCTCTAGGCAGCTAGGCGGCACAGTTAGTAGAGCACTGGCCCTGGAGTCAGGAGGACCTGAATTCAGATCCAGCCTCAGACACTCAACACTCACAAACAAAAACCTAGCCCTGTGACCTTGGGCAAGTTACTTAACCCTAATTGCCCTCCAAAAAGAAAAAAAAAGGTAATACACATTCTTCTCAGTGCTAACTGTTACATACACAAAAATCAATCATGTAATAGGACATAAAAACCTCATAATCCAGTGCAGAAAGGTAGAAATACTAAATGCACCCTTTTCAGATCATAATGCAATAAAAATCATATGTAATAAAGGGCCATGGAAAGATTGATTAAAAACTAATTGGAAGGGGCAGAGCCAAGATGGTGGAGTGGAAACAGCACTTCCTTGGAGTTCTGGCCCACACCACTTCCAATATATATATAAATGGGGATTCTAAACAACCTATGGAGCTCCAGAACCCACAAAATGACACAGAAGAGCTAACCTTCCACTGAGAACAATCTGGCAGCCCTGGAGGTAGTGGCCAGCCAAGCACTCTGGGAGCCAAGCCCAGGCCTGAGTGCCTCAGATTTTTTAGCCCCAGGGCTGCCAGACCAGCAGCCAGCTGGTGGGACCCCAGAATACCAGCAGCTGTGGCATCTCAAGAATTATCAATACATAGATGCTTAGGACAAAGTGAAAGGTCATTGGCCTATGGACTTTGGGACTGGTTGTGAAAGTGCATGGCCTCTTCCTGGGGGTGAAATGCCACTGATTAGCCTCAGCACAGCAAGTGCTATGTAGCAGCTTCAGTACCTGGCCTGCAGACTGTAGGGAGATGCGGCAATCAGTTTTGGGGGTAATCACTCTTGGTTTAACCTTCTTGGATCTAGATTGTGGTCTGGGGGGAAGTCTTGTGGTGTGTAACCAGCTTGCCAGAGTGTGTGGAGGCTTTAGAGAGGGCAGACAACTAATATCTCTGGCAGCTGAGAAAACCCAAGCATTTGGGACAGAAGCTCCCCTGGCTGGTGTCATAGTCCTACAGTGGCAACAAGCCCAAAATTCAAGTAATTGAGTGGCAACATGCCTAGGTAAAGGAGACAAAATAAACAGAAAAATTCAACATTAGACTCATATTTTGGGAGCAAAGAGGATCAAAGCATGGAACAGGAGGAGGACTGTGAGGTCAGAAATCCTACACCAAAAGCCCCAAATGAAAATACTAGCTTTTTACAGGCCATAGAGGACCTTAAGAAGCAGATAAGAAAAGTGGGGGGAAAATTGTGAAGAGAAATGAGAAAGATGCAAGAAAAGTATGAAATGAGAGTAACCAGCCTGACTGAGGAAAATAACACCTTAAAAATAGATTAACTCAAATGGGAAAAGTGGCTCAAAAAGGCAATGAGGAGAAGAATGCTTTAAAAAGCTGAATTTTCGACATGGAAAAAGAATCTCAAAAGCTCACTGAGGAGTATCATTCCTTCAGAATTAGACTGGTGCAAATGGAAGATAGGGACTTTATGAGAAATCAAGATGCTATTAAGCAGATCCAAACAAATGAAAGAATAGAAAGCCGTGTGAAATATCTCATGGGATAAACCACTGACCTGGAAAATAGATCCAGGAGAGACAATCTAAAAATTATTGGACTACCTGAAAACCATGATCAAAGAAAGAACCTACAAATCATCCTTTAAGAAATTCTCAAGGAAAATTGCCATGATGTTTTAGAACCAGAGGGCAAAATAGAGGTTGAAAGAGTCCACCAATCAGCTCCTAAAAAGATCCCAAAATGAAAACTCCTAGGAATGTTATAACCAGGTTCCAGAATTACCAGGTCAAGGAGAAAATATTACAAGCAGTCAGGAAGTAACAATTTGAATACTGTGGAAACACAATCAGAATAGCACAGGTTTTGACACCTTATACTGAGGGAATGAAGGGCATGGAATATGATATTCCACAGGGCAAAGGAGCTGGGATTAAAATGAAGAATCAACTACCCAACAAAACTGAATATCATGTTTCATGGGAAAATATGGTCATTCAGTGGATGAGTTTCAAACATTCTTGAGGAAAAAACCACAGTTGAATAGAAAATTTGATATTCAGATACAAGAAGCAAGAGATGCTTGATAAGGAAAGAGGGAAAAGAAATCATAATGAATCTGTAAAATTTGAATTATTTACATTCCTACATGGAAAAACGATAACTGTAACTGATGAAACTTTTCTCAGTATGAAAATAGTAGAAGAAGGGCATATGTGCATATGAATACATATGTGAATATGTTTATATACGTTTACAGGTATACTTAGATAGAAGGCAAAGGTTGAATTCAAGAGGAAGTGATGATACTTAAAAGGTGAAATTAAGAGGTGAGAGAGGAATATACCTAGAGGAGATGGGAAGAGATATAATGGGGCAAACTATCTCATATAGAAGAGGCAAGGCAAAATGGTTACAAGGGAGGGAAAGAACAGGAAGGCAAAAAGGCAAAACCTTATTCTCATTCAATTTGGATCAGGGAGAGAATGACATACATATTAAATAGGATATCTCGCCCTACAGGAGAGTAGGGGGGAAGGGGATGAGAGGGGAAGGAGGGGAGGGGGGAAGGGGGAAGGGAAGTTGGAAGTACCCACTTATGAAAAGGGACAGGATCAAAGTAGGGAATAGACCAAGTGGGAGGTGGGATAGGAGGGAGGGAAATATAGTCAGTCTTTTACAGTATATCTACTATGGTAATGTTCTACATAGCTACACATATTGAACATATATTGAATTGATTATCTTCTGAGTAAGGGTGGGTGACAAGGGAGGAAGGTAATGAATCTGGAACTCAAAGTTTTAAAATCAAATGTTTGAAAATGTATAAATACTATTATTAATGCTATTTTACATATAATTAGGAAATAAGATACACAGGTGGGGGCACAGAGATTCACCTTGCCCTACTGAAAACGTTGAAGGGGGTATGGGAGAAGATATGGGAGAGAGCAGATGGGGTGAGGGGATATCCTTTGGGACTGCTATTCTGGGGTGGAGGGTTGGGAAAAATGGGGAAAATTCTGTAACTCAAAATCTCATGGAGATGATTGATGTAAACCAGAAGTTAATAAACATTTGGAAAAATTAAAAAAAAAACTAATTGGAAACTAAAGAATCTAAACCTAAAGATTGAGTTAGTCAAACAACAAATCATAGAAACAATAACTTTATTCAAGAGAATGACAATAATGAGACAAGATACTAAAACTTATGGGAAAGAGCAAGAGAGATGCTTAGGGGAAGTTTTATATCTCTTAATGCTTACATGAATAAAAGAGAGAAAGAGGAGATCAATGAATTGGGCACACAACTGAACAAGCTAGAAACAGAACAAATTGAAAATCACCAACTAAAATGAGAAGTGTAATTAATAAAATTGAAATTAAAAAAGCTATTGAGTGGGGTGGCTAGGTGGCGCAGTGAACAGGGCTCTGGCCCTGGAGTCAGGAGGACCTGAGTTCAAAGCCATCCTCAGACACTTAACCCTTACTAGCCATGTGACTTTGGCAAGTCACTTAACCCCAATTGCCCTCCAAAAAAAAGGAAAAAAAATTGGGGCGGCTAGGTGGCACAGTGAGTAAAAGTGTCAGCCTCGGTGTTGGGATGACCTGAGATTGAAACCGGCCTCAGCAAATGAGCACCCACACATAAATAATGACTAGCCATGTAACCTTGAGCAAGTTACTTAACCCCAATTGCTTTTTAAAAAAGCTATTGAACCAATAAACAATACTATGATCTGTGGGGTTTTTTTTAATATAATAAAATTGATGAACCTTTAGTCAATTTGGATTAAAGAAGAAAACCAAAATTCCAGATCAAAAATGAAAAGGGTCAATTTATCTCCAATTAAGAGGAAATTAAAACAATAATTAGGAATCATGTTGCTCAATCACATCCCCATGAATATGACAATCAGTGAAAAGGATGAATATTTTAAAACATATAATTTACCCAGATAATTCTAGAGAAAATAAAATACTTAAATAACCTCATCGTAGAATTCAAAATTGAACAAGGCATGAATGGGCAACAATGAACCTATTAAGTGCCATACTAATCAACCTACCCAAAAAATGTTTTTTGAGCTAGAAAAAAATAGTGACAAAATTCATCTGGAACAACCAAAGTTGCAGAATGTCAAGGGAATTAATGAAAAGAAATGCTAGAGAAGGTGGCCTGTAATACCAGAGAGGTAAGAAAATGCTTTTATAGTTGATGGGAAGAGTGAAGAGTTGAGTGAGTGCAAACCTTACACTCATTAGAATTGGCTCAAAACAGGAATAGCATACACAGTCAATCAGATATAGAACTCCATTTACATTATTAGAAAGTAAAAGGGAAATAGAATAAAAGAAAGGGGAGCTATAGAAGGGAGGGAAGCTGCAGGGATGGGGTTTCAAAAGCATAACACTTCTGAGGAGGGACAAGGTGAAAGGAGTGAGAGAATGTAATAAATGGGGGTATGATGGAGGGAAATGCAATTAACATGAGTAACTTTAAAAAAAATGAAGCATGTTTCTATGTTAAAGGAATCCTTTTTCTAACATAAAGAGTCATTCCCCAATTGATAAATGATCAAAAGACATGATCAGTTTTTTGATGAAGTAATCAACACTATCTATAGCCATGTGAAAAAAATGGTCTAATTCAATACTGATTGGTGAAATGCATATTAAAACAATTCTGAGGTACTACCTCATACATAATAGGCTGGCGAATAAGACAGAAGATGTAGATGACAAATGTTGGAGGGAATGTGGGAAAAAAATGAGACATTAATGATCTGTTGGTGGAATTGTAAACTGATTCAACTATTCTGCATAGCAATTTATAACTATGACCAAAAGGATATAAAACCAGATATAGCCTTAGACCTAGAAAGGGCACTAAGTCTGAATCCCCAAAGAGAATTCAAAAAGCTAGAAAAAAGGACTTTTTGTACAAATATATTTATAGCAGCTCTTTCTCTGGGGATAAAGAAATAGAAATTGAAGGGATGACCATCAATTGGGGTATGGCTGAACAAAATGTGATATGTGATTATAGGGCAATGTTTTTTATTATAAGAAACAATGAGCACGATGCTCTCATAAAAAATGGAAGGACTTGCATGGGCTAATGCAAAGTGAAACATACTGTCTGCAAAGTAACCAGAAATATTGCAAAATGATCAGCTATGAATGACTTAGCTATTCTCAAGTTTACAACTATCAAAGACAACTTTGCAATGTGATAAAAAAGTGCTATCCATGCCCAAAGAAATGATAGTATGTAAGCTCAGATTGAAGCATATTTTTTCCTTTTTAAGTTTATTTTTCTTTAGTTATTTCCCCCTATGTTTTCTTTCACAACAAAACCATTATGGGTATGTTTTGCATGACTACACATGTATAACCTATATGTACAAAATATTTATATCATATCTGTTCTAGTGGCAAAAATTGGAAATAGAGGGGATGCCCATCAGAAAGGGAAAGGCTAAACAAGTTGTGGAATATGAATATGATGGAACAGAATTGTGCTGTAAGGAATGATGTGCATGATGCTCCCAGAAAAACCTGGGGAAGTTTCATGGTATGAAAATTAATGGAGAGATTAATGAAATTGAAATAAATTTTAAAAGTTAAAACAATAAATAACATTAGGAGTTGGTTTATATTAAAAAACAACAGTGAAATAAGATAACCCATTAATTATTTTGTGAGAAGAAAAAGAAGGGTGGAACCAAGATGGCAGAGTAAAAGCAGGAACTTGTTTGACCTGCTTCAACCACCCACAATACCTATACAAATGACTCTAAACAAATTTTAGAGCTGCAGACCCTACAAAGAGACAGAAAGAGCCAAAACTCCTGTTGAAAGTAGCCTGGCAGGCTGACAGGAAGGATCTATCACAATGGCCTTAGACCAGAGTGCAATTCCATGTAAGCCATACCTGCAAAGACCCACAGCACAGACTGGCCTGAAAAGACATCAGAAGAGTGAATCACTTGCAGCTCTGGTGGTTTCTAGACTTGTCAACCCATAAAGACTGAAGAGAAAATTCAAGAGTTCAGGGGAACTCTATTGATCCTAGGTAAGAGAAGAGCACTGTCTGTCCCCTTGGCCCAGGGAAGTGGAGGTGTCAACAGGTGCAGCAACTGCTGTGGTGCCAGCCTCCTGACCTCCAGGCCTACAGATCATAGGGGGACCAAGCGAAGGTCCAAAGGACAATTGCTGGAGTCTCTTTGCTGTCACTGAGGCAGGAATCTCTTGCTTTGCTCTACTTGGATCTGTGTCACAGTGTTGGGGGCAGTCCTGGGGAGAGGAGTGCTAACATGGCAGAGTTTGTTGAGGTTATGGATAGCGAATCCTCCTTATAATTCCGAGGCAATTGCCAAGAATGGGCTCAAACAACATCTGCACAAAACTTCAGACATTTGGGACAGCATTCTTCACTCTAGAAGCAGAGTTCTACTCTGGGAAAGAGATCAAAAGTCAAGATATTGGCTGGCAAGATGAATAAACAAAGGAAGCATAATAAAACTATAGAATCATTTTTTGGTGACAAAGAAGATCAAGACATAGAACCAGAAGAAGACAAAAAAGTAAAAATCCATGCATCATATCTTCCTAGAAAAATATGAATTGGTCACAGGCCATGGTAGAGCTTGAGAAGAATTTTGAAAACCAAGTAAGAGAAGTAAAGGAAAAACTAAGAGAAATGATAATGATGCAACAAAATCATGAAAAACGAGTTAACAGATTGCTAAAGAAAAGCCAAAAAATACTGAAGAAAATAACACCATAAAAAATAGACTAATTCAAATGGCAAAGGAGGCTCAAAAAGCCAATGAGGAGAAGAATGCCTTAAAAAAGCAAAACTGGTGAGATGGAAAAGGAATTTCAAAAACTCACTGAAGAAAATAATTCCTTCAAAATTAGATTGGAGCAATTGGAAACATAATGAGAAACTACAAAAATAGATAAAAACAAATGAAAAAATAGAAGGCAATGTTAAATGTCTCATTGGAAAAACCACTGACCTGGAAAATAGATACAGGAGAGATAATTTAAAAATTATTGGACTGAATATAACTGAAAGCTATGATGAAATAAGGAGCTTAGATATTATCTTTCAAAAAATTGTCAAGGAAAACTGCCCTGATAGTCTAGAATCAGATGTCAAAATAAAAATTTTAAATGTTCACTGATCTACTTTTGAAAAAGGAAACTCCTAGTAATATTATAGCCAAATTCAAGAGTTCTCAGGTCAAGGAGAAAATACTGTAAGCAGTCAGGAGTAAACAATTGGTGTATTGTGGAAACACAATCAGCAAAATACAAAATCTAAGCAGCTTCTACATTAAGGGATTGAAGGGCTTAGAATATGATAGTCAGGAGGTCAAAGGAGCTAGGATTAAAACCAAGAATCCCCTACCCAGCAAAACTGAGTATACTGTTTCAAGGGAAAATATGTTCATACAATGAAATAGAGGACTCTGAAGCATTCTTGATGAAAAAATCAGAATTGAACAGACAATTTGACATTCAAATACAAGAAGGAAGAGAAGTATGAAAAGATAAACAGGAAAGAGAAATTATGAAGAATTTATTAAAATTTAACTATTTACATTACTACATAGAATGTCAATATTTGTAACTCATGAGATTTTTCTCAGTATTAGGATAGTTGAAGGGAATGTGTGTGTGTGTGTGTGTGTGTGTGTGTGTGTGTGTGTGTGTGTGTGTGTGTACAAAGACTGAGGGCACAGGAAGAGTTGTATATAAAGGAATGATAACTAAAAATAAAATTAAGAGATGAGGGAGGAATATATTGGAAGAAGGAGGGAGATCTAGAATAGGGCAAATTATCTCACATAAAAGAAGCACATAGTAGGCATTATAAAAATGCTAGTTGTTGTTAGCTAATCATTCTTTGTTACATGGGAGGATTATATAGATGGGGATTGAGAGTAATGTGGAGAGCCAGTAGCATAAGAAAGATAAATAATCAATAAAATATTTTTAAGATGAAATGAAAGTTTGGAGTTAATAAGATCACTCACCTGGTTTGAAATATACACTTTAACAAAAATACTTCATACTTTCCACTCATTATTTGAAAATTTTTAAAAATTAATTTATTAGTTTAGTTTCAGTTAACAAGATTCAATTCCATTGTTCCTTGAATTTCAAATTTCCTTTACTTCCCTCCCCCCCACCCCCACAATAGCATATAGTCCAGCATAGGATCTGCAAATACATTCATATTAGACATTAGTCCAATTACAAAGGCGTATTGTACTAGGTGGGATGTAATATGGTAAAGAAGAAATAAAACCAAACAATGAGAATAAAAAGATTAATTAGTTTGCTTCCATCAGGATTCAGGCTCAGTTCTTTCTAGTTATATCTCTGGATGTCGAATTTCTCTCTTTCACGAGTCTTTCGGGATTGACCCATATCACTGAATTGCTGAAAAGAGTCCAGTCCATCACAGTTGGTCATCACACATATGATGTGTCTGTGGCTGTATAAAAATTTCTTCTGATTCTACTCTTCATGCTCAGCATCAGTTTGTACAAGACTCTCCAGGTAAATATGAAATTAGTCTCCTCCTCATTTCTTATAGCACAATAATATTCCATTACATTCATATACCACAGCTTGTTTAGCCATTCCCCAATTGATGGGCACCCCTTTAATATCCAATTCTTTGCAACCACAAAAAGAGCTGCTATAAATATTTTTATACATTTGGGTCTTCCTCCCACTTCTATGATCTCTTTGGGATATAACCCGAGAAGTAGCATTACTGGGTCAGAGGGTATGAAATTATTTATAGCCCTTTGGGCATAATTCCAGATTGCTCTCCAGAATGGTTGGATAAGTTCACAACTCCACCAGCAATGCATTAGTGTTCCAATTTGCCCACAACCTCTCCAGCATTTGTCATTTTCCTGTTTTGTCATCTTAGCCAATCTGACTGGAGAGATGTGCTATCTCAGAGTTGTTTTGATTTGCATTTCTATAATCCATAGTGATTTAGAGCATTTCTTCATATGCTTATAGATATCTTTAATTTCTTTCTCTGAAAACTGCCTTTTCATATCCTTTGACCATTTGTCAATTGGGGAATGACTTGTATTCTTATAGATTTGACTCCATTCTCTGTATATTTTAGAAATGACTCCTTCATCAGAGACATAGGTTGTAAAAATTCTTTCCCAATTTCCCACCTCCCTCTTGATCGTGGTTACATTGGCTTTGTTCAGAAGCTTTTCAATTTAATGTAATCAAAACTATCCATTTTGCATTTTATAATGCTCTCTAATTCCTGTTTGGTCCTAAAGTCTTCCCCTCTCCACAAATCTGACAGGTAAACTATTCCTTGCTTTACCAGATTGCTTACAGTATCATCCTTTATACCTAGATCATATATTCCAAGACATTTTAGCAAAAATAATTTAGCATCTTTCTGTTTTATTACTTTCTTTCAAAGTGGGTGCTTAATAAGTGTTTGTTGAATGAAACCATCATGTACCTGCCCCTTGGGATAATGAACAAAAAACAATGAAAAGATGATTATTTTAATATTCATTATTCTGATGTTCTTTTTACAATCTTATAATTTGTATTTAGGGGAATGAAGCACATTCTTGAAGACATTTCCTAGCTTCTTCTAAAAAGAAATACTTGGATGTAAAAAAAAAAAGATAGTTTTTGTTGTTGAATTTTTTTAGTCATGTCCAACTCTTTGTGATTCCATCTGAGGTTTTCTTTGAAAAGATATTGGAGTAGTTTTCCATTTCAATCTCCTCGTCATTTTTGCAGAGAAGGAACTGAGGCAAATAGGGTTGGATAATTTGCTGAAAGTCACACAGCTAGTAAGTGTCTGAAACTGAATCGAACACATGAAGATAAATCTTCTTCATTCTAAGTTCAGTGCTCTTTATGCCATTATATTATCCAGCTGCCCCAGTATGATATGTAGAATTTTTTTTTTGTTTGAATTAAATTTTATCCTTAATTTTAGTTTACATCATTTATTTCCACAAGATTTTGAGTTACAAATTTTCTCCCTGCCTTTCCCATACCCACCACCCCAAAACAGTGATAACACTATATACCCCCTCCCCAATCTGCTATCTCTTATATCCTCCCCCAATCACCCTCCAACTTTCTGGTAGGGCAAGATGCATTTCCGTATACCAGTGCCTATATACCTTATTTCCCAGTTGCATGTAATACTACTACTACTACTACTACTACTACTACTACTACTACTACTATTACTACTACTACTACTACTACTACTACTACTACTACTACTACTACTATTACTACTACTACTACTACTAATAATAATAATAATAATAAAAAGAAGAAGAAGAAGATTTTTAAAATATTAGATTTTAAAATTTTGAATTCCAGATTATTTCCCTTCCTCAGTCATCACCCACCCTTATTGGGAAGATAAATAATTCAATATAGGTTGTGCACCTGTAGTTATGCAAAACATTTCCATAGTGTATATTTTGTGAAATCTGACTATATTTCCAACCATCCTATCCCAACCCCCACTTGTTCTATTCTCTACTTTGACCCTGTCCCTTTTCAAAAGTGTGTGCTTCTAACTACCCTCCCCCCCCCCAAACTGCTGTCCCCTCCATCATTCCCATATCATCCCCTTACCACCTACTCTCCCATAGGGCAACATACCCAATTTAGTGTGTTTGTCATTCCTGCCCTAAGGCAAATTCAATGAGAGTAATGTCAACCCATTTCCTTTTGCCTTCCTGTTCCTCCCTTATATTGTGACAGTTATCCCTTACCTCTTCCATATGAGATATTTTACCCCATTCTGTCTCTCCTCATTTCCTCTCATTATATTTCTCTCTCACCTCTCAATTTCACCTTTTAAGGATCATCACTTCCTATTAAATTGGTCCTGTGCCCTCTATGTATACCAGTACACATATATACACACACTCACATAAGTATTCAAATGCCCATATACCCTCCTATATAGACATATATATGTGTGTATACATATACACACATATACATACATACACACATGCATATGTATACACATACACACATATACATACATGCATACATACATGCATTTCTATTACCTAAAACTATTCTTATACTGAGAAAAGTTTTGTAAGTTACATTTGTCATTTTTTCATTTAGGCATATAAGTAGTTCAACTTTAATAAGTTCCTTATGATTTCTTTTCCCTTCTCATGCTTTTCTTGCTTCTTATATCTGAATGTCACATTTTCTATTCAATTCTGTTTTTTTCTCCATCAAGAATGCTTGAAAGTCCTCTATTTCACTGAATGACCATATTTTCTCCTGAAACATTATACTCAGTTTTGCTGGGTAGTTGATACTTGTTTTTGATCCTAGCTCCTTTGACCTCTAGAATATCATATTCCAAGCCCTCTGATCTCTTAATGTAGAAGATGCTACATCCTGGGTTATCCTGATTGTGTTTCCACAATATTCAAATTGTTCCTTCTTGGTTGATTGTAGTATTTTCTCCTTGATCTGTGAACTCCTGAACCTGGCTATAATATTCCTAGGAGTTTTTTTTTGTTGTTGTTGTTGTTGTTTGTTTTGTTTTGCATCTTTTTCAAGAGGTGAATGGTGAATTCCTTTAATTTTTATTTTGTCCTCTGGTTCTAAAATATCAGGGAAATTTTCCTTGAGAATTTCTTGAAGCATGATTCTAGGTTCTTTTTTTGATCATGGCTTTCATTTAGCCAAATAATTTTTAAGTTATCTTTCCTAGATCTATTTTCCTGGTCAGTGATTTTTCCAATGAGATATTTCGCATTGCCTTCTTTTTTTTTCATTTCTTTGGATCTCTTTAAAAGTATCTTGATTTCTCATAAAGTCAGCTTCCTTTTTCTCCAATCTAATTCTGAAGGAATTATTCTCTTCAGTGAGTTTTTAAATTCTTTTTTCCATCTGGCAAAGTCAACTTTTTAAGGCACTCTTCTCCTCATTGGCTTTTTGGGCCTTTTTCTCCATTTGAGTTAGTCTATTTTTTAAGGTGTTATTTTCTTCAGTCAGGTTGTTGACTCTCTTTTCATAATTTTCTTGCATAATTCTCATTTCTCTTCCCATTTTTTCTTCCACTTCTCTTACTTGATTTTCAAAATCCTTCTTGAGCTCCTCCATGGTCTGTAACCAGTTCATATTTTTCTTGGAAGCGGGTGGTGCTCAAGTTCTGACTTTTTTGTCTGCTTGCCATTCGATGCTTTGATCCTTTTTGTCCACAAAAAGGAATCTAAAGTGGTAATACTGTGCTTCCTTTGCCTGCTCATTTGCCACTTAATTATTTGACTTTGGAGTTCTTTACCACAGTAGATCTCTGCTTCCAGAAGGGAGAGTATTGTCCCAAATTTCTGGGGTTTTCACAGGTGCCACAGATATTAGGAGGTCACCATTGCTGCAGGCCCCATTAACTGTGACTCAATGGTCACACACCTCAGGATGACTACCCCAGACCATGATACAGATCCAGGCAGGTTAATGCAAGAGCGATTATCCTCTAAATATTTGTTTGCCCCACCCCCCCATGATCAGCTGGCCGAGGGCTCTGAAGTAGCCACATAGAGGCAGTTTCAGGGTCCCTTAACCTCTGCCACTTCTAACTCTGGTGGCAGGGACCAGACCTGCTCCTCTGCCCCGCCCCCCCCAGTACCAACAGAGTTCTACACTAACCTCTCACATTTTCTTTGGTATTTATGGGTTGATAATTCTGGAAACCACCACTGCTGCTAGTGATCCACTCACTGGAAATCTGCTGTAGCCACTGGTCATTGCCACCCTGGGGCTAAAACCATGGACACATGGGGGGCTGGGCTTGGCTCCCAGTGCTGTGATGAACCCTTCCTGTCCATCTGCTAGGCTGCTTCAGCAGGAGCTTTGTTTCTCTCTGGCACTTTGTGGGTTCTATAGCATGTTTAGAGTCACATTTTATAGGTTTTGAGGTGGTTATAGAGGGGAACTCATAGAGTTTTCCTGCTTCTACAAATATGTAGAACTTTTCAAAACCAATGATGACATTGGTCAATTTCAGACAGTCTGTAATAATGTTTAAATTGATCCCATGAAAAAGCCCTGGTCTTTTCTTACCACAAATGTGAATTTTCAAAGCAATAAAAAAATAATATGGTGAAACTAACCACTATATAATACCTATCTTCAATTGAATAGAAATTGGTTTTATTGGGTTTAATAAAACAATATATTTAGTAGTTGATAGTATACAATTCTCTCTACTTCTCAATATTTTTCTCATTGGCTCATATATTTTTCAAGGCAGCATGGAATGAATTTTATATATGAAATCAGAAGACGAGTTGAAAAGCCATCTTTCACCCTACCTGTGTGATATTAGGTTAGTCACATAAGTCCTTTGGGCTTAATTTCTGAATCTATACGATGAGGGGGGTTCAGACTGAATACCAGTAACTAAGATATAGAAAGTACTTTGAATACATCTTCATTGTTTAATCTAATAGCAGTCACATGAGGTGAATATGAAATTTATTTTGCATAGAATAATGCCACGACTCAGAAGACTTTGTTGGCTTGCCATGAACATACTGATATTTTCTGAGGCAGGATTTTTGAAAGATGGTGTCTAGGCTCTTTTTTTAATCATGGATTACAGGTAATCCAATACTTTTACAATGATCTCTCCTGGATATATATTACTGATCAGAAGCTTTTCCAATGATAAACCACCACACCTGCTGGTGCTTCATTCTGTTGGCCAGGGCTGCCCTGGGGCCAAAACACTGTGGCTCACATGGGGCTGGGCCTGGTTCCCAGCTGGGTGTGATAGCCCCTTCCTGCTGGCCTACCAGGCTGTCTTCAGTTGGAGATTTGTTTCTCTCTGACATTTTGTGGGTTCTGTACCTCTAAAATTTGTTTATAGTCATTTTTTACATGAATTGGAGGAGTTCAAAGCCAGAGCTGCTGCGAAGTCCTGTTTCTACTCCACCATCTTAGCTCTACCCCCCAAAGGCAGGATTTCAAGTCCAGATCTTTCTGACTCCAATTGTAGCACACTGTTAGTATTCCACTATACTTGCATGATGTCTAAGAGTCTGTGGAAGTTGCCAATGGATCACACTCTCTGGGCAGCAGATATAATCTTCCGCTAAGAACCACTTTGGCAGCATCCCTTAAATTTTGGGATATTTGGGGGTTGTGTCATTATCATCATTCTCTTGAATGAAGTTATTGTTTCTATGATTTGTTGTTTGACCCAATCATTCTTTAGGATTGTATTATTTAGTTTCCAATTAATTTTTATTCTATTTTCCCATGGCCCTTTATTAAATATAATTTTTTGTATCATGATCTGAAAAGGATGCATTTAATATTTCTGCCTTTCTACACTGGATTGTGAGGTTTTTATGCCCGAGTACATGGTCAATTACTTTTTTGTATGAGCCATGTAAAATAGAGAAGAATGCATATTAATTTTTATCCCCATTCAATTTTCTCCAGAGGTCTATCATATCTAACCTTCTCTAAAATTCTATTCATCTCAAATCATTTCTTGTTTGTTTTGAGGTTACATTTATCAAGTTCAAAGAGGGGGAGTTTGAGCTCCCCCACTGTTATAGTTTTGCTATCTATTTCTTCCTTAAACTCCCTTAACTTCTCCTCTAAGTATTTGTATGCTATACAGCTCATTGCATATATGTTTAGTAATTATATTGCTTCATTGTCAATGGTGCCTTTTAGAAGGATATATTTTCCTTCCTTCTCTTTTAATTAGATTTTTTCTTTTGCTTTGTCTGACATTAGGATTGCTACCCCTGCTTTGTTTTTCTTTAATGGAAGCATAATATATTCTACTCTAGTCTTTTATCTTTACCTTATGTGTATCCTCCTGTTTCCAATGTGTTTCTTGTAAATGGTATTTCGTAGGATTATAGTTTTTAAATCATTCTACTATCTGCCTCCATTTAAGGGAGAGTTCATCCCATTCATATTCACAGTTATGATTATTATCTGTGTCTTTTAATCCATCCTGTTTCTCACCTTGTTCCTTCCCATCCTCAAAAGGATTTTGCTTTTGACCACTGCCTCCCTCAACCATCCCTCCCTTCTACAGGCCTCCATCCCTTTATTTCCTTTTACTTTCCTACTTCTTTCTTCCCTTCTGACCACACCCTCTCTTTTTTTTCTTCTTTTCCCTTCCTACTGTCAATAGAGTAAATTAGATTTCTCTACTTACCTGAATATGTTATTCTCTCCTTAAGCCAAATCCAATGAGTAAAGTTCAAACAATGCTCATCTCTGCCCTTCTTTCCCTCTTATTATATGTTTTTAATGCCTCTTCTTGTGATGTAATTTACCTTTTTATCATTGCATGAGTTAATATATACCCACACCGTCTATGAATATACCTTTTAAATGTCAGAATATAAATATAATTCTCAATATTTACAAGTATCATCTTCCCATGTAAGTACATTTACCCTCATTGAATGACATTTAAAATAACTTTTCCTGTTTACCTTTTTATGCCTCTCTTAATCTTCTTGTATTTGAAGATCAAATTTTCCATTGAACTCTGACCTTCTCATAAGGAAGATCTGGAAGTCCCTTATTTCATAAAATATCCATCTCCTTTCCTGAAAGATGATGTTTAATTTTTATGGGTAGCTGATCCTTGGTTGTAGTCCTACTTCCTTTCCCTTATGAAATATCATATCCCAAATCTTCTGATTTTTAATGTAGAAGCTGCAAGGTCCTTTGTAATTCTGACAGTAGTTCCATGATATTTGAATTGTTTCTTTCTGGATGTTTGTGGTGTTTTCTCCTTGAATTGATAGTTCTGAAATTTGGCTACAATATTCCTTGGTGTTTACAATTTTGGGTCTCATTCAGGAAGTTATATGTGGATTCATTATATGACTATTTTACCCTCTGGTCCTCAAGGGAGTTTTCCTTCATGATTTCTCAGAAGACATTGTCCAAACTCTTTTATTCAGCATGGCTTTCTGGTAGACCAATAATTCTTAAGTCATATGTCTTGGATTTTTTTTTTACCACATCAGTTGTTTTTTCAATATGATATCTTATGTTTCTTCTTTTTTCATTCTTTTGATTTTTTTTGACTGATTCTTATTGTTTCATCGAGTCAAGAGTTTCTACTTCTCCAATTCTAATTTTTTAACAAGTTGTTTTCTTCAATTAGCTTTTGTGTCATCCTTTTCCATTTGACCAATTTTACTTTTTAGAGTTGTTTTTTCATTGATTGTTTTTTCCCACTTTGTCAACTGTATTTTTTATTATTTTAATTATTTATTTTTTGCTTTTTTTGGAGGGGGGGAAGTGTAATGGCAAGCACAGAAGTGGTTTACACCTGGTTATAGCTACTGAATTAATACCTTCTTTCAGTCTGTTAAGAAATAGAATATGTGATTTCCACAACTTGTGGACTCCTGGGGATGAGGTAATGACTATATAAGGTGAGCCCCAGGGCTAGATATAGCAGGGTCTGAAAAGATGACTCTTGTGGGGGCAGAGACAAGGGTAATACTTATAGTATCCTGGCACTCTATTTGTCTGCCCTTTCTGCTGATATTTGTTTGGGATACTTTGTACAGAAGCCCTGGGACCTTATTGGCAGTTCTGAAAGAGGATTTTCTGGTTGTATATTTACAGAAGTCCTGGAGGAAGGTTTTGGAGGTCCTGGGATTTTACTGATTATTTGTGCTGACCTCTTGGATCTTGTTTGTGGGCCAGTGTTGATTTCTATGTTGATGATTTGTGTTGAGTTCTCAGACTTTTTGGTAGGTCTGAGTTGATTTCCCAAGAAGATAGTGAATTGATGAAGGTGCCAGCAATGCGTATGAATATTATTGTGGCTCTGTTAAGCTTTGTCTTCCCAGAAACAGGAACTGTGAAGGACTTGAGGTGGACTGGACACTGAGTTTCAATATGGAAGAGTACCTGGATGAATAAATGGACAAGGAACTGGACAAGGAACTGGGAGCTGCCTGCCTTTGGAGCTGCCATAGAAACTTAGAGCCTTCCTCAAGTCAAGCTGAAAGAACACTTTACTTGGATATTGTGTACTGACTGAGAAGATTGTGATTTACTTGTGACCAAGGAGTGGATGGCCTGTGTATTTTCTATTACCCTTAATAGTGTATTGAGTAGTGACTAATGATTGAGTAGTGACTGATGATTGAATAATGACTAACAACTGAATACTGACTGATTTGTAACTTAATGTGCCCCATGAGTGGAGAACTTTGACCATTATTAAGCCTCCTTAAGGATGATTGAATGATTGAGTTACTAAATGATTGGACTTTGTGGAAAACTATTGTGACCACTTTGGTGAAAATTATGTGGCCATTTTAGTGATTTCATTGTGAATGCTGTATCTTGATTTTCTGTGATAAGTTGTAACATTGTGAATGCTATACCTTGATTCTCTGTGAATGTTTTGCTCTGATTTGTTATGGAATATATAGAGTGTTCACGATAGTGTGTGACCAACCTTAAAGGCTGTTCAGGATAGCCTTCTTCTGGAAAGCTGTGCTTGCATGGCTTTACAGGAAGGTAGAGCAATGGGGCTTAAGTGATTTGCCCAAGGTTACTTGGCTAGTTTTGGATTAAGTGTCTAACGACAGATTTGAAGTCAGGTCCTCCTGACTCTAGGGCCAGTACTCTATTCAATGTGCCACTTACCTGCCACCTTGTCAAATGTGTTTCTAAAAGAATTGATCCATTTTTCTTCTACCTTTCTAATTTGACTTTTAAAATCTTTCTTGAGCTCTTCAAAGAATGTTTTTTTTTGGGCCTGAGACCAATTCATTTCTCCTTTTGAGGTTTTAGATGTGGGTAGAGCATCAATGCTATCCTCTTTGAATTTGTATTTTGATCTTCCCTGTCCTCATAGTAAGAATATATGGTCTTTGCTTGTCTAGGTTGATTTTTGCTTGTGATTCACTTTTTTCTTGCTTTTAAAATAGATCTCTGCTTCTGAGGCACAGGGTCCTCTGTCCCACAGTTCTTACAATGGAGGGTTGGGGTCTGGTTACTGACTTTGTGTGCTGGGGACTTTGGTTCTGACAGCTGGAAGCTCTATAATGCTGTAGTTTACCTGGTGTTGAAATGGGACTGGCTGGTTTATGCCCAGATTAGGTGAGGTCTTTCTGCATTTTCACTTAGTACACTGAAGCTCTTGGGTGTGAGGTGTGGGGGAGGTGTGATCTGGCTGCAGGAGGTCTGCTCCTTCCCTAGGAAGAGCACAGATAGGCTCAGCTGCTGGTGAATGCCCGTCTATCCTGGCATCTGCCAATTCCCCTGGTTTTGTGAAGGCATGCCTAAGGTCATGGTGTTGGTGCTCAATATCTCCTGCCGTTCCACTGAGTTGGAGCTTGCTGCTGGATTGTTGGGAAACCTCCTGTCCTGTACTTGTCCCCTTCAGTCACAGCAAGAGGGACCTTTCCTTTTAATCTTCCAAGCCTCCTGACTTAAAAGAGTGCAGTACTCCTTCTCCTGGCTCCACTATTCCAGTATCTTTCTGGGGGCAATATTCTTTGTTTTTTTTTAAGATCAACAATGTTGACAAAGGTCAGGTAACTTGCCCAGGGTGACACAGCTGTATTGTCCTAGGCAGAATCCAAACTCATGCCTTCCTAACACCAAGACCAGCACTATACCTACTCTATCAAGCTGCCTTCCACCACTCTATTAGATGCATGTTTCAACAACTGGAAAGGTTCAAGAGAAATCTCATTTGTGTGAGTGAAGGGAGCACACTGATAAACTCTTGAATCCTTAAAGCAGTGAAGAACCTAGAGGAAGGTGGCCTTGCATGCTATTTTTAAGTTCTGATCATTTTTAGCAAATGGCTGGGTGATCATTCATCAAGCTAATATGGCACAACTGAAAATCTTCAGAAATAACCAGCCCTGATTATACTTGAATGGATTATAATTGAATAGATTTGTGATACTCCTCTCTTTGGAAACTCCCCTAGTGAAGATCACAAGTCCCCTTCACCTTCATACTCCTTTTGATTCTTCCATTAGATATTTTCCCCATGCTAATTATATTTTTAATTGTAATTTTCTTACAATGTGAAAAGAACTAGCAGAGAACCAGGCACATAAGACTTCTACGTTGACAACTCCATTAGTTATCATGAATCCTTGGGTTCACCTCCATGCTCAATTACTACAATGCCCTTAGACATTTTATTTATCTTGGGGAATGCCAGCATAGCTTGCGAGTGCACACGCAAGCACAGGCACACACACACACACACACACACACACACACACACACACACACACACACACACATCAGATATCTGACCAAGGTCAAACAACCAGTATTTATCAGAAGAAGGATCTGAACCTTAGTCCTTCTGAATTGATGTCCAACCCTTTCTCTATTCATTACCTTCTACTGTATGTTTTTGGGGGTAATTACCTCCCTAAAAAGAAAAGTGAAAAGCAGTATATTTGAAAATGAAAAATTGTAATCTGGAAGGCTATATATTTTATGATTAAAGAGGTTGTTAGTTGTGTGGTGTCATATTTTTATGGGCAAAAGAAAGTAATATTTATTTTAACTGAAAGAATACACAAGAGCCCAAAGAATCTCTGGTCACTTAAAGGAAATGACATGTAACTTATGAAGTCTTTGCTTTAGGGTGCTATCAAGAAAACCACATAAAGAAACATTTGGGAGAAACAATGGAAACATCTGTAATTGTGTTTTCTAATTTGTTCTCCATAATTTAACAGTAGTGTCTCATCAGATGCCGGCAGCTTTTCACTTATGGTGATCATTTCTTTTCAAGGGGCTCCTAAGAGAGCAGGCAATGCTGTTTGTAGTGATTCCTTGGCTGCATGAAGCCAAACAGTGAATAATAATGACTACAGGACACCCCAGGGCAACACATTTCCACTGTATTCAAAGGAAACCGATAATTTACTTCCAAAGGTCAGTTTTTCTACCAACTTTAAAAAAGTGATTTATTTCTAATTACTTTGGGTTCCAAGGGAGCAAAAGTTTCATTATAACAAGGATATAGGATGATGCTGCTGCATATTAATTGTAGAACTTTAAAATAGCATATTGTGATAAAAGAATACTTTATCTAGATTCAGAAGAATTGGATTCAAATTCTGACTCTGCTAATTGATAACTGATCTTGTTCAAATAACATAACTCAGAATAGTTAAATGACTCATCTTTGGATCTCAACATTAGATCTGAGCTGGGTCAATTAATGGAAATGAATGAAAATTTACCTAACCTACCACATCTAGCAAGTTCTGGACCATGTTTCACATCTCTCAATCAGGAAACTAGGTAGAATATGAATGCTTTATCATCTATCTTCAGTTGGAGTTGTTAAGTTGTTTTGTGTCTTCTTTTTTGTGATTCCATTTGGGGTTTTCTTGACAAAGCTTCTGGGGAGTTTAGCCATTTTCTTCCCCAGCTCATTTTGCTAATTAGGAAACTGAGACAAGCAGGTTTATGTGGCACACTCAGGGCCATACATATAGAAAATGCCTAAAGATAGATGTGAATTCAGCACTTCCTCACTCCAGGCCCAGTGCTCTATTCACTGAGCCACCTAGGTGTCTCCCACAAAGCATATACTACATGTTGTCTGCAATATTCATAATTGCTCCCTCACTGTTTGTTTTTTTTTTTCTCTCTACCTCTTGCACTTAGATGACTACTACTAAATAAGTCAATGCTACCATTGCTATTAGAAAGGAGATGATAAATGACTCCCCAATAGCTACAATCACAATGCCTGTAAAGACCCAGGACAAACTCTCTTCCTGCCCATCATTTTACTATATGTTTTGCATCCTTTCATTATTAGAATATAAGCTTTTTGAAGGCCTGTCTCATTTTGCATTTGTACCTATCCTTGGTACCGAGAACGGTATCTAACACATAAATTAGATTCATTTATTCCATCAAAGTGGCTGCCAGGCTGGGGTCGAGGAGAACAAGAAGAGTCATCCCTGTTCCTGGCCCCATGAATCAATGGAAGTGAGAGAAGGACTTAATTACAAAAGAATGTTATGAAGTTAGTGGGAAAAGTACAAAGCAACACTTCAGACATTCACACATTCAGAGATGGAATGAATGATGGTTGATTCACGAATCATGTCTTTCACAAAAGCAAAGATAAGGTTGATTTTCAATCACTCCATTACTCATACTACATTCTGTTTTGTATTTCAAATATTTTTGTGGATGTTAAATACACATATTGAATTCTCCCCATTCTTTTTAGATTTTAAGTCCCTGGAATCTGGAGGTTGTGTTGGTTTTCATCTTTGTATCCTCAGAATCTTGTACAATGCCTTGCAAATAATAGATGCTTACTAAATGTTTGTCAAATTGAATTGTAGAAATGTAATTCCTGTATTCTCTTTTTTGACTATGTCCTAAGGTTGCACATGTCATTACAGATGTTATTAAGTATCTTTCTACACATTATTCAGAGAATCATCTTACATTATTTATTTCACATTCAAATGGAAATATCTACCTTAAAACTGCAGCCTTTTGAAGTGTTGCTCATCCTCTGGAATGATATGAAGTGCATTTACTTTTTAAAAGTGTTTATGTTTGGTGATAATAATACAAATGTTCTCAGTAGTCTGAATACTCATCAGACTTAATAGAGATGTTTTAGGAAATACATATCTGGTCACTTAGGATAAGAGAGCCTGTTTTTCTTTCTTTTTTCATATATATATATTTGTTTCCCTTACACCAGCCTTTTAGTGTTATTCATACAAGCTTTTCAAAACTAAACAGTGTTTCAAAAAGTAGCCCTTGCTTCTGATGATCACTAACTCTCCTAATCCTTTGTTCCTTTTACCCTTTTCTGGGGAGAACAAAGGCAGCTGTCAGTAGAGGAGCATCAAGGAAGGAGACAAATCCCTCATTTCTTCCAAGGTATTTTTCAGGTAGATTAGACATAGTCTCAAATTACTTTTAACAAGTTTTTTTTTCTGATAAGGCCATACATTTGTCAGTATAGTTATACCCAACAGAAATAGAGAAATGGCACACTAAAGAAAGCACAGAATGATTGAAATTATTGCTGTGATTGCAAATCAAGTGGCTTTGCTTTCATTGTCAAGTGTGGTTATTGTAAATCAACTGGATTTTAGGTCACTTTAATTGGTAGAACATATTCATTATCAAGAGTTCCCTTTTCAAGGATATTAAAGAACATGATTGAAAAATGACTAATAAGTTATGTGTGAATTTTTAATTAGGTATCTTCTCTGCCATCCCTAGACACTATCTGAGGAATTTAAGTAAAGGAATTCTAATGAAAAAAAAGTCTCTCCCCCCCATCTTTAGAGGCCAGTGATATATTCCTACTCCTCTATCTCTCTGTGGCTTCCTTTCACCCCTTTAGTTAATTAGACGTACTCCAATTTTAATTGCCTTCCCAGACTTGCTGCAGCCCATCACTCTGCCTGATTATAATTCCGATCCCCCACTTCCCACTATGTGTCATCAGCAGCGACCTTGTTGACCATTCTGTATGGCCCATTCCCCCTTGCTCATTTGGGGTCAGAATCACTTGACTACTGCAGGTGTCAGAAGTTATAACTAGATATGCCAGCCTTCATCCAGCCCAGCTAATTAGACTTGGGACTGTTCCGGCTTGGCATGCTTGAAGTACTAATTATAGGGTAAAGGGACGGAGGTAGGAGACCACTTATAATTTCTGCTTTTGATCAGATACCCAGGATATTCTCCTTGTACCAAAGAATCTATGTCTGATTTTTATATCTTCATTTTTTTCAAAATCAATTTTCATTTAACCTGGTTTAGAAATTAATAACATTTAGGCTCAGAGAGTGGGATTTTCATTGGTCACCCAGAGTTGCAAGCTACTGCTGAATCTTGGATCTTGGGCATTAATATACAGAATATGAATTAAATGGCCCACTTGTCCTCTGGGAGGCTGAAAGATAAATGCTCAACATGGATGGCATCCAACTTAAGGACTATCAATAAAGCAGGGACAGGATACAACTGAAAAGCTAGGGATATGAGGCAGAGACTCAGTGCAGCCATTCCTCTCTGATACTTAAACATTTGTGTTTGAACTGTTGAGCAAAGGAATCAAATACAATTCCGCTTCATAAAAGGATATATGTCTTGTGGGAGCAAGCATTGTCAGCCATTTGCTCTATCATAATTCTTTCACATAAGTGAGAAAATAAACTTTCAGGTTTGAGGGAAGGGATGCTGATTCACTTTTCCCCTTTTTTGTCTTAAGTTATTTTTCTCTCTCTCTGATGATACAGTTACAAGACTGATCAAGGGGATGATAAAGATGCTTTGAATTTGTATAAAAATGTTTCTCTTTCCTCTACTTTAAAAACATTTCTTTTTATCCTATTTTGTTTTAGTATAGATCTGTAATTTCAAAAGTGTTGGGAACTCCCAGGTCCCAATGGCATTGACAGCTCAACTTAGAGAGTTGCCATCAACAATGGAATATTTAATGACATTCTTACATACATATGGTTAAAAGGTATAATGAGAATTCAATTCCTGCCCCCAAATCTAAGACTGGAATTCTACATAGTAATCTGTTTTATTTCACATAATTGTGTGGTTGCATTCAAATCCCAGAATCCAGACAGCCCTACCTTATCCCTTACTTTGCCTTCCTCTTTTACAAACTCCAACCCTCCTCTCTTTGGGTAGTTTTACTATAACCACCAAATGGTCTTTCATAGTAGCAGGTGAGGAGGTGGCATTGTGTGACACCCTGCCCTACACACTTATTGTTCCCCAGATCACCTCATGGATACTGTAAGTGCTAGCAGAGAACAGACTCTGGACTACAAGGTAGTAAGTAAGAGCATTCCGGTTTCATTTCAGCCAGGCTATGGTGAGTCTCACAGAAGGCATATAGGAGCTGTGACCTATACTTTGATCTGTTTAGATTATCTTTTCTCTATCCTGAAGACATATGTTTCCCTAATTCTATTAAGATCATTACTATTATTCAAGAGCAAAAGAGGGAGAAAAAAAGATAAATACTAGAATTGTAGGGAACTTTATGCTATTTTGTTTGAATTAAGAAAGAAAATGAAAGGGAGGAGGAGAAGAGATACACTAGGGAAAAGTAAGTAAAGCAACATGAATGCCTTAGAAGATAGAGAGGTGCACCAGTCATATTGGCTAAGAAGACAAAACAGGAAAATGATAAATGCTGGAGAGGATGTGAAAAAAATGGAACACTAATACGTTGCTGGTGGGGTTGTGAACTGATCCAACCATTCTGGGGAGCAATCTGGAACTATGCCCAAAGGGCTATAAGTAATTTCATATCCTTGGACCCAGCAATACCACTTCTAGCTTTGTATCCCAAAGAGATCACAGAAGTGGGAGGAAGACCCATATGTACAAAAATATTTATAGAAGCTCTTTTTGTGGTGGCAAAGAATTGGAAATTAAGGGGTACTTAGCAGGTACTTAGCACTTAGTGTCAAGCTAATTATATCAAGAAGGTATGAACCCCTGTTGCTGATGTAAGAGGAAGGGCCTGAACAGGGAGGAGCTAATACCATATCATTTGGGGAATGGCTAAACAAGCTATGGTATATGAATGGAATGGAATACTATTGCACCATAAGAAATGAAGAGCAGATGGACTTCATATCTACCTAGACAGGCTTATATAAGTTGATGCTGAGTGAGAAGAGCAGAATCAGGACAAAATTATACGCTATTGCAGATACAACATATGTGTGATGACCAACTTCGATAGATAAGATTCTTCTCAGAAATTCAGGGCTACAAGTAAACTCCAAAAGACTCATGATGGAGAGAGATGTCTACATTCAGAGAAATAACCAGAAAGAACAGAGTCTGAATGCAGATTGAAGCAAATTACCTGCTCTCTCTTTCTCTTTCTTGTTTTGGTTTGGTTTCTTCTTTCTCATTGTTCATTCTATCCATTACAATCTTTCTATTCAACCAATGTCTAATGTGAAAGTATTTGCAGAATCTATACTTGATTGTATGCAGCCATGAAGGGGGAATGGGGGGAAGAGAAGGAGGAGGAGAAAATTTGAAATTCAAAGAACCAGGGAACTGAATATTGTAAACTCAAAGTAAACAAACAATTTAATAAACAAAAAGAAATAAAAAAAAAAGAAGAGAGATGGTCTTGAAGTCAAGAAGAGCAGGGCTCTATGCTTGCTTCTAACATATACTATCTATATTACTCTGACTTAGTCACTTAATGATTCAGATACCGAGGTGGCTCTCTATGATGTTAAAGTTTCAGAAAAATTGTCGAAGTGAATTGGTAGAAGAAATTTCTATTTTATAGAGTTCCTTATACCAATAAATTCCCAGGTTCATTCCCTAACCCTCTCCCCACTAAGGAATAGATAGGAAGAGAGAGGAATTTACCATTTCACATAATAGGAGGGGTCAGAAGATGACTAATAAATATAAAGCTGAATTGTGGAGGTAGCTGTTTTATCAAGAACCATGCTTAAAGAGGGGATAAGAATGAAAAAGCATACAGAATTTAGTCTAAAATCCATTAAAATGAATCATGAAGTATGAATGGAGATAAAGAAGAGGATTTAAGGAGAAGGTGATTGGTAGAAGGATAATCATGTATATCCTCTATAGACTCTGGGATTCTTATGCAAATTTCCACTTTCAGTAGCAAGTTGGGCTCCCAAGATGATATCTTCCCCTCATGTTCTAGGGCTGTGAGGTTTATGCATGACAGAATCACTGGTTTTTTGATGCAGCCTCTTTCTGCCCACTGAAAACAACAAACCCAAAGAAGTAAAAGCTGTCACTAGGATCTGTTTGGGGTTAAAAGTAGATAGCACTCCCAAGCATGGTCCAAATCAGATTAAAATGCAATTGGGAATTTTAACTAAATAAATGAAAATATAATAAGACATGGATAATATTGCATTTTAAAACTAAGCAAACATATAGCACTGAGGGATGCTTATGTACAGTTTAGTTACTCCCACTGGTATTTTGAGTTTCACAATACTGGTCTATAGGATTGGTCCTGGTTCATCTGACATAAATTCCTGAGTCCCAAACTATACCATGAGGCAAACCTAGGACAAAATTGCCATGGGACTTAAGTTGCATGTTCGCCATGATTTTCTGACAAAATTTCTCATAAAAAGTGCCAACCACAAAAACTTAGGTCCCTGTGTATCAGTACTGAAAGATGAAGATCCCTTTGTATTAAGAAGCTAGCAGCTACTTAGCACTTAGTGTCAAGCTAATTATATCAAGAAGGTATGAACCCCTGTTGCTGGTGTAACAGGAGGGGCCTGCACAGGGAGGAGCTAATACCATATATAAGGAAAAGCCTCAGCTGGGAGAGTCAGAATTTCTTGGGGTAAGCATTGTGGAGGCAGAGCTGCTGCTGCCAGAGAGGAGAAAGAGAAAGAGAGAGAGAGAGGGAGAGAGGGAGAGAGGGAGAGAGAGGGAGAGAGAGGGAGAGAGAGGGAGAGGGAGAGGGAGAGGATTTTGAATTTCTCTCAGCAAACATCTGGAGGCTGGGCTGCTACTGCTGGACTGAAGACTAAACTGAGAATTGAGAAGGGAAATGAGAATTGAGAATCGAGACAGTTTCTTGGAGCAAGCCACATGAAGGCTGGATACAGTGATTTTGATTTTGAGAACAGAGATGGATACAGTGATTTTAATTTTGAGAACAGAGCTGGATAAAGTGAATTTGATTTTGAGAACTCAGACTTGTGGTGGCAAAACTTGAACTTGGGGTGGCAGAACTCAAACCTGTGGTGCTAGAGCTGCTGAAGACTTCTGAGGACCAGCTGGAGCTGCCAAAGAGTGAGGAGGCATGACTCGTGCTGGTACTTTGTACAAATGTTGTGGCTTTGTTAATGTGAATGAATGTTATTGTGGCTTTGTTAAGCCTTGTCTTTCCAGGAACAGAGACTGTGAGAGATCTGAGGTGTACTGGACATTGTTAGCTTCAATGTGGAACAGGAACTGCACAGGGAGCTGAACAAGGAACTAGATGCTGTCTGCCTTTGAACTTGGGTGTCAGTTGTTTAGATTTAGGCAGGAGCTGGGACCATGGGAGAAGAACCATGGGAGCTGAAAGCCTGCCTCAAGTCAAGATGAAAAGACCTCTCCATGGGTACTGAGTAGTGACTGATGAAATTTCAACTTACCTGTGACCTAGGGGTGGGTGGCTTTTTTGCTTTCCACTATGCCTTAAGAGGGTACTGATTAGTGACTGATGAAATCGTTACTTTCCCCCTGGGTGGAGAACTTTGACTTTTTTACATTGTGTCCATTGAGGAGACACACATCCTTAAGGATGACTGAATGATTGAGTTACTAAATAACTGTACTTTGTTTAAAACAATGTGACCACTTTGGAGAAAATTATGTGGCCATTTTAGTGTTAAGATGTTGAGTTGTGACATGGTGAATGCTGTATCTTGATTTTCTTGTGAATGTTTTACTCTGATTTCTTAATGAATAGAGTTCACTATACTATGTAATCAGAACCTTGAAGTTTTTCACAGGAGCAGTCTTTTGGAAAGCTATTTGTGCTTGGATTTATATCCTGGTTCATAGTGGATTTCTGAAGTCAAGATAAGGAACCTACTCTGGCATGACGGCCAGATGTTTTTCCATTTGGACATGACAGGGAAGAATGGAGAAGATAGGTGCTAAAAGCTAAGTGTTATTGAATCCTTGTTGAATATCTTTTCCTTAATTTATGTTAAGTAAAAAATCCTTGAATTAAATGCTCAGCAATATGACAGTGCCTCATTTTGTCCCAATATCAAATCTCAACTAAGAGAGCACTGATATTAGAGAAATCCCTCCAACAGGATGTCATTCTAATACTATTGGCTCAAGCCCCTTCTCCAGCATATTCCTCTTAATACCAATCATTAGTGCTAGTTAAGGCATTCTTAATATCATTATTACAATTCATTGCTAAAATAAAATTTTACCAATTAATATCAATTACCTTTGGGGCAACTAGTTGTTGCAGTTCCCTGGAGTTAGGAGGACCTGAGTTCAAATCCAGCCTCAGACATTTAACACTTACTAGCCATGTGACCTTGGGCAAGTCACCTAACTCCAATTGCTCTGCATTACCTGCTGCAGATAAAAAAAAATCAATTAGCTTTTTACAAATTTAATTATAATACAAAATACATATTTACTCATAAAACACAGCAAAAAAGCAGTACAAAATGTTCCCCACCCCTAATCTCTCCAAATTACATGTATATTTATTCCTATACCACTTCAGTCCATGGAGGTATGGATGCAGACTTAAACTGATAGCAATAAAACATTCCCCTCACCAAGTTCACTTCCAAAGGCAACCACCAGTGGACAAAATGGCTCCCTTACTTGCAGATATGCTAGCTTTCTTGGTTCCATCTGATTGTCTGATATACTGATTCCACTGATCACCCCATAGGGTAGATTTAGTGTTTTTGGATGTTTCATTTTCTAAAATTTCAAATTCCTAAAGGTCATTCTATTTTTTTTTATACTTCCTTACCTAAAAGTGAAGTGTACTGTGTGTTCATGGAGTACTTGCACTTTTAGCATGAGAGCTTGCAAAGCCCATTTCAGGATTACTCATCCACCTTTGGTGTCCACTTTCATCAAACTCTCATCTGTGGGTCCAAAAAGCTGTAAAATGTACAGAAGACACACCCCAGTCAAACTATCTTGTCAGATGGGCTAAACCAAGTTGAGGGTAATTGATAGGCCTCAAACCCTTTGGTGAGAAAGGGGGATCTCTTTCTTAAGTATGTGAGGACTTCCTGCAATGGAAGACTTCCTGAATGGTCCTCCTCAGCTACTGTAGCTCTCCATTTGTTCCAATGGTCACGAAGGTGTATGAAACAGGCACTGTTGAGTGCTTAGAGCTTGGTCAGACATTCAAGATGCAAAGGTCATCCAGTACATCCTAGATCATCACCATTCTGATTTCTGCCTTGTCACTAGACTTTGAGGACTCTGAGAAAATGAGTGAGGCTGATGTATGTGCAACTCTGTCTCACTGAAATCCAATTCACACCAGAATCAAGATATAATCCAATGATGGCATTGGTCTTCAAAAATGAAGTACAAACAACCTAAAACCAGGACAAACACAAAAAGGAAAAGACACAAAAGTATAATGTTAACAGTCAAGGAGAGATAGGAAACTTCCAGCAGGAGCCTGGGGCCTCCTCAGCTACTGTAGCTCTCCCTAAAGAGAGGTTTACAGCAATCCTTTCCCTCATCAACACAAGGAAAAAAGACATATCAAGTTATCCCTATTTGATTCTTCTTTATCTACAATAGCAGCCAGTTGAAAAATTCCTGTTTTCACCATGTGATAAGCAGACAGGAAATAGTCATATAATACCTGCACATGTTTTAAGACCACAGTAGAAGTATAGAACATATGGGAAAACATTGAATTTTCTCTAATATAGTACCTATCAAAAACATGAACCAGAATTGCCTGAAATAGAGAAACCTTAGGAGTCTTTCTGAGAAGATAAGTAAAAAAAAAAAAAAAACTAAAACAATTTTTCATTATATTTCTAAGAAAATAGAGTAAAAAGAGAGAAAAAAAAAGAAATCCTATTCAAAAAAACTATTAAATAAATAAAATATCTAAGAGTATACTTCACAAGACATACTCAGAACTCTATGAATATAGCTACAAAAACTATTTTATAAAACTCAGAGAATACAAATATTTGAAGAGATATTCATTGTTCATGTTAGTTCATGTTCATATAAACACAATAAAAATGGTGAAACCATCCAAATTAATTTACATGTTAGTGTCATACCAAAAGAGCAAATAATCATTTTATTGATTTAGTAAAAAATAATGTAAAATTTATGCAAAAGAATAAAAGGCTAATCATCTTAAGAGCAATAATAATTTTAAGAATGAAGGTGTCTAATAAGTGGCAGTTATCAAAATACATTTTAAAGCATTAATTATCAAAACAATTTGACTCTGGTCAAAACAGAAAAATTGAACATATTAGGTTGATAAGACCCAAACACAATCGAATGAGGTAATGTACATGCTCTGGGACAATTCTCTCAGGGTCAGGTAGTCTATATCTTATTTTAGAGTCCCAAGATACCCTGAGGGATTTGTAGGTATCTTTTTTCTCTACTGTCAAGGATTTTGGCCTCCTTTGGTTATGTTTCCCTCAAATGATGAGGGGACTGGTGACTAGCACTCCAGTTTCATTTAATCACTTAACATTGAATTGGCTTCAACAAACAGCATTTACTTGAAAGACATGACAAAAATAAATGTGGAAACATTTCTTCTAATAATCCAATTACAGAATTTCCCACATACATCAGTCTCAGGACTCAGATTCAAAATTTAGCTCAGTTCCTACACAGAATTGATTCCACCAAGTTCATATCCTGATGAATCAGAATGCTGTATGACTCCTCCTGCTGGACTATAGTCCTGTACGTTAGTCCCAGAGATAGGTGTTTGCTTCTTTCATAGCTGCTGTACTGGCTATAAAAGGAGATCTTCATTTAAACTCCCATATTTCTGTGGCTAGAATTCTTCATTTCACAGACATGGTAAGAGACTCCATTCCCCGAATGTAGAATTGTAAAGAACCTATGCAAAAACCAAATATGTCCTGTTTCTTGGAGGGATGGCCAAATGGCTTAAAAAATGGAAGACCTTATGATTCATTCTTTTATAGCACAACCTTTCCAATGGATACTTTCATACTAACAAAACACTGCTAAAGACACCAAGGTAAGGAGCTGACCAAAGCTCAGCCCTTCCTGAAGATGCTCACAGTTCCATTTATGTGATGAATAGGAAAAAAAAAATGAAAGAAAGAAAATCTTCTCCAAATCATGTAACAAGCTAAACAGAATCAGTCAGATAAGTTCTCTACAATGCCCCCATGCTGTAGCGGCAAGCACCCCAATATCCCCAGGGTACCTGCCAATATAGGTTCTTAGATCTGCTTTTCAAAAGGAAAGCAACTCAAAATGGGTTAACAAGCTTACTTTAATCAAACAAACATACATTACCTAGTTCAGGGGAAAAAGGTCAGCACCCCGAACTTCAGAGTTACAGAACTTACAGATCAAACAGACAGGCTTCCAAACTGTCCCACCATTATATCAATACCAAATCACAGTTACCAGAGAGGGAAGCATCAACATCTGGGTTTTCAAAGCCGGGGGGCTCTCAACAACGGCTTTCCAGAGTCTCATCTGGTCAAATCACACAACACTTCTCAAAGTGAGCCCCAAAGCTAAGCCTCTCATCAGAGTTTATATAGCCTTCTCCTGGCTCAGAGAATGTAACAACCTTCTGGACCCACTGCCCAATCAGAAAGTATCAAGGTGTGGGGCTTTCCTGAAAAACAAGCCTCCCACCACCAGCTCCAGGTGCACTTAAGCTAGGGGCAGGGAAGATCTTTAAATCTGCATTTCCATTACACATGCTCTTCCTTCACATAGTGAAATGACTCCTCTGGAAGCAGCTACTCTTTGTCTTTCATGTGATGTGGCCCTATCTGCTGCCTAACATCCTTTCCCATGGAGAGGTTTCATTTGAGTAAGGTGATAGGGACTGTATATATGGACTTCCATTACAACAATATCCAAATAAACCCAAGAACACCAACTACTGAGGTAAGGTCTCTCCAATTAACAAAAACAAACAAACAAAACAAAACAAAAACAAAAACAAAAACAAAACTGGAAAGAATCAATAAGATTTATACCCAGAATTCCCAAACATTTTTAGTTCTTATTATTTCCTACAAAGTGATTAATATGATGAATTCAGAGGAATTGGAAAGGTTTGCAAGAAATGTTGAACAAGGGGCAGCTAGGTGGCACAGTGAATAGAGCACCGGCCCTGGAGTCAGGAGGATCTGGGTTCAGATCCGGCCACAGACACTTAACATAAAAAATAGCCCTGTGACCTTGGGTAAGTCACTTACCCCCAGTTTCCCTCCAGAGAAAGAAATGGTGAACAAAAATGACACATAATGCACCACAATTATAATGATGTAATAGGAAATAAATTTGAAAGAAATCAGAGCTCTGATTGAAGCAGTGACTAACATTATTTCAAAAGATTGATGGTAATATATACCTAGTATCTCTTGAAAGAAAGGTGATGTACTACTTAGATGTATAATAGAGAATCCAATATAAAGTCTCACATATGAACAATGTGCTGATTTATTTTAATTGACCGCAGATATTTGTTACAGGAGTGAACTTCTTTTTCGTGACTCATGATGAGACAAATTAGTGGGTAATAATACACATTTCTAAATGAACTTCACAAAATATTTTACAAAATGAACCAAAGAATAAAGATGAGCAGAAGGGGACAGAATTATGTAATAGGCTTGTTAAACTCAATGTGCATGCCCACATATATGAATTTATATATATGAGACCTACATATAGATTTCACTTATATAAAGTTTTATCTTATAAAATCTTTTCTTCTTAAAATGTTTGTTTTTATTAATGATAGTTAAATTCACTTTTTTAAAAAGATAAGTTGGTGTCATTTGGCCAAGGGCTTTAAATGAAGGTTGTGGAATTTTTATTATAGCCCCTAAACAACCGAGATACATCAGAGTTTCTCTCTCTCTCTCTCTCTCTCTCTCTCTCTCTCTCTCTCTCTCTCTCTCTCTCTGTTTTTTGTTTGTTTGTTTTTTAAGCAGGGGAATGAAAAAATCAGGTATTGACTTCACTAATACATAATTGAATCTCTTCTACTGACATATAAATGAGATCTCATTTTTGGAAGATACTCTCTTATACTAAGATTGTATTGAAGTTCTCATTAGCACAGGTTAGTGGCTAGCACAATATACACACAAGTGACCCGTGCATAGTACATTAGAATGAGCAGAGATTTGTGCATTGTTTCTTCAGTAAGTAATGGTGAATGTGAGGGACTGAGACAGGCATTAGGGGATTCTGATGAACTGATGCAGAGTGAAAAAAGAGAACTAAAAGAACAATATGTAGTATGACTATAAAATGTAAATCAAACATACTAAAAGGAAGTTGAACTCTGAGCAAGTGAAAAAAATATCAATAATGAATCCAAATAAAAAGAATGAAACATTCCTTCCAATTCCTTACTGAGAGGCAGGCTGCTGCAATGGCATAATCTGTACATAGTCTGACAATGCCAATAGGAGAAGTGTTTTTCATAATTCCTTCTCTGTATTAGAATAGAAGATTCAATCTGAAAGAAACTATTATATTACAACAAATGGCATTATTTAAACTTTTAATAGATTATCATAAAATTCAAGGAACGTGAATCTCAATAACAAACAATAAAATTACCCAAAGCAATAAATGTGTCGTTTAGATTTCATTGTTAACCTACTTAATTTATATCCAGATCTTAATTTTCAGATAATTTCAAACAATTATGTTGTCCTTTTTTAGGGCAGAATAATATTAAGAAAGAAAAAGATTTCTTTACATCAGCATAATCTCTATTATTTTTACATGATTTTTAGACAATGTGGTTTTATTTTGCTATTAATGTGGAACACAGCAAGCCAGATAGTAATCTTTGAGAAGAATCACAGTTGTCTCTTTTTAGCAAATGAAAAGGAAAAGTTTCAGGGAAGATAAATAAGAGTATTTGCTGGTCCTTCATCTGTACTGAAATCTCAGGAGTATACAAGAGGGGATGATAAGTGAAGACCACACTCCTCCATCACCCCTTGCTTGAAAGCTACATTATCAGCTGGAGGGCTGCCTTCAATGTGGTGATACATCACAGCAATTTGTTTTGTATTTAATTCCATATCAATTTTTTCTTATTTTTTTTTCAGAATCTTCCCTTAATTTGAAACATTCCACTCTTCTTGCTAATATATCTCCTTCTAATTTTTATCTTCTTGATTCTCTTTTCATCCCACCCCAACTATACTTTTTCTTGGTCTATTACATAGCAATATTCAATTCAGTACTAGTTCAAGTCAACATTTTCAACTCACCAAACATTTATTAAACACATATTATGTGCAAGGAACTGTATTTTGTACTAAAGGTTCAAAGATTGATATGCCATATTTTATGCTGTTTGGATTTTTCAATCTTATGTCAGAAGAAGGGGCATATAGGTGGCACAGTGAATAAAATACCAGCCTTAGAGACAGGAGGATCTGAGTTCAAATCTGGCTTCAGACATGTGACACTTACTAGCTGTGTGACCTTGGGCAAGTCAATTAACCCTAATTGCCTTGCCTTACCTTCCTAAGAATAAGTTAAATACAAAGTAAGATGATATAATCAATATTGTAGATTTGGAGCAGGAAGCAACTTCAGAGGCAATTCATTCCAATCCTCTCACTTTGAAAATGCAGAAACTGGGGGGGGGGGGGGGCGGAGGCAAGATGGCGGAGTAGAAACAACTCATCCAAGCCACTCTGCCCCCAGATTCCCCCCAAACTATGTAAAAGGGGAATCTGAACAACTTCTGGAGCCCCAGCACCCACAGAACGACACAGAGAAGCTAACGTCCCGCTGAGGACAGCCCAGCAGCCCTGCAGGAAGGACCAGCGCAGTGGTCTGGAACCTGGCACCTCGCAGCGCGCAGCACGCAGAGCGCGGGAAGCTGAGCCTAGCTGGAGCTGAGGTCCCTATGAGCCGAGGTTTTAGCCCCAGGGCGGCAGGGCCAACAGCTGGCTGGAGGAACCCCAGAACACCAGTAGCTGTGGCAACTCCAGAATTATCAACATAGACATGCCTAGGACAAAGTAAGAGGATAGTGTCCTATGGACTTTGGGACCGGTATTTGGGGAATGCATCAGCTTCCTCCCTTGGGGACTAGAAGCCTCTGAGGAGACACGCCATTTTGTAGTTTTCAGAGGCAGCTCCGGCTCCCAGCCTGCAAATTTGTAGGGAGATCCAGCGATCAGTCTTGGGGGGTAATAGCTCTTGCTTTAACCTCCCTGGATCTGGATTGTGATCTAGGGTGGAAGCTGTGGGTGGGTTTACAGCTTGCCAGAAATGGAAGTTGCCCCCCACACGTTCGGGACGAAAATTCCTCTGTCTGGCCTTAAAGCCATAGTGTGGCAACAAGCTCAAAAGTCATGCAATTAAGTGGCAACATGCCAAGGCAAAGGAAACAGAAAAATGCAACCCTAGACTCCTATTTTGGGGGCATAGAGCAGGAAAAGGACTGTGAGGTCAGAAGTCCTGCTCCAAAAGCCCCAGGGGAAAACATGAGCGGGTTGCAGGCCATAGAGGACCTTAAGAAGGACTTTAAAAATCAAATAAGAGAAGTGGAGGAAAAATTGGAAAGAGAAATGAGAAGGATGCAGGAAAAGTATGAAATGAGGGTCAACAGCCTGACTGAGGAAAACAACACCTTAAGAAATAGACTAACTCAAATGGCAAAGGAGGCCCAAAAGGGCAATGAGGAGAAGAATGCCTTAAAAAGTCGAATTTGCCAGATGGAAAAAGAATCTCAAAAGTTCACTGAGGAGATTCATTCCTTCAGAGTTAGACTGGAGCAAATGGAAGCTAATGACTTTATGAGAAATCAAGATGCTGTTAAGCAGATCCAAACAAATGAAATATTAGAAGGCAATGTGAAATATCTCATGGGAAAAACCACTGACCTGGAAAATAGATCCAGGAGAGACAATTTAAAAATTATTGGACTACCTGAAAGCCATGATCAAAGAAAAAACCTAGAAATCACCCTTCAAGAAATTCTCAAGGAAAACTGCCCTGATGTTTTAGATCCAGAGGGCAAAATAGAGGTTGAAAGAATCCACAGATCCCCTCCTGAAAAAGATCCCAAACAGAAAACTGCCAGGAATATTATAGCCAGGTTCCAGAATCCCCAGATCAAGGAGAAAATACTACAAGCAGCCAGGAAGAAACAATTTCAATATTGTGGAAACACAATCAGAATAGCCCAGGACCTGGCAGCTTCTACACTGAGGGATTGAAGGGCATGGAATATGATATTCCAGAGGGCAAAAGAACTGGGACTGAACCCAGGGGTCACCTACCCAGCAAAACTGAGTATTTTGTTTCAGGGGAAAATATGGTCATTCAGTGGAATGGAGGACTTTCAAGCATTCTTGAGAAAAAAACAGAATTGAATAGAAAATTTGACATCCAGATACAAGAAGGAAGAGATGCCTGAGAAGGTAATCAGGGAAAAGAAATCAAAACGAACTTATCAAAGTTGAACTATTTACATTCCTATATGGAAAAGCAATAATGGTGACTGATGATATCTTTCTCACTATGAAAATAATGGAAGAAGGGTGTGTGGTCATATGAGTTCATATGTGAATGTGTGTGTAGATGGTTACAGTTATATATGGATCGAGGACATAGGTTGAATTTGTTGGGAAGGGAGAATACTCAAGGGATGAATTATGAGGTGAGAGGGGAAAGTGGCAAGAGGAGATGGGGAGAGACAGGGTAGGGTAAACTATCTTATGTAGAAGAAGCAAGGGGAAGTGGTTGTAAGGGGTGGAAGAATAGGAAGGCAAAAAGGCAAATCCACATTCTCATTGAATTTGGTTCTGGGAGAGAATGACATACATACTAAATGGGATATCTCAACCTGCAGCAGAATAGGGGGAAGGGGGATGAGAGGAGGGAAGATGGATGGGAGGGCATCCTTGGGGGGAGGGGTGGTTGGAAGTACCCACTATAGAAGAGGGACAGGATCATGTAGGGAATGGACCAGGTGGGGGGTGGGATGAGTGGGAGGGAATTGTAAGCAGCCTTGTACAATATATCTACTATGATAATGTTTTGCATAGCTAGACATGTACAACATATACCGAATTACTTATCTCCCCAGAGGGAATGGGTGACAAGGGAGGAAGGAAATGGATCTGAAATTCGAGGTCTCAACATTAAATGTTTCAAATATATATATATATATATATATATATATATATATATATATATATATATATACTATTATTAATACTCTTTTGCTTATAATTGGGAGATAAGATGTGCAGGCATTGGGACACAAAGATTCAGCTTCCTCTAATGGAAAAGTTGAAGGGGGTATGGGAGAAGGTATGGGAGAGAGCAGATTGGAGGAAGCAATATCTTGTGGGACTGCTATTCTGGGAGTATGGGTAGGGGAGTAATGGGGGGAAAATGATTGTAACTCAAAATCTGGCGGAAATGAATGATGTAAAACAGAACTTAATAAAGCATTTGTTTAATAATAAAAAAAGAAAATGCAGAAACTAAAGCTCACACCAGTTAATTACTTGTCTATACTTAACTGTGTTTTTGAGCAGGTAGGTGGCACAGTGGATAGCATGCTCAGCCTTAAGTCAGGAAGACCTAAGTTCAAAACCAGATTCAGAAACTTAATAACTGTGTGACCCCAGGCAAGTAACTTAACCCTCCCTGCCTCAGTTTAGCTATTTGCATAATGAGCTAGAGAAGGATATGGCAAATGACTCCAGTATATTTGTCAAGGAAACCCCAAATGAGATCATAAAGTGATGGTCACGAATGAAACAAATGTTATAGGTTGGCTTTGAACTAGGACTTCCTGATGTCAAGTTCAGCTGTTACACAGGCCTGGAAAAGATATTCAAGAGAAGTTCTATGGAAAATTCAGATAGCAGGGTGACTTTTAGTTGAGTTTGGGGAGGGATGGGTCTTAGAAGAATTCATGGAGAAGGTATCACTAGAGTTGAGGATTTGAGTTACTTGGGTTTATTCCTCATAGCATGAATAAGGTTTATGGAAATAACCACGTGAAATTTATCTCTTCTCTGCCCTTCAGCTTCTTTCCTTGTTAAATAAAATTATGCTATGTTTTGTGACATTTAGAAAGAAGTATAAAATATGGTACTTTCACTTTAAAAAAGCAACATATATATATATATATATATATATGAAAAGTCGAGATATAAGTAGCTAAAAGGTTAAGTAACAATAGAAAAATTAATAGAAGGGTCTCTGTTTTTCAGTTCATGTTTCTCTTCTTCCAAGGAAAAGAGAAACAATAACAGCTATCATATATACATATTTCCTCCCCCTTTCTCTCCTTTTTTCTTGGTTTTCCTTTCCCCTTTCTCTTGGAAAAAAAGAATTTAGTAAAATATCACTTGATAGGTTTCAGCATGTGTTAATTATCAATTTCATATTTTGATACTTTACAAGTATTCACCTATATTTATGAAGAATCTTCTTTGTTCAGATATGTAATATGATAGAAATAAAACAGTCATTTTATGTTAGTAAGAAAATATTAAAATTTAAAAAGAGTTTTGGTGAAAACACCATAATGTAGTGAAAATGACCATCAATTTTGTCCTTACTACCACTGTAGCCTTAGCAGATCACTGCTTTTCACTACAAGGCTTCCACTTCAATATGATAATAGCTGAACTAGATAATAAGGAACAAATGAATATACAACACAATGGAATCAGTTTCTGTGACAGAGCTGAATTATTTTTAGTATTAGACTCCTGTGTAACAGCAGTTCCTTTATAACAATTCTGCCACCTGTGGTGTTCTAGTATTACCACTGGAGGCTGCTAGATGACTCAGTGAATATAGTGCTGGGTCTGAGTACAGGAAGACCTGAGCTAAAGTCTGTCCTCAGATACTTACTAGCTTTGTGACCCTGGGCAAGTCACTTAACTTTTGTTTGCCTTAATCCATCAGAGATGGAAATGGCAAACCACTCCCGTTACCTTTGCTACAATATGCTTCACATGGTCATCAAAAGCTGGACATGACTGAATGACTGAATATGTTTACCCCAGATAAGTAAACAACATGATCTCTTCAGGAAGGTTATAATTACTTCTAAAAGCTCAAGGACAAACCATTTATTGAATAACTGAGGAAGTGTCCGAGCCAAAATTTATTGCAACATATTTTACACTAAGTGGATGAATAACAAATTTCCCAGTGAGAAATTAAATCAAAACAAACCAATAAGAATGAGGAAGGAAGAACTGAAAAAGAAACCTATCAGCATGAATAAATTAATAAAATAGGAAACATTGACTCCTCCTTTGAAATCTTTCCCTTATGCCTGATGTTAGAATGAAGGGAAATCTTGGTTCTTTTCAACTCTATCAATGGAGCATGAATTTTGGCAGGTTCCATCAAACTGGGAAAGCTTGGAATATTGAAATAGTCACAGAATATATGAATTTCTTTCAAAGGATAGCCTAACTAAGTCCAGTGGGGATCAACGTCAAAAGATTGATCCAGTGATATCATGAAAGTCTTCTAGTAAGGTCTATAAGAGAAGTGGTTAGTGTCCATAAAAAAAAAATCTTCCATAGGGGTGGCTAGGTGAGTAGAGCACTGGCCCTGGAGTCAGGAGGATGTGAGTTCAAATCTGGGCCTCAGATACTTAACACAAAAATTAGCCATGTGACATTGGGCAAGTCACTTAACCCCAATTGCCTTCCAAAAAGCAAAACAAAAACAAAAACAAAAAACCTACATTGAAAAACCCCATGTTCTTTGAAGTAAAATGCAAGCTTCCTCTTTTTTTCCATTGTCAAATGCTTTATTAAATTGTGGTTTACATCGTTCATTTCTGCCAGATATTGAGTTACAACTTTTTCCCCCATTTTTCCCTACCACCCATCCCAGAATAGCAGTCCCACAAGATACCCCCTCATCGAATCTGCTCTCTTCGATATCTTCTCCCATACCCCCCCTCCACTCTCCCAGTAGGGCAAGGTGAATCACCATGTCCATATGCCTGTACAACTTATTTCCCAATTATAAACAAAAGAATATTAATAATAGTATTTATACATTTTTACACATTTGATTTTAAAACTTTGAATTCCAGATTCATTCCCTTCCTCTCTTGTCAACCACCCTACTGGGAAGATAAGCAGTTCAGTATATGTTGTGAATGTGTAGCTATGCAAAATATCATCATAGTAGATATATTGTAAAAGACTGACTATATTTCCCTCCCTCCTTTCCCACCTCCCACTTGGTCTATTCCCTACTTTGATCCTGTCCCTTTTCATAAGTGGGTGCTTCCAACTTCCCTCCCCCACTTCCCTCTCACTATGTCCTCCATCATCCCCCTCTCCTCCCCTTCTGCCTTACTCTCCTGTAGGGTGAGATGTTCTATTTAGTATGTACGTCATTCTCTCGCTGACCCAAATTCAATGAGAATAAGGTTTTGCCCTTTTGCCTTCCAGTTCTTCCCCTCCCTTGTAACCATTTTCCCTTGCCTCTTCTATATGAAATAGTTACTGCACTCTGTCTCTCCCTATCTCCTCTCATTATATTCCCCTCTCACCTCATAATTTCACCCCTTAAGTATCATCCCTTCCCACCAAATTCAACCTGTGCCCTCTATCTATGTATACCTGTAAACATATATACACACATTCACATATGTATTCATATGCCCATATGCCCTTCTTCAACTATTTTCATACTGAGAAAAGTTTCATCAGTTCTAGTTATTGTTTCTCCATGTAGGAAGGTAAACAGTTCAAATTTGATTTGTTCATGATGGTCTCTTTTCCCTGTTTACCTTCTCAAGCAACTCTTGCTTCTTGTATCTGAATGTCAAATTTTCTATTCAATTCTGTTTTTTTTTCATCAAGAATGCTTGAGAGTTGGGGGTGGCTAGGTGGCACAGTGAGTAGAGTGTTGGCCCTGGAGTCAGAAGGACCTGAGTTCGGATCCAGCCTCAGACACTTAACCCACACACACACACACACACACACACACACACACACACACACACAAACCCTAGCCGTGTGACCTTGGGCAAGTTACTTAACACCAACTGCCCTCCAAAAAGCAAATAAATAAATAAACAAACAAACAAACAAATAAATAAATAAGAATGCTTGAAAGTCCTCTATTCCACTGAATGACCATATCTTCCCTTGAAAAAGGATATCAGTTTTGCTGGGTAGGTGATTCTTGGTTTTAATCCCAGATCCTTTGCCCTCCAGAATATCATATTCCAAGCCCTTCAATCCCTCAGTGTAGAAGGGGCCAGAACCTGTGCTATCCTGATTGCATATCCACAGTATTCAAATTGTTTCTTCCTGGCTGCTTGTAATATTCTCTCCTTGATCTGGGAATTCTGGAATGTGGCTACAATATTCCTAGGGGTTTTCTTTTTGGAATCTTTTTCAGGAAGTAATTGGTAAATTCTTTGCACCTCTATTTTACCCTCTGGTTCTAAAACATCAGGGCGATTTTCCTGGAGAATTTCTTGAAGGATGATTTCTAGATTCTTTCTTTGATCATGGTTTTCAGGTAGCCCTATAATTTTTAAATTGTCTCTCCTGGATCTATTTTCTAGGTCGGTGGTTTTTCTCGCAAGATATTTCACATTTGGGGCGGCTAGGTGGCACAATGAGTAGAGAGCCGGCCCTGGAGTCAGAAGGACCTGAGTTCAGATCCGGCCTCAGACACTTACCATACACAAAAATGAAAAACCTAGCTGTGTGACCTTGGGCAAGTTACTTAACCCCAGTTGCCCTATAAAGAGCAAAAAAAAAAAAAAAGATAAGAAAAATAAAACAATATTTCACATTGCCTTCTATTCTTTCATTTGTTTGGATCTGTTTAACTGCACTCTCTTCCCTTTGGTGCATTCTAAATTCAAAGGAAAGATTTTCCTCTGTGAGCCTTTGCTATTCTTTTTCCATCAGCTTTTTAAGGCATTCCTATCCTCATTGCCTTTTTTCAGCTTCTTTTGCAATTTGAGTTACTCTATTTTTTAAGGGGTTGTTTTCCTCAGTAAGGCTATTGACTCTCCTTTCATAATTTTCTTGCATCATTTTAATATCTCTCCCCAATTTTTCCTCTACTTCTTTTATTTGATTTTCAAAATCCTTCTTAAGGTCCTCTATGGCCTTTAACCAGCTCATATTTTCATTTGGGGCTTTTGGTGCAGGAGTTCTGACCTTACAGGCCTCCTTCGCTTCCATGCTTTTATCCTCTTTGCTCCCCAAATAGGAGTCTAATGTTGAATTTTTCTCTTTATTTTGTTTCCTTTGCCTAGGCATGTTGCCACTCAATTACTTGACTTTTTGGCTTGTTGCCACAGTAGGATTGTGCCACCAGCCAGGGGAGCTTCCATCTCAAATGCTGGGGTTGCCCCAACTGCTGGAGGTATTAGTTCGGTGCCCTCTCTGAAGCCTCCACATGCTCTGTAAAGCTGGTCACACACCCCAAGACCTCCACCCCAGACTGCAACCCGTATCCAAGAAGGTTAAATCAAGAACGATTACCCCCAACACTGATTGCTGGATACCCCTACAGTAAGCAGGGCAGAAACTGAAGCTGCTGTGTATGTCTGAGGGTGTGCTGAAATTTCTCAGTGGCTTCTCGCCCACAGGGAAACAGGCTGACATGTTCTTCCAACTAATGAGTCCCATCCATAGGGCACTAACTTCTCTCTTTGTCTGTGGCATCTATGTGTTGGTAATTCTGGAAATGCTACAGCTGCTTGTGTTCTGGAGTCTCTCCAGCCTTCTGCTGGTCCTGCCGCCCTGGGGCTAAAACCTCTGATTCATGTAGTCCTGGGCTCAGCTTCCAGAGTGCTGTGCTGTCCACTCCCTGCTGGGCTACTGGACTGTCCTCAGAGGGAGTTTAGCTTCTCTTTGTCGTTTTGTGGGTTCTGGAGCTCCAGAGGTCATTGGGATTCCCCCTGTACCATAATTCTGAAGTGTTGTGGGCTGGAGTTCTGTGGAAGTGCTGTTTCTACTCTGTCATCTTGACTCCACCCCAAAATGCAAGCTTCTTGAGGACAGGAATTCCTAGTTTCCTTCACACATCAGTTCAAATGCTACTTCCAAAACGAGGTCTATAATGTTTCCAATTAAGTTTCCATCAGTCAGTAATTACTATTATTTATTTTGTATTTATGTGTGTATGCATGTTTGTATTCATGTTTATGTACATATATACATATATACATACATACATATACATGTCTATGTACAAACATATGTATATACATATGCCTATATACATATGTGTATATATGCACAGGTGTGTATAAACAAATTTATGTGCGTATACACACATATATACACACATATATATATATTATTTGTATATGTGTTGTTTTACCACAAAGGACAAAAGCTTCTTCAGAGAAAGGATTATCTTATTTTGTCTCTTTATGCTAAGATTGGCTCACAGTATATACTTGGCAAATTCTTGTTCAATGAATAAATGAAAGAATAAATCATTCACAACCATTTCCTTTCAGTCTCTTCTGGATTTATTATCTGAAAAATGCACACTCAGAACTTTGGTCATTTCCAAAGGGTTATAATAAAATACTTAAATTTTGGTTAGTTTTCTGATCTTTAAAATAAATCGAACTTCTGTCAATGTAAGATAAGGTAAGAACCTTGATATCTTTAGCAATCATAACATATATGTCAAACATGATTTGTGAAAAGTGAATTTGTCATGCTAAGGACCTTCCTTCCTTTTATCTGAGTAGTTTAATGAGTAAAGACAATTTGGAATTTTAGGAGAGCTATACTTGAAGATTGACATTGTGTTTTCAATATTTGCATTAAGTGAAAATCATCATATGTACATTGATGATAATGTGTGACAGGAGTTAAAATTTCATAAAAGCATTTTTCTCTTTTTTTAGCATTATAAAATTACCTATAGATGCAACATATGTTGGGTAAAATAATCAGTGATATGTAATTCTGCCTTCCATGAATCTTTTCCTCAGTTGTCAAAGAAAGAGACAATAAGTAAATGGTGAATGTACTCCCTCTACAATTTATCCATTGCTGTTTTATAATGTGACAGATATTTCACTTCTATTTGATATGGGATGCTATATACAAGTAAACAAAAGACTGATTGATGACTGTGATTAATTTATTAGTGTACTTAAAGAAGGTAATTCTTAGTTGTGCTCTTATCCAAATTTGAAGTACAGGCAAAGAGGCTTGATAGGCAGAATTATTTTCATGCCTGTTAGCCATAATTAGGAATTTAGTGTAGTCAAATAAATGATCAATAACATAGGATTGGCATTGTAGTTTGACTTTAAATTATCCTTAAAAATCACAGGGGGTGGAGATTCCAATTCAGCAAACATTTAATAATTACTCATTTAGGTACAAGGCACAGGGCTACAAGGCCCCTAGGCATCTGGGATGCAAAGACCAATAGAGGTAGCTAGGTGGCAGAGCGGACAGAGTACCAGATCTGGAGTCAGGAAGACTCACATACCTGAATTCAAATCTGGCCTCAAACACATAGTAACTGTGAGCAAGTCACGTAATCTTGTTTGCTTCATTTCCTCACTTGTAAAATGAACTGGAGAAGGAAATGGCAAACCACTCCACTATCTTCTCTAAGAAAACTCCATATGGTGTTATAAGGAGTTGGATATGACTGAAAATAACTGAACAGCAAAAGCAAAATATGCAAAACAGTGTTAAGCACTGATAATACAAGCATAGGTAAAAATACCCTCTGTTTTTAAGGAGCTCATGTGCTGATGGGGGAGACCATATACAAAGCATTATGTACAAGATACATTCAAGATAAAATCACAAAATGGGAAGCAATCTCAAAGTAAAAACACTAGGAGTTACTGGGAGGAAGATGAAAAGCTGTTTTTGCAGAATATGGAATTTTACATTTCTTGAAGAAAGTTAATTGATGCTATCAATAATAATAAATAAAAAACTGGAACAATTACCTATTTTGTTCCATGCAGTTTCATTTGTGATTTCTTGAGAGTTCTGATAAACCAGACTTTGATTAGGTCCATTGGGATTCAAGTGGAGCTACTTGGCTGTGCCTTAAATTCAAATCAATTTGACTCTTACTGATTGGCCAATAATGAGTCCCGTCCGAAAGCCCACTTGGCCATTATTTGGGTTTTGATGACTCAGAGTGGGTGTAAATAGTATTTTTCTCTTCTGGACAAAAATCCTGAGGGTCTTTACCACCCAACTTGAGGTTGTTGTTGTTTTTTTTTTTTTTTTTGTAAACAAATTATTGCATCTTCTGCCTCATTTCCTAACTAGCCTTAAATCACTGAATTAATGTTGCCTCAAACAAACTGAGACCTGGGAAAAACCTTACTTTAAAAACCATAAGGTCTCCCATTGGATCTGGAGTCATCTCCAGTTTTTCTGAACTTTATCTTGTCACTGGACTCAGTAGAGTCTGGAGAAGAGCATGAGGATGACTTTGTATAGTCCTCCCTCAATTAAATACAAATCCCTTGCAAGCCAAGACTTCCTCCTCCTGATGTCATCATTCCCCTTCAAAAACAAAGGAAAGACAACAAAGAGGCATAGATGTGGAGGCAAAGCATTTCAGGAATGGTGAATAACAGTGTAAAGGCACAAAATGAGGGCTATCTTGCTGGAAGAACATCAAAAAGACCAAGGTCTTTAATTTTTGCAATATGCAGAGGGAAGTGAATGTGTGTGTGTGTGTGTGTGTGTATGTGTGTGTGTGTGTGTGTGTGTGTGTGTGTGTGTAGAAATAGCAGAAAGAGACAATATGTGCCAGGTTTTAGAAGGCAATCAGAGAATTTTATATTTGATACTGGAGGCAGCAGGTTGTTACTAAAGTTTACTCTGTGTGGGGGGGGGGGGTTAGGGGAGAGAGCTTCATCACATAGTCATTCCTGCATTCTAGGGATATCACTTAACACTTAAGAGATGTATTTGAAGGCAGACACATTTGAATCAGGAAGGCCAGGAGCCTCTCCATATTTAGTTTGCTTGGTCTTCATTTGATAGCCCCACAATCCTTTCCTGTATCAATACATAAACCCTTCCCAGTTTTTTAAGACCCACTCTATCCTGTGCTTCAATGGCATAGCCTTCATAATCCCAGAATTTCTTCAGTACCATCAGGTCATCAAGGCAGTACTTTAGAAGAAATGGTTACATTCAGTGTTTGAAAACATACCACTAGATAACATATTAGTACATTATAAAGCACAGTCATTAGTAATGCATATTAAATTACAAGAGAAAATATCACCAAGTATATTTTCTGTTTCACAATCTTGGAATTTTAGTTATTTGTCCTCATACTATGTCCCTGAACTTGGAACAACATTTTTACAGTATGAGTCTTATGTTATTTTACTATAACTTTCAAAACCATAGAAAGGAGAAAAAAATCCTTCCCATTATAATTCTTGCTACACTATTTCAACCCCCCATGTTCTATCTCCTTCTTGGTCTCCCTGGTGAAACATTTGTGTGTCTATGAGCATAAAAGCACCAATGGGTACCCACAAAGCTTAAATGAACATTGAATTAAGCACAGATTTATGTTCTGAATGCTTCACTAAGTAGGCTGTTGGGAACATTCAATACAAATATAGGTTTAAAACTCTCCTTCCTTCTTTGCCCCCCTGCGTCTATGAAGTCTCATGAACTTCCTGATTCACTGAAAATATCTGAGAATAACTGTTTCTAGAATATCTTCTGAGAACAGATGATTTACTAGAGGATATCAGAGAGTTAATGTTTAATAAAATAACCTAGAACTGATTTCTGTATTTAATGTTCCCAAAGGCCTTATTACTGGGGTGATTTGGCTCATAAATCTGTGCTCAACTCAGATTTTGTTCTGATTTGACAGGACAGTACATTAAGTACTTAGGGCTAGACTTTGCTCCTAGCCATGTATAACCAACTTTCTATGGTGAGGATTAGACCAATGAGGATGAAGACAAAGTGAGTAAAATACAGGAACAGAACTGAAATTAAATTTTATTTCATAGTAAAATATATTTGAATGAAATATTATTTTTGAAAGCAGATGTATTTTTTTTAATTAATGAAAATCTTTATTAGCTGGTCATACCAGAAATATTACTAGGAAAAGGCAACATTCAAAAAATAAAGAAGAATTAAGCCAAAGTAAAAAAGGGTATTTTGTATGCACAATGGGTGACATTAAATTAATCTGATATTCTTATCCCTTTCTGTCAATTTTTGACAGTCATAATATGAGATGTGCCCTAAAATTAACACATATTGAATCATGAAATGGAATTGATTTGGGTATGGGCATAAAAACTTAAATATGCATGGGATTACTCACATGATTAAACCAGTTCAATGTCATAAAGTTTTTCTGAACCAGTTTGTGTTTTGGTGCACATCAAGAAAAAAAAATGAAGTTTTATTATCCTTTCGTTTTGGAATATGAAGGTAAAAGGGAATATTATGAGCCTTTATTTTTGTCCTTTAATTAGTAAGGCCTGTCTTTTCCCTGAAACATGGGCTAATATAGATATCAATATCCTTCCAAATATAATTATTATTATCATCATTATTGTTATTAATATAAGCAAGGGGACATAAGAGTTGGAAAAATTGAAACTGAAGTTAATGTAGAAGGCAATAAGTTGGTGCCTAGTGGACATTAGTAGGCTTCAATATTGCAAACAGGGAATTATATAGGAAAAACTTGTAAAAGATAAAATTAAAGGAATGATCTGTCATTGGAGAGAATGTCCTTATCAACGAGCTTTTTTTTAAAGTGAAGTATTGGAGTAATTTCATCCCTCAAAATTAACATAATGAAGTAATATAGTATTGTTTATACACATATTTGATCATGTCATTATTTTATTCCAAATAATATATTGACTCCCTCTTATATACTGAAAAAAATCTTGAGGATAATATTCAATACTCTCTGCAATCAGGCATTAATGTATATTTCAATCTTTTCTCAGAATCACCTTCTCTACATATTCTATGATCCAAATTGTCTGGACTAAGTATGCCATATATTATATATTATTAGCATCTTTTCTTACAACCCCTGATTCCTGGAATTGGTATTTTCCTACTCCCGTGATGAGGGAAAATTAATTTTGAATTATTACCATATCACTGAAGACAGAATAAAATGCCACTGAATCAATGAAGGCTTCACTGATACCCTAGTCATTAGCAATACTTCCCCTTTGGACTCCATATAGAATTTGGCTTACATCTTCCTTTCATTAAAGTATCTACATTATGTTTTATTATAGTCCATATCTATATCTATATATCAATAATGATATATCTCTCTACATGCATGCATACACACAAACAAATGCATACACACATATTATATCTTTCCACTAGTTTGACAGTTCTATGAACACAGATAATCAGGGTGGCATCATAGTAGAGCACTGGACTTGGAATTAGGAAGTTTTCAACCCTCACCTCAGATGTTTATTAGATACCTTACCCTAGTCCAGTCACAACTTATTTGAGTCTCACCTTCCTAATCTGTAAAATGAGAGGGTTGAGCATGACAGCCTTCAAAGTCCCACTCAGTTCTAAATCTAGAATGCTGTGATATATCCTGGCAGGTTCTGGAGGTACAAAGAGGAAACAACAATAAAAATTTCTTGCATTCAAAGAGATTATATTCTACTGGCATATACACAACTAATTCTAATACAAGGTAGGAAGAGATCAAAGTGCATTAGTAAATTTCATAGGTAGAGAGACAAGTAGCAATAAGAATACAAAAAAAAATTATGTGGAGTTAATAACATCTGACATGAGTTTTGAAGTTAGAAAATAAGGAAAATGATGGCCACAAAGTACGTTCTTTTTTTTTTTTTTTGCTTCAAACATTTTTATTATTTGTGTTATAGTCATTTCAACTTCAGGGTAAGTGACTTCTCTCCCCACACAATAAAAACAAAGAAATGTCTAACAGAAAGGCTACGTTGACATGATCTATAAGTGTATTCAATAGAAGAAAATAAGGAAAATGATGGTGGGGGAAAAAGTACTGCATTCTAGGTATACAGGACAACTTGCATGAATGAATTTAAATAGAGATGATACATCCCACCCAGGAATAACATCAAATTCAACCTTAGTTCATATCTCTAATCTTATTTTCCCTATGCAGCTCTGTTCCTTTAAACTCCCTGGAACAACTTGCCTTTTCCCAGGATAAGATTCTTACCTGAAATCTCATCATGATGATGATGATTAATCTAGCCTTGGGTATTTGACACCTTTCTAACTCCCTCAGACTTCTCTCTCTGTTGATTTGAGAGCTGGAAGGAAGCACTAAATTACTCCCAAATTATTGAGAGCAGAACCTGGACTTCATAACTCATTTTCTGCTTTCCATATGCAGCTCTGTTTAATTTCAACTTTATGGAATAGGATGCTCCTAAGATATGGAGTTCTTGTTTTCTTCCCATTTCTTTCAAGTTTTCTTTTGTTCATAGCCTTCCTCAATCATATTATAATGTCCTTTAGGACAGGGACTGCCTTTTTGTCCTTATTTGGCTAGCTCTTAGCACACTGCCTAGCACTTAGTATGTTTACTAAATATCTGGAAATCCCAAATTAATATCTCAGAGACAAATGATGGGAATTAAATAAACACACATTTTTGATGTTTAAAAATATACAAACTTTTAAAATATCAACTGAAGTTCCTCTAAGATGGAACAACTGGATCCCACAAATTGCACAAATGCAGAGATTCTCAGAGTTTGAAGTAACCTGGAGGAAGTGGGGTTTGGTTGAAAGAATATTTGGCCTTGGGGTTATACCCATAATGGAATTTGAAGATCTCCTTTTATTGGCAAGCTAACAGGTCCTTAGCACTTAGTTCCAAGCTCATGATTGTGTCAGGTATTAAGACTCAGAATTTGTGAATCCCACAGTGGGATTGACTTCCTGATGTAACGGGAAGGGGATGGAATAGAAAGGAGCTAATACCTTATATAAGGAAATTTCATTATATAAGGAGAAGCACAAGCTGGCAAGTCAGAACTTCTTGGAGCAAGCAGTGTGGAGGCTGAGGAGGAGAGGCCCAGGCTGTAGAAAGTGATTTTTATTTTTATTTTGACAACAGAGCTTATGGTGGCAGAGTTTCTTCTGAGAACCAGCTGGAGCTTCTTCTGAGACTTTTCTTCTGGGAATTTCTGCTTAGAGCTTCCAAGAACCAGGCTGAGGAGCTACCAACTTATTCTGGGAGCTACCAAAGTCTTCTGAGGGCCAGCCAGAGCTGCAGATGTCTAAGGAAGCATGACTGTTGCGCTGTTACTTTGTCTGTTTGGGGTCTATGTTGATTTCACAGGCAGAAAGTGAATTGATAAGGATGCTGGCAATGTCTATGGATGTTATCATGGCTTGGTTAAGCTTAGTCTTCCCAGGAACAGACACTGTGAAAGACTTGTGGTAGATTAGACACTGTGAGCTTCAATATGGAATAGAAACTGCATGTAGAGCTGGACAAGGAACTGGGAGTTGTCTGCCTTTGAACTCAGGTGGCAGTTGGTTAGGTTGAGACAGGTACTGGGACTATGGAAGAGAAACCATGGAAGCTGAGAGTCTCCCTTAAGTCAAGATGAAAAGACCTTTACTCACATATTTAATGCTGACAGATGAGATTGTCACTTAGTTGTGACCTAGGGGTGGATTGTCTTTGTATTTTCTATTACAACTTAAGAGGATACTTAGTAGTGACTAATGATATTGTAACTCAATTGCACCCCATGGGTGAAGGACTTTGACCTTTGTACTTTGTGTCAATTAAGGAGGCTTGCCTTCTTAAGGGTGATTGAATTAAGGATTTACTAAATGAAGGATTTACTAAATAAATGTTATCTTTTTCTTAAAACTGTATGACCACTTTGTTGAAAACTATGTGGCCATTTTAGTGATAAATTGTTATGCCCTAGCATTCACAATGCTGTACTTCGATTTCTGTCAATGATTTGCTTTAATTTACTGTTGACTAAATAGAGAGTTCACTACACTGTGTAATCAGGACCTTGAAAAGCTGTTCACAGCAGCAGTACTATGGAAAGCTGCTCATGCTGGGCTTTACAACCATCAGGAAAGACCTGATTTTAAATTTCACCTCTTACCTATCCTGTATGACCATGAACAAGTCACTTCAGCTTTTTGAAACTAAGTCTACTTAACTGTGAAACAGGTATATTAAAAGAGTATTTCACAGCAAAGGAAGTTAAGATTAAAAAAAAAGTCATGGTCACACAGCTAGTAAGGGTGAGATGGGATTTTAAACCAGATCTCTCCAGACTCAAAGGTCTGAGCCACTTTCCACTATATTACACTCCCTCTCAAGTACCTTCAAAACTTTTAGAATCTGTGAATCTGTGAAGTTTCATGAGCTCAACTCTACCATTAGAGGCCTTTTAGCTTTACTCATATAATTTTTACAAGGGACAAATTAGCTAATGAATACTAAGCACTTTGTAAAGCTCACAGTATTGTGCATATGTCAGTTATATTATGAGACTATCTAATTTATGCTTCATCTGGCATCCTTTTCATAGTATCCCTGATAAGGGATTTTTCAGTTTGAAAACTTCCAATGAGGTGTAAAGCCAAGCATGAGCAGCTTTCCAGAGGATTATTGCTGTTGATAGCTCGAAGGTTCTGATCATATAGTATAGTGAACTAACTTTTTATTTCATAGTAAATTAAAGCAAATATTAGCAGAAACCAAAGGAGAGCATTCACAATGTCATAGCATAACAACTTATCACTAAAGTGGCCACATAGTTTTAAGCAAAAGATATCATTCAGTACTCAATTATATTTAAGGAGCAGGCCTCCTTAAGGGAGACAAAGTACAATCATTCAGTAAGTCCTTAACTCAATCTTCCTTAATTAGCAAGCCTCCTTAAAGGACACAAAGTACAAAGGTCAAAGTGCTCCACCCCTAGGTCACATTGTCTTAATCTCTCAGCCAAAAGTCTTCTTTCTTCTTGATTGCAGATTAGCTTCCAATTGTGCTCAACTCAATAGTCCTTAAGGGGTACAAGATACAAAATACAAAGTTTTCCCACCCTTAGATCACAATAAATCATGATCTTGTCATTGAGGAATAAGTACCCAAAGACAGGTCTTTTCATCTTGCCTTGAGGCTGGCTCTCATATTTCATAGTTCCTCCTCCGTGGTTCAGGCTCCTACCTGAATCTACACAACTGTCACCAGGATTCAAATGTAGGCAGCTCTCAGGTGTCGTCCAGCTCCTGCCCAGTTCCTTATTGAAGCTCATAGTGCCTATTCCACCTCAAGGCCCTCTTATTTTCTGTTTTTGGGAAGACAAAGTTTAACAGAGTCAAAAACATTCATACACATAGTCAGCACCATCATTAACTCACTTTCTGCCTGTGAATTCAACATAGACCCACATACAAGGTCTAAGAAATCAACACAAATTGTCAGTACAATTCCAGAACCTTTGAATCCCTCCTCCAGTACTCCTGTAAACAGACAACAAGAAAATCCTCTTTCAGGGCTCCCAGTAACATCCCAGGGCTTCTGTACAAAGTATCACAAACAAAAATCAACACAAAAAGAACAGACAAACAGAGTGCCTGGTTACCACAACATTCCCCTTCTCAATTCTGCCACCACAAGGCCTCTCTTCTCAGCTCTATCATTTCCCAGCTAGGGCTTCTCCTTATATATGGTTATTAGCTCCCCTTGTTGCATTAGCAAGTTCTTCCCACTGAAGCAAGAGAAGCATGAGAAGGTAAACAGGAAAAGAAATCATAAGGAACTTATTAAAGTTGAACTATTTACATTCTTACATGGAAAATAGCTAATTGTGACTCATGAGACTTTTTTCAGTATGAGGATAATTGAATGGAATACATATATATGTATGTATACACATATAAATGTATGTATAGGAGGATAAATGTGTGCATAAATATATAGGTGTGTACATGTATACATAGACAGAGGGCACAGGATGAGTTGAATATGAAGGTTTGATATCTAAAATACAAAATTAACAGGTGAGAGAGGAATATATTGGGAGAAAGAGAAAGGGAGACATAGAATAGGGTCAATTATCTCATATAATAGAGGCAAGATAAAACCATTACAGTGGAGGGAAAGAGCAAAAAGGTGAAAGGGAATGGGTCAACCTTACTTTCACTGAATTTGGCATAAGAAGGTAATAATATACACACTCAATTGGGTATCTTACTCTACAGGAAAGTAGGGGGGAAGGGATAAGAGAGGGGATGATAGAAGAGAGGGCAGATTGGGGGAGAGGGTAGTTAGAAACAAACCCTTTTGAAAAGGGACAGCGTCAAAGTAGAAAATAGAGCAATTGTGGGGTGAGATAGGATGGAGGGAAATATAGTTGTTCTTTCACAATATAACTACCATGGAAAAGTTTTGCAACCTATATTGAATTGCTTGCCTTTACAGTGGGGGGTGAGTGAGGAGGAAAGAAGGGAAGGAATCCCCAAACCAAAGTTTTAAAAATCAAATGTTAAAAATGCGTTTTTACATGCAACTGGGAAATAAGACATGTAGGTACTGGAGTATAGAAATCCATCTTGCCCTACTAGATTGTTAGAGGGGGAATGGGGGAGTATACAAGAGAGAAGAGATTGGGGGAAGGGGAATTCATTAGGCATTGCTATCTTGGAGTGGGGGTAGGGTAAAGATGGGGAGAAAATTTGTTACTCAAAATCTTGTGGAAATGAATGTTGAAAACTAAAAATTAATAAATAAATTGAGGAAAAAAAAGAAAGTGAATAGATGATGGTGTCGGTAATGTGCTTGAATGTTGTTGTGGCTGTGCTAAGCTTGATTTGTGTAGGTGGACTAGGAGCTGAACCAGGAACTGAATGAGTAACTGAACCAGAAACTGGGGGCTCACTACCTGTGAATCTAGGTGATAATTGAGTGAATTCAGACAAGAGCTGAGAGCATGGAAGAGGAACCATGGAATCTGGGAGTCAGCTTTGAGTCAAGATGAAAGGACCTTTCCTTGGGTACATAGTGTTGACTGATAAGATAACCATTTAATGTGACCTAGGGGGTTGGAGACTTTTGTACTTTGTACTTTGTACTCCTTAAGGAAGATTGTTCCTTAAAGATGATTAAGTTAAGGATTATTGGAAGCCAGTCTCCATTCAAGATGAAAGAAGACTTTAGATGGGTATTTTATATTGATTGATCCAGATTATGACCTACAGAATATGTTTTGTTTAAAAATATGTGGTCACTTTAGTTAATAAGTTGTTATGTTATATTGCTGTGAATGTTGAACTTTGGTTTCTGTGAATATTTTGCCTTAGTTTACTGTTGAATGAATAGAGAGTTCATTATACTATATGATCAGAACCTAGAAGCTATTCAGAGCAGCAGTCCTCAGGACAGCTGCTCATGATTAGCTTTACAGAAAGCAAACCACAAAATCCTCGGGTGATTTAAGTTTGCCAGAAAGAATGAGAGTGATCAGATGTCCAAATATGTTAAATACAAATTATGACAATCGCATTTCCACAAATGAAAAACAAAGAGGTAGCCTGTTAAAGTTGACAGAGAATTCACTGAAATAAGGGAGAGATAGTTAAAAGACCCCATCAGAGAAACAGCTCATCCAAGCCACTCTGCCCCCACATTCCCCCCAAACTATGTAAAAGGGGACTCTGAACAACTTCTGGAGCCCCAGCACCCACAGAACGACACAAAGAAACTAAACTCCCGCTGAGGACAGCCCAGCAGCCCTGCAGGAAGGACCAGCACAGTGGTCTGGGACCTGGCAGCGTGCAGCACGCAGAGCGCAGGAGCCGAGCCGAGCCGAGCCCAGGTCCGCATGAGCCGAGGTTTTAGCCCCAGGGCGGCAGGGCTAGCAGCCAGCTGGAGGAACCCCAGAACACCAGGAGCTGTGGCGACTCCAGAATTATCAACATAGACTTGCCTGGGACAAAGTAAGAGGTTAGTGTCCTATGGACTTTGGGACTGGTATTAGGGAATGCATCGGCTCCCTCCCCTGGGGGCTAGAAGCCGCTGAGGACAAACGCCATTTTGTAGTTTTCAGAGGCAGCTCCCGCTCCCAGCCTGCAAATTTGTAGGGAGATCCAGCGATCAGTCTTGGGGGGTAATCGCTCTTGCTTTAACCTCCCTGGATCTGGATTGTGATCTAGGGTGGAAGTCGTGGGTGGGTTTACAGCTTGCCAGAAATGGAAGTTGCCCCCCACACGTTCGGGACGAAAATTCCTCTATCTGGCCTTAAAGCCATAGTGTGGCAACAAGCCCAAAAGTCAAGTAATTAAGTGGCAACATGCCAAGGCAAAGGAAACAGAAAAATGCAACCCTAGACTCCTATTTTGGGGGCATAGAGCGGGAAAAGGACTGTGAGGTCAGAAGTCCTGCTCCAAAAGCCCCAGGGGAAAACATGAGTGGGTTGCAGGCCATAGAGGACCTTAAGAAGGACTTTAAAAATCAAATAAGAGAAGTGGAGGAAAAATTGGAAAGAGAAATGAGAAGGATGCAGGAAAAGTATGAAATGAGGGTCAACAGCCTGACTGAGGAAAACAACACCTTAAAAAATAGACTAACTCAAATGGCAAAGGAGGCCCAAAAGGGCAATGAGGAGAAGAATGCCTTAAAAAGTCGAATTTGCCAGATGGAAAAAGAATCTCAAAAGTTCACTGAGGCGATTCATTCCTTCAGAGTTAGACTGGAGCAAATGGAAGCTAATGACTTTATGAGAAATCAAGATGCTGTTAAGCAGATCCAAACAAATGAAAGATTAGAAGGCAATGTGAAATATCTCATGGGAAAAACCACTGACCTGGAAAATAGATCCAGGAGAGACAATTTAAAAATTATTGGACTACCTGAAAGCCATGATCAAGGAAAGAACCTAGAAATCACCCTTCAAGAAATTCTCAAGGAAAACTGCCCTGATGTTTTAGATCCAGAGGGCAAAATAGAGGTTGAAAGAATCCACCGATCACCTCCTGAAAAAGACCCCAAAAAGAAAACTCCCAGGAATATTATAGCCAGGTTCCAAAATCCCCAGATCAAGGAGAAAATACTTCAAGCAGCCAGGAAGAAACAATTTCAATATTGTGGAAACACAATCAGAATAGCCCAGGACCTGCCAGCTTCTACACTGAGGGATCGAAGGGCATGGAATATGATATTCCAGAGGGCAAAAGAACTGGGAATGAACCCACGGGTCACCTACCCAGCAAAACTGAGTATTTTGTTTCAGGGGAAAATATGGTCATTCAGTGGAATAGAGGACTTTCAAGCATTCTTGAGGAAAAACCCAGAATTGAATAGAAAATTTGACACCCAGACACAAGAAGGAAGAGATGCCTGAGAAGGTAATCAGGGAAAATAAATCAAAAGGAACTTATCAAAGTTGAACTATTTACATTCCTATAGGGAAAAGCAATAACTGTGACTGATGATATCTTTCTCACTATGAAAATAATGGAAGAAGGGGGTGTGGTCATATGAATACATATGTGAAAGTGTGTGTATATGGTTAGAGTTATATATGGATAGAGGGCATAGGTTGAATTTGTTGGGAAGGGAGAATACTCAAGGGATGAAATTATGAGGTGAGAGAGGAAAGTGGCAAGAGGAGATGGGGAGAGACAGGGTAGGGTAAACTATCCCATGTAGAAGAAGCAAGGGGAAGTGGTTGCAAAGGAGGGGGAGAATAAGGAAGGCTAAAAAGGCAAAACCACATTCACACTGAATTTGGTTCAGGGAGAAAATGACATACATACTAAATGGGATATCTCAACCTGCAGCAGGATAGGGGGAAGGGGGATGAGAGGAGGGATGATGGATGGGAGGGCATCCTTGGGGTGAGGGGAGGTTGGAAGTACCCACTATAGAAGAGGGACAGGATCATGTAGGGAATGGACCAGGTGGGGGGTGGGATGAGTGGGAGGGAATTATAAGCAGCCTTGTACAATATATCTACTATGATAATGTTTTGCATAGCTAGACATGTACAACATATACTGAATTACTTATCTCCCAAGAGGGAATGGGTGACAAGGGAGGAAGGAAATGGATCTGAAATTCGAGGTCTTAACATTAAATGTTTCAAATATATATAAATACTATTATTAATACTCTTTTGCTTGTAATAGGGAGATAAGATGTGCAGGCATTGGGACACAAAGATTCACCTTCCTCTAATGGAAAAGTCGATGGGGGTATGGGAGAAGGTATGGGAGAGAGCAGATTGGAGGAAGCGATATCTTGTGGGACTGCTATTCTGGGAGGTTGGGTAGGGGAATAATGGGGGGAAAATGATTGTAACTCAAAATCTGGCAGAAATGAATGATGTAAAACAGAAGTTAATAAAGCATTTGTTTAAAAAAAAAAAGACCCCATCAGTGGACATATGAGCAAAGGAATTCCAAGATTTTAGGTAAGAAATGGATAGAGGGAAGGTCTCCACAGGAAGAGTTCTGTACAAGATGAAATCACACATTTGGTAGGAATTGTTTTAAAGCACTGTTCTACAAATGGAAAGGCTATTTTTCTACTGTGTTTTTTTTAATATGGAGGTAAGGAAGAAACATATATAGAATAAAATAAATCCTCCAAATCTACATGCACACACACACAAAGAAACACGAACATGTATTTATATTTGAAATAGAAATTGCTCTTAACTTTTACATAGTAATTTCCTTTTGTAATGACAAGATAAGACTTTTTGAAATTACCCTTTAAGGAACCATTCTGCATCATCATTTCTACCCAAAGAAGCATATAAGGGTTAACAGTAAATGACATGGCTTCCAAAGACTGGGTAGCTGACCACAAGGGAAAAAAATGTTTAAAATTTGTGTTTGATTTCATAAAAATTCTGAATAATTAATGTTTCTTTTATGTAAAGATGCCCTTCAAATTTCAGACTGCTTTAAGTCTGTGATTAGGAAAAGCAAAATTAATTCATTGTTAACACAGGATTTAAATGAAGAAAATATGGTAAACTTCCAAGCTTAATTGATTTTGGCAGGGTTTTCATGGTTATCCACAGACTAGAAACATTGAGTTGGCTCTGGGAATCTAAGGTTTAGGCAAGATATTGATTAGATTAATAGAATTAGACACTTGTATCCAAGTTGAAAAAATATTTAGTATACTTGAAACTTCTATTCCTAAGGTCAACTTGCCAATGAAGAATTTTCATATCTGGAATTAAATCAGTACTGGAATTTTCAGGAAGAAGATGGCCAAGATCCTGAAACAAGGAAAATTCATAGTGATTTAGCAGACATGAAGGGAAAACAGGGGTAGAGATAGAAACAATTTAGCAGTCAATATCCAAGGCATCAAGCATCAAATAGAAATGAAAAATTGCAAAGTTGTCAAGGATTTCAGAGACCACTAAGTCCATCCTTTAAAATCTTAGTAAAATACTGGGAACAAGTGGTCATCCAATAACTCCTTGAAGAACTTGAAGGAAAAAGCATTTCCCAAAATAGTGCATTCTACTTATATTTATGTATGTATATGTGTGTTTGTGTGTATATACATATATACCATTATTTTATTTTATATGTATCATTCCCTTATGTAATAAATGTATTCTCATATTATAGATGATAGATAGATATATAGACAGATAGATACATAGATATGTACACACACACATATGAATTCTCTAAATGCAGCTTCTGAGTGATATGGATAGGTGAAATTTATATTACCCCTATCAAAGTAAGACTATGATTTCCCACTTGAGGGGAACAATAGAAGGGCTACATTTGGTTATTCACCCTTTCTTCCCACTATATTTAGTTCCTCAGTGTCATAGAGGGGCATCAGAATAGATATATCTATCTGATCCTCCTCCCCAGTCAATACTGGTTTTTATGAGTAAAATAATTTTATGACGAAAACACTTATCTGGTCATTCCTAAGAGGGAAGGGTAGCCTAAAGGTTACATATGTTGTTTTCAGTCCTTCCCTTCTTCCTTCCTTCCTTCCTTCCTTCCTTCCTTCCTTCCTTCCTTCCTTCCTTCCTTCCTTCTTTCCTTTGACTAGAAATCTTGAGTCCCCTTCCTTTGTCTCTTTTGCTCTATAAAAACCTTGTCCTGAGAATCAATAACTGGAGTTCATCATTCTTCCTTGAACTGCTGGACATTGAGCAGCCCATGGCACAAAGGCTCTTAGGTTCAGGATCAAGGGGTAGAGAGGATGAGAACCATGAGAAAGCAATGTTCAGAAAACCTTGAGAGAAGAAGGTATCAAGGAAAAGGAAGCAATAAATAGTTTCAAAAGTTGCAGAGAGGTCAAGGAGAATGAGGATTAAAGAAAGATTATTAAATTTTACAACTAAATCATCCTTAGCAAATTTGGATAGAACCATTTTGATCAAATGATAAGATCAGAAGTTGGATTGTAAAGAGTTTAGAGTGGGAGAGAAGAAAAGCATAGACAATGTAGAAGATGCTTTTTGAGGAATTTACCAATAAAAGGCAGAAGAGAGTCTGAAAATTAGTTTGGAAATTAAATTTTCATTTTAAAATTTTGCAAAACTTACAAAACTAAATATAAAAGAAATATAGTTAATTTAATAATAAAAGGGTGTCCTAAGCACTATAAAATGCTAGCTATTTTGATTTTCATTATAACTATTATTGCAAGTTTATAGTATTTGTATTTCTAAACCTATTAAAATGGTTAAAACCACACTAATTTTAGACTCTTTGCATAAAACATATATAGTTAATCACATTTTGTAGTTCTTTTCAAAATACTTTCCTCACAAAAATTTTCCTGAGTCGAACAGTGTAAACATACCTATCTCCATTTTACAGATAGAAGATCCAAGGTACAGAAAATAGATGTTGCTTTGGTCATAGTTATACAGTTAATAAATGTATTGCCAAGATTTGAACACAGGTGCTCTGAGCCTGATAATTGCTCCTATATTAAAAGATGTTTCTATTCTTTTCCTATCCAAGGCTTAAAATGCACATACTCTTTTGGGGAAAATGTTTTGAATGAGGTGTTCTTTGGTGAAATAGATTTGGAATTTGCACCAAGGACAGAGTAAACAAGGATCTGAATTGAAACTCAGGGCAGAGAAACAGTGCTCTAGAGCAGGGAAGGCATCTGTTCTTCAGAAGCAAACCTCAGACCACATGCAAAGGATTTAGAACAGTCCTTGGTTTGTATATCATCACTGACATTCATCTTTGGCTCTTGAGTCAAACTTTTTTTTTCATATTCAAGCAACATGGTATGGTTATTTGACATTTACCTTTTTAGTATGTAATTTATGTGATGAAATGTTCACATTTTAATAATCATAACATTCATATAGTGTAATATTAAGCCTTTCATATGATCACTCAATCTTTGCCCCTTCAAAGCTTTTTTCATTTCTGTTTACTACTGGTGCCCTGATGCCCTGCAGGGTAAGAAGAGCTTCTCTCTATAGACTGTCTTGCATAAGAAGCCAGATGGCCTTCCATGGTGACCTTTGCCCAATGCTATTAGCATCCAAGGGAGCTGAGAAGCTGCAACTCATTATCCTCAACCAGATGTTTTCTATTCTTCAATCATGGCTACTAAGTGACTGTTAATGCCTGGCACAATGGGTGTTCCCCTGAATCTATGATCCATAAAATATCTTCATTTAAAATAAAAATATACCACTCACTGTGGCCCCTCGCTATATTTGTGATTCTGCTTTTTTGAAGCCCAGTTATTCTAGAATCCTGGGGTCAAATTTGCTCATCCCACTCAGATGAGAGAGAGGGATAGTGAAAAGCCTCCTGGAATTGTAGCTTTGAGAGGTATTGTGGCACTTTTTGTGCTACAATTCAGAATATCCTAAATCTACAGTAGTTTATCATTTCTAATATCAAGTATTGCCCTATGTAGTGATGGCCATCTTTTCAATCCACATGAAACTCAGTCTCTTCTATTTCAGGGTTTGCTAAAATAATTTTGAGAGAGAGAGGAGGGAGAGCGAGAGAGCGAGAGAGAGAGAGAGAGAGAGAGAGAGAGAGAGAGAGAGAGAGAGAGAGAGAGAAATAGTCAGAGACATAGAGACAGAGACAGAGAGAGACAGAGACTATGACAGAGAGAGGGAGACAGAGACAGAGAGACAGAGAGATAGAGATACAGAGAAAGATGGAGACAAAGAGACAGAGATAGAGAGACAGAGAGAGAGAAATAGACAGACAGAGAGACAGACAGAGAGAGACAGAGACAGATACAGAAAGACAGAAAGATAGAGAAACACAGAAAGGCAAAGAGAGACAGTGACAGAGAGACAGAGACAGAGACAGGCAGAGACAAGAGACAGAGACAGAGAGACAGAGAAAGAGAGACAGAGAGACAGAAACAGAGAGAGAGAGAAAGAGAGAGAGAGAGAGAGAGAGAGAAAGCGAGAGAGAGTATACATAAGACTGAGGGAAACAGAATTTCAAATTGGCTCAGTCTTAACACCAAATGAGAGGAATTTGCATTTTATCCTGGAGGAAATGTATGGCCACTGAAATTTATTGAGCAGAGAAGAAGAACGATCAGAGAAGTGCTTTAGGAATGTCACTTTATAGCTGTACTGGGATGCACTTGGAAAAAAAAGGAAGGAGTTGAGGTGGTGATATCCATTAGTAAACAATTGCAATAGTCCAGGCAAAGGTTCATCATTCACCTTAACGGGAAGACCATTTCTATTGTTCATTGTAAAAAATAGAATTTGTTTTCAAATAGTGGTTGAACACAGTTACTTGGAGATTCATCCAATGCTATGTGATTCCTTAGATCAAGGATCCTTAACCTAAGGCACATGGACTAGCAAAGAGTGACTAAAAATTTGGATCACAAAATTATATTTATTTCAATATGATTCATTTTCTTTGGTAATTATATGCTATTCTGAAAGGAGACAATAGGCTTCAGACTGCTAAAGACCAAAGAGAATTTAGCTATAACTTGCCTTTTTTAGTAATAATTGCTAAAAATTCCTCTCATGCATCATCAAACTAGAACTTCCTCATGACTGGCTCTTCATTCTATTCCCAATCCATCAAAGTGGGTATATGGGGTATTTAGCATTCTCTCTATAATCTATCCCTTTAGTAATTTCTTTTATTCCTATAGAGTAATTCTATGTAGGTGATTTCCTTAGAAGGTACCACTAACCTTCTGTTCAACCACATTCACAAACCTGACATTATTTTCAATTCATCTCTCTTGCTCACCATCCCTCCCTGTTAGTTGTCAGATTTGTTATTGCTGTTGCCCTAACACTTTTCAAATGCAATCCTTCTCCAGGAGCTAAGATGGTGGAGTAAGCCATAAATTGCTCTTCCTCTCCCTTGTTGACCTTGAAAAACCCAGAGAATATTGCCCCAGGAAAAATCCCGGAATAGCAGAAAGATGGGGTATGGAAGTCTTTAAACTTAGGAAGCTAGGGGTATTACTGAAAAGTGTCCCCTTTGCTGTGACTAAAGGGGACCAATACAGGACAGGAGGCATCCCAGAAAGCCAGCAACAAGCCCCACCTCAGCGGACCAGGGGGAGATACAGAGCTCCAGGTTGGAGAAGCAGGCTTCAAGCACCAACACCAGGCACACACCATGCCCAGCTCAGTGCCAGACAAACTACCAGACCACTACAAAATCCATCTGCCAGCACTTGAGGCCCCAGTATAATAAATCAGTAACAAGACACCTAGCCACCAGCACAAGTAGACTGGGACAGTGCCTGCTGAAACCCAGGAGCACAAATCAAATTTAAAAGCCAGGAAAGAAAGCAAACAACATGAGCAAGAAAAAATATCAGTGAACATAGAGAAATATCTTGGTGACAGGGAAGATCAAAACACAAATTCATGAGAGAGCAACATGGTGAATATACTGACACACAAAACATCAAAGAGGAAAGTGAACTGCTCTCAAGTCCAAAACCCCTTCTTAGAAGAGCTCAAGGAATATTTTAAAAGTCAAATAGGACAGCCAGAAGAAAAATTTTAAAATACAATGGACAAAATAGAAAAAAATACACTGAAGAAAACAACTTCTTAAAAAGTAGAGTTGGTAAAATGGGAAAAAAGTGGTACAAAAGCTAACTGAAGAAAACACTTCATTACATAAAAACTGAGCAAGTGAAAGCTAATGACTCTGAGAGACATCAAGAATCAGTCAAATAGAATAGATCACCAGCAGCTGTGGTGGTTTCCAGAAATATCAACCCATAAATGCCAAACAAAAAGTAAAAGGTCAGGGTAGAACTCTGTTGGAACTGGGGGCGACAGAGGCAAATTCTGGCCTCTGCACCCAGAGCGAGAAGAGGCAGAGGCATGGCACCCATGCAGTTGCCTCCACATGTCTGCTTCAGAGCTACTGGCCTGCTAATAGTAGTTGGGACAAGCAACCATTCCGAGGGTAATAACTCTTGCTTTAACCTGCCTGGATCTGGATCATGATCTTTGGGAGCTGTCCTGAGGTGTGTGACCAGTGAGCCAGAGCTTGTGGGGGCTGTAGAGACAGCACCCTCCTGATAGCTATAGCAACTGCAAAACCCCCAGCAATTTGGGACAAAGCTCTCCCCTCTGGAAACAGAGTTCTACTGTGGTAAAGAGCTCAAAAGTCAAGTAATTCAGTGGCAACATGAGAAAGCAAAGGGAGCAAAGCAAACACAGCAATTCAACTTGAGAATCATTTTTTGGGAAAAAAAAAGGATCAAAGCATGGAATGGGAGGAAGACAACAAAGTCAGAACTCCAGTACCAAAAGCTTCAAAGAAAAATATGAACTGATTACAGGCCATGGAGGAGCAAGAAAATTTTCGAAACTCAAGCAAGAAAAGTGGAGGAAAAATTGAGAAGAGGAATGAAAATGAAGAAAGAAAATCATGAAAAGAGAGTCAGAAAACTTACCGAAGAAAATAACACCTTAAATATGGATTAACTCAAATGGCAATGGGGGCCCAAAAAGCCAATAAGGAGAAGAATGCCTTAAAAAGCCAAATTTGCCAGATGGAAAAAAAAAGATTTTCAAAAGCTCACTGAAGTGAATAATTCCTTCAAAATTAGACTGAAGCAAATGGAAGCAAATGACTTTATGAGAAATCAAGATACTATTAAACAGGCCCAAACAAATAAAAAAGAAGAAGAAGGCAATGTGACATATCTCATTGGAAAAACCACTGAGCTAGAAAATAGATTCAGGAGAGATCATTTAAAAATCATTTGACTATCTGAAAGCCATTATCAAAAAAAGAACCTAGAAATCATCCTTCAAGAAATTCTCAAGGAAAATTACACTGATACTTTAGAACCAGTGGGCAAAATAGGAATTGAAAGAATTCACTGATCACATCTTTAAAAAGTTCCCAAAAAGAAAACTACAAGGAATATTATATCTAGGTTCTGAAGTTCCCAGGTCAGGAAAAATATTATAAGAAGACAGGAAGAAACAATTCAAACATCACGGAAACATAATCAGGATAACACAAGATCTAGCAGCTTCTACATTAAGGGATCATAGGGCTTGGAGTATAATATTCTGGGAGGCTAAACCAAGATGGCATAGTAGAAACAGGACTGCCACATGTCTCTGGCTTCCACCTTCTCAAGTTCATGTAAACATAATTCTAGACAAACTTTGTAGCTACAGAACCCACAAAATGACAGAAAGAAATTAACCTCCCACTGAAGACAGTCGAGCAAGCCCTGCAAGAAGGGGCCAGCACAGCACTCTGGAAGCAAACCCAAGCTCTGCACAAGCTGAGGATTTAGCCTAAGGGTGGTTACAACCAGCTGCTTACTGGAGAGACTTCATATCACCAGAAGCTGAGGAGATTTCCAGAGTTATCAACACATAGATGCTAAGAACAAAGTGAGAAGTCAGGGCAATGTGGACTTTGGGATCCAGTAGTTTGGGAGTGTAGTCTGGCCTTTACCCCAAAGAGGGAGAAGCTTCTGAGGTGCTGAGGTCATGCAGCTGCTGCCACATGGCAGCTTCAGCTCTTGGCTTGCAGATTGTAGGGGGCCCAACCAATCACTCTGAGGGGTAATCGCTCTTGCTTTAACCTGATTACATCTGGATTGCTGTCTAGGGTGGAGGTCCTAGGGTACGTGACCAGCTTGCCAAAGAATGTGGAGGCTCAGAGAGGGCACACAACTAACAGTTCCAGCAGCAGCAAAAATCCCAGCAATTTGGGACAAAGCTCCCCTATCTAGTAGTGAGTATTACTGTGGCAAAAAGCTCAAAAGTCAAGTAATTGAGTGGGGACATGGGCAAGCACAGGAATCAAAGCAAGTAGAGCAATCCAAATTTACACTCCTATTTTGGGGACAAAAAAGGATCAAAACATGGAGTAGAAGGAAGGCAGCTAAGTCAGAACTCCTGCTCAAAAAGCTTACAAGAAAAATACAATCTGGTTATAGGCCATAGAGGATGTTAAGGAGGATTTTGAAAACCAACTAAGAGAAGTGGAGGAAAAATTGGGAAGAGAATTGAGAATGATGCAAGAAAATTATGAAATGAGAATCAACATCCTGATTGAAGAAAATAACACCATAAAAATATACTAACTCAAATGACAAAAGAGGCTCAAAAAGGTAATAAGAAGAATGCATTAAAAAGCTGAATTTTCCAGATGGAAAAAGAATCTCAAAAGCAAACTAAAAAGAATCATTCCTTCAGAATTAGATTGGGAAAAACGAAAGCTAATGACTTAATGAGAAATCAAGATACTATTAAACAGATCCAAACAAATGAAAAAAAAATTGAAGGAAATGTGAAATATCTCATTGGAAAAATAACTGACCTGGAAAATAGATCCAGGAGAGATAATTTAAAAAAATTATTGGACTACCTGAAAGCCATGATCAAAAAAAGAACCTAGAAATCATCCTTCAAGAAATTCTCAAGAAAAGTTCCGTGATGTTTTACAACCAGAGGGCAAAATAGAGGTTCAAAGAATTCACTAATCATCTCCTGAAAAAGATCCAAACTGTCCAACCATTACATCAATACCAAATCACAGTTACTAGAGAGGGGAGCATCAGCTGGGTTTTAAAAGCTGGGGGGCTCTCAACAGCTGCCCAGAGTCTCATCTGGTCAAATCACACATTTTCAAAGTGAGCCCCAAAGCAAAGCCTCACATCAGGAATTATATAGCCTTCTCCTGGGTCAGAGAATGTAACCACCCTCTTGATCCACTGCCTAATCATACAACATCAAGGTTTGGTCATTCCTTAAAACCAAGCCTCCTATCACAGGCTCCATGTGACCACATTCAGCCTATTAGGGGCAGAGTATATTTTCAAATTAAAGAAGGTTCCCAGAGTCTCTTAAGCCAATCAAAGGGCCTAGGGCCAGGAAAGAGCTTTAAAACTGCATTTCCATTACAGGTGGCTAGGGGAAAATGGGGAGAACATTTCTAATTCAAAATCTTGTGGAAATGAATGATTTAAACTAGAAATTAATAAAGCATTTTACAAAGTAAAAAAGAATAAAAGAAACATGATATTCTGGAGGTCAAAGGATGTAGGATTAAAAACAAGGTTCACCTACCCAGAAACTTTTTCAGGAGAAAATATGGTCATTCAATGAAATAGAGGACTTCAAGTTTTCTTTTTTTTTTCTTTTTTTTTTAAACAAATGCTTTATTAACTTCTGTTTTACATCATTCATTTCCGCCAGGTTTTGAGTTCAATCATTTTCCCCCCATTATTCCCCTACCCAACCTCCCAGAATAGTAGTCCCACAAGATATCGCTTCCTCCAATCTGCTCTCTCCCATACCTTCTCCCATACCCCCATCGACTTTTCCATTACAGGAAGGTGAGTCTTTGCATCCCAATGCCTGCACATCTTATCTCCCTATTACAAGCAAAAGAGTATTAATAATAGTATTTATATATATTTGAAACATTAAATGTTACGACCTCGAACTTCAGATCCATTTCCTTCCTCCCTTGTCACCCATTCCCTCTTGGGAGATAAGTAATTCAGTATATGTTGTACATGTCTAGCTATGCAAAACATTATCATAGTAGATATATTGTACAAGGCTGCTTATAATTCCCTCCCACTCATCCCACCCCCCACCTGGTCCATTCCCTACATGATCCAGTCCCTCTTTTATAGTGGGTACTTCCAACCTCCCCTCACCCCAAGAATGCCCTGCCATCCATCATCCCTCCTCTCATCCCCCTTCCCCCTATCCTGCTGCAGGTTGAGATATCCCATTTAGTATGTATGTCATTTTCTCCCTGAACCAAATTCAATGTGAATGTGGTTTTGCCTTTTTAGCCTTCCTTATTCACCCCCTCCATAGCAACCACTTCCCCTTGCTTCTTCTACATGAGATAGTTTACCCTACCCTGTCTCTCCCCATCTCCTCTTGCCACTTTCCTCTCTCACCTCATAATTTCATCCCTTGAGTATTTCCCTTCCCAACAAATTCAACCTATGCTCTCTATCCATATATAACTGTAACCATATACACACACATTCACATATGTATTCATATGACCACACACCCTTCTTCCATTATTTTCATAGTGAGAAAGATATCATCAGTCACAGTTATTGCTTTTCCATATAAGAATGTAAATAGTTCAACTTTGATAAGTTCCTTTTGATTTATTTTCCCTGATTACCTTCTCAGGCATCTCTTCCTTCTTATGTCTGGATGTCAAATTTTCTATTCAATTCTGGTTTTTTCCTCAAGAATGCTTGAAAGTCCTCTGTTCCACTGAATGACCATATTTTCCTCTGAAACAAAATACTCAGTTTTTCTAGGTAGGTGAACCTTGGGTTCATTCCCAGTTCTTTTGCCCTCTGGAATATCATATTCCATGCCCTTCAATCCCTCAGTGTAGAAGCTGCCAGGTCCTGGGCTATTCTGATTGTGTTTCCACAATATTGAAATTGTTTCTTCCTGGCTGCTTGTAGTATTTTCTCCTTGATCTGGGGATTCTGGAACCTGGCTATAATATTCCTGGGAGTTTTCTTTTTGGGATCTTTTTCAGGAGGTGTTCTGTGGATTCCTTCAACCTCTATTTTGCTCTCTGGATCTAAAACATCAGGGCAGTTTTCCCTGAAATTTTTTTTTAAAGCAATTGGGGTTAAGTAACTTGCTCAAGGTTACAGGGCTAGTCATTATTTATGCGTGGGAGCTCATTTTCTGAGGCCAGATCTGCGGGTCATCCCAACTCCGAGGCCCCAGCTCTTACTCACTGTGCTACCTAGCCGCCCCTTTAGGGCAATTGGGGTTAAGTAACTTGCTCAAGGTTACACGGCTAGGTTTTTGTTTGTGTGGATTAAGTGTCTGAGGCCGGCTCCAAACTCAGGTCCTTCTGACTCCAGGGCCGGCGCTCTATTCACTGCGCCACCTAGCTGCCCCCCTGAAAATTTCTTGAAGGGTGATTTCTAGGTTCTTTCTTTGATCATGGCTTTCAGGTAGTCCAATAATTTTTAAATTGTCTCTCCTGGATCTATTTTCCAGGTCAGTGGTTTTCCCCATGAGATAGTTCACATTGCCTTCTAATCTTTCATCTGTTTGGATCTGCTTAACAGCATCTTGATTTCTCATAAAGTCATTAGCTTCCATTTGTTCCAGTCTAACTCTGAAGGAATGAATCTCCTCAGTGAACTTTTGAGATTCTTTTTCCATCTGGAAAATTTGACTTTTTAAGGCATTCTTCTCCTCATTGCCCTTTTGGGCCTCCTTTGCCATGTGAGTTATTCTCTTTTTTAAGGTGTTGTTTTCCTCAGTCAGGCTGTTGACCCTCATTTCATACTTTTCATGCATCCTTCTCATTTCTCTTTCCAGTTTTTCCTCCACTACTCTTATTTGATTTTTAAAGTCCTTCTTAAGGTCCTCTATGGCCTGCAACCCGCTCATGTTTTCCCCTGGGGCTTTTGGAGCAGGACTTCTGACCTCACAGGCCTTTTCCCGCTCTATACCCCCAAAATAGGAGTCTAGGGTTGCATTTTTCTGTTTCCTTTGCCTTGGCATGTTCCCACTTAATTACTTGACTTTTGGGCTTGTTGTCACACTATGGCTTTAAGGCCAGATAGAGGAATTTTCGTCCCGAACATGTTGGGGGCAACTTCCATTTCTGGCAAGCTGTAAACACACCCACAACTTCCACCCTAGATCACAATCCAGATCCAGGGAGGTTAAAGCAAAAGCAATTACCCCCCAAGACTTATCACTGGATCTCCCTATTATTTGCAGCCCGGGACCTGGAGCTGCCTCTGAAAACTACAAAATGGCATTTGTCCTCAGCGGCTTCTAGCCCCCAGGGGAGGGAGCTGATGCATTCCCTAAATACAGGTCCCAAAATCCATAGGACACTAACCTCTTACTTTGTCCTAGGCATGTCTATGTTGATAATTCTGGTGTCGACACAGCTCCTGGAGTTCTGGGGTTCCTCCAGCCAGCTGCTGGCCCTGCAGCCCTGGGGCTAAAACCTCGGCTCATGCGGACCTGGGCTCTGCTTGGCTCCTGCTCTCTGCGCGCTGCGCGCTGTGTGCTAAGCGCTGCCAGGTCCCAGACCCTTGCCCTGGTCCATCCTGCAGGGCTGCTGGGCTGTCCTCAGGGGGAGGTTAGCTTCTCTGTGTCGTTCTGTGGGTGCTGGGCCTCCAGAAGTTGTTCAGAGTTCCCTTTTACATAGTTTGGGGGGAATCTTGGGGCAGAGTGGCTTGGAAGAGCTGTTTCTACTCCGCCATCTTGGCTCCGCCCCCTGACTTCAAGCTTTCTTGATGAAGAAAACAGTTGACAAGAAAAGTTGACGTTCAAAGACAAGAAGGGAAGCATGAGAAAGTAAACAGGGAAAAGAAATCACAAGGCACTTGTCAAAGTTGAACTATTTACAGTCCTATGTGAAAAAATGATAATTATAACTTGTGAAACTATTCTCAGTATGAGGATAGTTGTAGGGTATATATATATATATAATGTATGTGTATGTATATGTGTATACATACACATATACATATATATATGTCTATATAGGATAAATCATGTGTGTATATATGTGTATAGGTATACATAGGCTGAGGGCACAGGATCACTTTAATTGGAAGGGATGATATTTAAAAGGTGAAATTGAGAGTTTAAAGAAGATGGGGATAGACAGAATGGGGTAAGTTATCTCATACACAATGTATATTGAATTACTTATCTTCCCAGTAAATGTGGGTGATGAGGGAAAAAAGGGACTGAATCTGGAATTCAATGTTTTAAAATAAAATGTTTAAAATATTATCATTATTATTATTGTTGTTGTTGTTGTTATCATCATCATCATCATCATCATCATCATCATCATCACCACCATCACCACCATCACCACCATCACCACCACCACCACCACCACCACCACCACCATCATCATTTACATGCAACTGGGAAATAAGATATACAGACACTGGGATAAAAAGATCCAACTTGCCCTACTGGAAAGTCAGAGGGGGAATGGAAGAGGATATAGGAGAGAGCATATTGGGGGAAGAGCTATAGAGTGGGATCACTGTTTTTGGGTGGTGGGTAGGGAATAGATGGGGAGAAAATTTATAACTTAAAATCTTCTGGAAATGAATGATATATATATATATATATATATATATATATATATTTAATACATCTATATTATATATAAGAAATATATATTTAATTTATATAATAATTCATGTATATTTTATTTAATTTAATATATAACATATATATTAAACAAAACTAATTTTAAAAAGAATCAGTGAAATAAAATTGAAAGAAGGAAAAAATGGTAATGTAAAATACCTCATCTGAAAAACAACTGACACAGAAAAAAGATACAGGGAGACAATTTAAGTATTTTTTGGTCTATCTCAGAATCATGGAGGGAAAAAAAAAAGCTCAGACTGCATCTTTCAAGAGATTATTAGGGGTATGGAGCCAAGATGGCAAAGTCAAAGCAGGAAATTCCATGGGCTTCCTCCACAGCTACCAATAATACCTGTAGAATATGACTTGAAACAAATTTTAGAGCTACATAACCCACAAAGTGACAGAGAGAAATAATTTTCCCACTGAAGTTAGGTGGTAGAACAGCAGAAAGCATCTATTGCACCAGAGTAGTAACCAAGACAAGTCCCACATGAGTTTCACTGATCCCAGGATGGCCCTGACCAGCAGTACAAACCAGTCAGAGAAGACTTCAGAAGAGTGAATCTCCAGTAGCTATGGTAGTTTACAGACTTCTCAACCCATAAATCCCATAGAGAAAGTAAAAAGTCAGTGGGGAACTCGGTTGGAACTGGGTAACAAAATAGCATGGTCTGACCCCTGCCCACAGGCTGAGAGGTGGCAGAAGCACAGAAGCTGCAGCTGCTGTGATTTGGCTGCCTCTGTAGCTCCTGGTCTGCAGATCATAGGGGAACCAAGTTACCATTCAGAGGGTAGACCCTCTTGCTTTGACCTGCTTGAATCTGAGTAATTGTTTTGGGCAGTGTTCCTTAGGTGAGAAATGCCAGTGTGCCAGAGCTTGCGGTGGCTGTAGAGAGGGAGCCATCCTCAGACCTCTGACAACATTTGCAAAAAACCCCAGCAATTTGGGACAAAGCACTCCACTCTGGAAACAGAGTCCTACAGTGGCAAAGAGCTCGAAATTCAAGTAATTGACTGGCAAGATTAGCAAATAGAGGAAGAGAGGAAGCCCAATCAGATCGTATAGTCCTTTTTTTGGGGGGGGGGAAGGATCAAAACATGGAATAAAAAGAAGTCAACAAAGGCAAAACTCCTGCACCAAAACCTTCCAAGAGAAATATTAACTGGTTACAGGCCATGGAGGAGCTCAAGAAGGATTCTGAAAATCAAGCAAGAAAAACAGAGGAAAAATTGAGAAGAGGAATAATGTAAGAAAATCATGAACAGCAAGTCAACAGGATGCTAAAGGAGACCCAAAAAATACTGAAGAAAATAACACCTTAAAAACAGACTAACTCAAATGGCAAAAGAGGGCTAAAAAGCCAACACGGAGAAGAATGCCTTTAAAAGTTGAATTGCCAGATGGCAAAGGGATTTCAAAAACTGACTGAAAAGAATAAGTGCTTCAAAATTAGATTGGATCAAAAGAAAGCTAATGACTTTATGAGAAATCAAGAAACTATAAAACAGGTCCAAAAGAATGAAAAAATAGAAGGCAATGTAAAATATCTCACTTTAAAGCCACTAACCTGGAAAATAGATCTGGGAGAGATAATGTTAAAATTACTGGAATAGTTGAAAGCCATGATCAAAAAAAGAGCCTATAAACCATCTTTCAAGTAATTATCAAGCAAAATTGCCCTGACATTGTAGAACCAGGGGGCAAAATAGAAATTGAAAGAATTTACCAATGACCTCTTGAAAAAGATGCCAAAAAAAAAAACTCTTAAGAATATTATAGCCAAATTCCAGAGTTCCCAAGTCAAGGAGAAAATATTACAAGTAGCCAGGAAGAAGCAATTTGAGTTCAGTGGAAACCCAATCAGGATAAGACAAGATCTAGCAGCTTCTACACTACGGGATCAAAAGACTTGGAATATGATATTCTGTAGGCCAAAGGAGCTAGGACTAAAAGCAAGAATCACCTACCCAGCCAAACTGAGGATAATGTTTCAGGGGAGAATATTGTCATTCAATGAAATAGAGGATTTTCAAGAATTCTTGCTGAAAAAATCCATAGCTGAACAGAAAATTTGACTTTCAAATATAAGAAGTAAGAGAAGCATGAGAAGTTAAACAGAAAAAAAGGAATCATAAGGAACTTATTAAAGTTAAACTTTTTACATTCCTCAATGGAAAAGGATAATTATAACTTGTGAATCTTTTCTTAGTATGAGGATAGTTGAAGGCAATATATATATACATATATATATATATGTGTGTGTGTGTGTGTGTGTGTGTGTGTGTGTACACACACACACATATATACACACACACACACACATACATATATTTGTTTATATAGGTGGGTATATGTGTGTATAAATTCATATGTGAGTATGTTTACATGTATACCTAGACAGAGGGCACAGGATCAGTTGAATAGGAAGGGATGATTCCTAAAATATAAAATTAAGAGATGAGAGATAAATATAATGAGAGAAGGTGATAGGATGAGATAGAATAGCGTAAATTATCTCATATAAAATATATAAGAGAAAACTGTTATAATGGAGAGGAAGAGCAGGAAGGTGAAATGGAATGGGTGAACCATGCTCTCATTGAATTTGACATAAGGAGGAAATAACATACACACTCAATTGGGTGTGTTACCCTACAGGAAAGTAAGGGGAAAGGAGACAAGGGGGGGGGTGATAGAAGGTAAGGAAGATTGGTAAAGAGGGTAGTTAGAAGCACACACATTTTAAAAGGGACAGGGTCAAAGTAGAAAATAGAAAAAGTAGGGGGCAGGATAGGATGGAGAGAAATATAGTTAGTCGTTTGCAATATATTTACTAGGGAAACATTTTGTATAACTACACATGTACAACCTATATTGAATTGCTTATCTTCCCAGTAGGGGTGGGTGAGGAGGGAAGAAGGTGTTGTGAAGAGAATAAAAGTGAGACCGAGACTGGGGTTTAAGATAAATTTAGATGTGGATTTATTGATCAAGCACATAACAGCCTGGAGTATACACTCAAATCAGGCAGCCCTGAGTTGGGATACAGGCAATGCTTATAAAGGCAAAAATCACAAAAACAAACCAAAAAAACCACAACTGGGGAGGGAAGCTAGCTTAAGCAATGACATACAGAAGCTAAGAACAGCCATTGGTTGGATCTATAGCTCAGGGCTAATTTGGGAAACATGGCACAACATGCGACAGGGGTCCCTCCTAGAACAGGGTGGAGGGTACAGGAGCAGTGGAATTCCCCAAATGGGCTGGGGTCATGGAACAGGTCAGGGTCATGTTCTGGGTGAAGGTGGGGCGAGAGCCCAGCTTGGTCACTGTTCTGGGTGGAGGACCTTGCTGGGTCAGAATCCTAGAACTGGGTGGTCTCTTGCATGGGATAGATTTTCCCCATGATCTCTATGCATACTTGCACCATAATCCTTATACAAAATGCTGCTTCAAGGCTTATGGATTTAGGAAAGTTCTAACTTAGAGGAAAGATAAGGGAGCAGGAGACTTTATGCCTTGGGTGATTCACTCTTACCCAGGACTAAGCCTTTAAGCTGTTACAAGAAGCTACAGGATTTAGGATAAAGACAAAGACAAAAAAAGGGGCTTAATGGTGGGCTCCAAATCAGGTGGCATGTGATTTGGGTTACCTTACAACAAAGGAAAATAATCTGGAAGTCAATGTTTTAAAAACAAATGTTAAAAACAAATGTTTTTTACATGCAACTGGGAAATATGATATACAGGAACTGGGGTATAGAAATTCATATTGCCCTACTAAAAAGTTAGAGGGTTGATGAGGATGGATATAAGAGGGAGGATGTTGGAGGAAGGGGAATTCAGTAGGCTTGCTTATTTGGGGAAGGAGGTAGGGGAAAGATGGGGTAAAATGTTTAACTCAAAATCTGTGGAAATGAATGTTGTAAACTAAAAATAAACAAATAAAGATAATCTGAGAAAAAGAGAGAGAGATTATCAAGGAAACGTGCCCCGAGGTTTTAGAAGCAGTGGGTAAAATAGTCTTCAAAAGAATCCACTGATCACCACCTGAGAACGCAAATTGAAAATGTCAAGGAATATTGTAACCAAATTCCAGAATTAATATATCAAGGAGAAAGAAGTCAGAAAGAAACAATTCAAATATTTCGAAATCACAGTCAGGATTATACAGGGACTTGCAGCTTCTACTTTAAAAGATCAGAAGCCTTGGAATATGATATTCCATAAGGCAAAGGAACTTGGATTACAACCAAAGATCAACTGCCCAGTGAAACTGAATCTAATCTTTTAGGTGAGGAGATGTACATTCAATGAAATAGGGGACTTGTGGACTTTCCAGATGAAAAGAACAGAGCTCAACAGAAAATTTTATATTCAGATACAAAACTCAAGAGAAGCATAAGCAGATAAACAAGAAAGGTGAAAAGGATAACAACAAAAACATGTTATTCAATAAGGAAAAACTGTTTACATTCCTACATGGGAAGATGAAACCTATAGTTCTTAAGAACTGTATCTTTATTATATCATATGGAAGGGAAATACATAGACTGAGGAGGTGGATTTAAGTTGATTGTAATGAGATGATAGAAAAGCTAATTATGTGCTTTAAAAAGATTGAAGTGGAGAAGACAAAATTAGTAGTCAGAAAATGGAAAATTACATCACAGAAAGAGGCACAAAGGCATATTACAGTTGAGGGAAAGAAGGAGGGTGATGAGCATTGTTCGAACTTTACTCTCTCAAATTTGGCTCAAGGAAGAAATAACATACTCAGGTACAGAAACTGAACTTGCTGTATAAGCAGTTGAAGAGAAAAAGGGAAAGAAAAGAAAAGAAGGGAGGGAAGACGTCATAAGGGAAAAAGGAAAGAAAAGGGAAGGGAACTGATAGAAGGGAGATGAGATTCAGGGATGCAGCAGGCAAACGCAAAAGAGCAAAACTCTAGTGGGGAGGGAAAGGGAAAAAGAAAGAAAAGCATAAACAGGTGGTGGAATGGGATGAAGAGAAAGACTCAAATAGTAATCCTAACTCTGAATGTTAATGGGGTGAACTATCCCATAAAACAGAAGCAAATAGCAAAATGGATTAAACATCATATATTATATATTTTGTTGTTGTTGTTGTTTCTTTTTTGTTTTCATTTTTGTTTTTTTTACAGGAAACACTTTTGAAATAGATAAACACAGGGTAGAGGTAAAAGACTGGAGTAGAATTTGTTATGATTGAACTGAAGTAAAAAACAAGCAAACACACACACAAAAAAACAGTGGTAGTAATCTTGATCTTAGACTAAGGAAAACCAAAAATAGACCTAATTAAAAGAGATAATGAAAGAAACCATATCCTGCTAAAAGGCACCCAAGACAATGAAGTGATATCATTACTAAACATGAACCAAATTGTATAGCAGCCAAATTCTTAGAGGAGATGTTAAGGGAGTGATAGGAAGAAACTGACTTGAAGTGAGGGACTTCAACCTCCCCCTCTCTGAACTAGGTAAATCTAAGCACAGAATAAACAAGAAAGAAGTTATGGTAGTCAGTAAAATTTTAGAAAAGTTAGATATGATAGATCTCTGAAGAACACTGAATGGGAATAGAAAGGAATATACATTTTCTCGGCACTACCTGGAACCTACCCCAAAACAGACTATGTATTAGGATATAAAAACCTCACTCCAATGCGGAAAGGCAGAAACATTAAATGCATACTTTTCAGATCATGATGGAATGAAAATTACACATAATAAAGGGCCATGGATGGATAGACTAAAAACCAATTAGAAACTAAGTAATCTAATTTTAAAGAATGAGGAGTATGTGACACAACAAATCATACAAAGAATCAATAACTTCATACAGAAGAATGACAATAATGAGACAACATACTAAAACTTATGGGATGCAACAAAAGCAGTTCTTAGGGTAAGTTTTGTATCTATCTCTAAATCCTTACATGAAAAAAATAGGGAAAGAGGAGGTCAATTAATTGGGAATACAACTAGAAAAGCTATAAAATGAACAAATTAAATATCCCCAATTAAATACCCAATTATAAATACTGAAAAACAAGGAACAAATTAAGAAAATTGAAATTAAGAAAACTATACATTAATAAATAAAACTAAGAGCTGGTTTTATGGAAAAAAAACAATAAAACAGATAAACTTTTGGTTAACTTGATTTAAAAAAATATCCAAATTACCAGTATCAAAAGCGAAACAGGTGAATTCAGAATCAATGACGAGGAAATTAAAACAACAATTAGGAACTATTTTGCCCAACTGTATAATCATAAATTTGATAATCTGAGTGAAATGAGTAAATATTTACAAAAATATAAATTGCCCAGATTAACAGAAGAGGAAGTAAAATACTAATATAACCCCATCTCAGAAAAATAAATTGAACAAGTCATCAATGAACTCCCTAGGAAAAAAATCTCCAGTGACAGATGGATTTACAAGTGAGTTCTATCAAACATTTAAAGAACAATTCATTCCAATTCCATATTAAATATTTGAAAAAATAAGAAATAAGGAGTTCTGCCAAATTATTTTTATGATACAAGTATGGTACTTACACCTAAACCTGGAAAAGCCAAAACTGAGAAAGAAAATTATATACTAATTTACCTAATGAATATAGATGCAAAAAATTTTTTAAAATTATGGGTAAAAGGATATTGCTGGGGTAGCTAGGTAGCACATAAGATAGAGCAAGGGTGGGGAATCTGCAGCCTCAAGGCAATATGTGGCCCTCTAGGTTCTCAAGTGTAGACCTTTGATTTTATCCAAACCTCACAGAACAAATCCCCTTAATAAAAGTATTAGTTCTGGAAAGATTGAATTCAGGGAGAGGAAGATGGCGGAGTAGAAACAGCTCATCCAAGCCACTCTGCCCCCAGAATCCCCCCAAACTATGTAAAAGGGGACTCTGAACAACTTCTGGAGCCCCAAGACCCACAGAATGACACAGAGAAGCTAACCTCCCACTGAGGACAGCCCAGCAGGCCTGCAGGAAGGACCAGCACAGCAGTCTGGGAGCTGGCAGCGTGCAGAGCGTGGGGAGCCAACCCGAGACCAGGTCCGCATGAGCCGAGGTTTTAGCCCCAGGGCGGCAGGGACAGTAGCCAGCTGGAGAGACCCCAGAACACCAGCAGCTGTGGCGACACCAGAATTATCAACATAGTCATGCCTAGGACAAAGTAAGAGGTTAGTGTCCTATGGACTTTGGGACCAGTATTTGGGGAATGCGTCAGCTTCCTCACCTGGGGGCTAGAAGCTGCTGAGAAGACACGCTATTTTGCAGTTTTCAGAGGCAGCTCCAGCTCCCAGCCTGTGAACTCTAGGGAGATCCAGCGATCAGTCTTGGGGGGTAATCGCTCTTGCTTTAACCTCCCTGGATGTGGATTGTGATCTAGGGTGGAAGTCGTGGCTGGGTTTACAGCTTGCCAGAAACGGAAGTTGCCCCCGGCACGTTTGGGGTGAAAGTTCCTCTATCTGGCCTTAAAGCCATAGTGTGGCAACAAGCCCAAAAGTCAAGTAATTAAGTGGCAATATGCCAAGGCAAAAAAAACAGAAAAATGCAACCCTAGACTCCTATTTTGGGGGCATAGAGTGGGAAAAGGGCTGTGAGGTCAGAACTCCTGATCCAAAAGCCCCAGGGGAAAACATGAGCGGGTTGCAGGCCATAGAGGACCTTAAGAAGGACTTTAAAAATCAAATAAGAGAAGTGGAGGAAAAATTGGAAAGAGAAATGAGAAGGATGCAGGAAAAGGATGAAATGAGGGTCAACAGCCTTAATGAGGAAAACACCACCTTAAAAAATAGACTAACTGAAATGGCAAAGGAGGCCCAAAAGGGCAATGAGGAGAAGAATGACTTAAAAAGTCGAATTTGCCAGATGGAAAAAGAATCTCAAAAGTTCACTGAGGAGATTCATTCCTTCAGAGTTAGACTGGAGCAAATGGAAGCTAATGACTTTATGAGAAATCAAGATGCTGTTAAGCAGATCCAAACAAATGAAAAAGTAGAAGGCAATGTGAAATATCTCATGGGAAAAACCTGGAAAATAGATCCAGGAGAGACAATTTAAAAACTTACTGGACAACCTGAAAGCCATGATCAAAGAAAGAACCTAGAAATCACCCTTCAAGAAATTCTCAAGGAAAACTGCCCTGATGTTTTAGATCCAGAGGGCAAAATAGAGGTTGAAAGAATCCACAGATCACCTCCTGAAAAAGATCCCAAAAAGAAAACTCCCAGGAATATTATAGCCAGGTTGCAGAATCCCCAGATCAAGGAGAAAATACTACAAGCAGCCAGGAAGAAACAATTTCAATATTGTGGAAACACAATCAGAATAGCCCAGGACCTGGCAGCTTCTACACTGAGGGATTGAAGGGCATGGAATATGATATTCCAGAGGGCAAAAGAACTGGGAATGAACCCAAGGGTCACCTACCCAGCAAACTGAGTATTTTGTTTCAGGGGAAAATATGGTCATTCAGTGGAATAGAGGACTTTCAAGCATTCTTGAGGAAAAAACCAGAGTTGAATAGAAAATTTGACATCCAGACACAAGAAGCAAGAGATGCCTGAGAAGGTAATCAGGGAAAAGAAATCAAAAGGAACTTATCAAAGTTGAACTATTTACATTCCTATATGGAAAAGCAATAACTGTGACTGATGATATCTTTCTCATTATGAAAATATTGGAAGAAGGGTGTGTGGTCATATGAATACATATGTGAATGTGTGTGTATATGGTTACAGTTATATAGGGATAGAGGGCATAGGTTGAATTTTTTGGGAAGGCAGAATACTCAAGGGGTGAAATTATGAGGTCAGAGAAGAAAGTGGCAAGAGGAGATGGGGAGAGACAGGGTAGGGTAAACTATCTCATGTAGAAGAAGCAAGGGGAAGTGGTTGTAAGGGAAGAGGATAATAGGAAGGCTAAAAAGGCAAAACCACATTCACATTGAATTTGGTTCAGGGAGAGAATGACATACATACTAAATGGGATATCTCAACCTACAGCAGACTAGGGGGAAGGGGGATGAGAGGAGGGATGATGGATGGGAGGGCATCCTTGGGGGGAGGGGAGGTTGGAAGTACCCACTATAGAAGAGGGACAGGATCATGTAGGGAATGGACCAGGTGGGGGGTGGGATGAGTGGGAGGGAATTATAAGCAGCCTTGTACAATATATCTACTATGATAATGTTTTGCATAGCTAGACATGTACAACATATACTGAATTAGTTATCTCCCCAGAGGGAATGGGTGACAAGGGAGGAAGGAAATGGATCTGAAATTCGAGGTCTTAAGATTAAATGTTTCAAATATATATAAATACTATTATTAATACTCTTTTGCTTATAATTGGGAGGTAAGATGTGCAGGCATTGGGACACAAAGATTCACCTTCCTCTAATGGAAAAGTCGAAGGGGGTATGGGAGAAGGTATGGGAGAGAGCAGATTGGAGGAAGCGATATCTTGTGGGACTGCCATTCTGGGACGTTGGGTAGGGGAATAATGGGGGGAAAATGATTGTAACTCAAAATCTGGCTGAAATGAATGATGTAAAACAGAAGTTAATAAAGCATTTGTTTAAAAAAAAACACACAAAAAAAGATTGAATTCAATTGAATTCAATCAGAGTCACACTTGAGGACCTAGAAGGTACAGCCTTGAGGCTGCGGTTTCCCCACCTGTGTGATAGAGTGTCACACCTGTGTTCAAGGAATTCTGTGTTCAAGTGAGACTTCTGACATTTACAACCTGGACAAATCACTTAACCTCTGTTTTCCTCAATATCTTCATTAGTAAAATAAGGATCACAATTGTTCCTACCTCCTGAGGATCAAATGAGATAATAATTGTTGTGAGGATAAAATGAGATAATAATTGCAAAGCATTTAGCACAGTTCCTGGCATATAGCAAGTACAATATAAATGTTGTTGCTACTATAATTAGTATTAACATTATTATCATCATGATTATCATTATTATTACTTAGCATGTGTTACTCAATGTTCTAAGCACTGGGAACACACAGAAAAGTAGTAAAAGCCCCTGCCCTCAAAGTGTTCAACCCACCTTCTAATGAGTATGGAAATATACACAGTAAAATAAAGATCATCTCGGAGAGAATGAAATCACAATGAGAAGAAGTAGGAAAGGCCTCTTTTGGAAGATAGAATGTGAGCTGAGACTTGAAAGAAGTCAGGGAAGCCAGGAGATGAGGAGGGAAAAAATGAAAAACACACATAAAAGATTTGCAAGGTAACTCTCCTTGGGAAAGCACTAGTAGTATTGTCTAGGGAGAGGACCAGAAATGACCTTATCTAAAAGGGGGCATTTGAATGAATCTTGAAGAAAATCTGGGATTCCAAAGAGGCAGAGGAAGGAGGGAGTAGATTCTGTGCACAGAGTTACACTTTACACAAATTACATTTATAGGTGAGGAAGCTTAAGCTCTGAAATGGCTTGCCTATGGTCATATAACTAGTAAGAGTCTAAAATGAGGTTCCAACCTACTTACAAGCTGAACATTCTTTCCATAGTAGTGTAGTATCTAAACAAGGTTCCATTCCTGACTTTGACTCAAATAATAACCTACAGCATAACACTTGATATTTATGAGGCAAATTATTTTTCTTTGTAAATGACTGTCTGATGGTAATAAATCTGATTGCCTAATTTACAGGGCTTTCTTGCAGCAAATAATTAATGGTTATAAGAGATATGAAATGACAAAGTGTTTTGCAAATGCTATGACATTCAGTTTGTGTCTACATTGCCTACATGGCTAATCATATCAAATTAGATTTCTGATGTGATTTGTCCAACTTTTATTTTTGCATCAACTATTAATCACATGTAATCCATGGCTGGGAACAACTTTCTTCAAAGTCTTTAAACTCACTCAGATTGGGCCTGATTTTGGGGGCTGAACCCAAGAGGATCATTTTCACTTTTTGGCTCCCCCTTAGAATTTCTCCAGGAAAATATCTAAATATAACTTGTATCTGGGTTCCCCGGGTGATAAGATATTTTCAATATCCACAAAAGCACTCAGTGCATTGCCTATGAATGTGATTAACTTTATTGCATTCTCCAACACACAAACACATGCCCACATGTACAGGTACACACATGAGTGCACACACACAAATACGACTTAAAGGATCCCATAAATACATTTAAAAACATATAAAGCATCCAGACATCCCATTATAATCCTTTAAATGGGAATTGAATGTAGCCCTGCCATTAAAGCAATACATTGATTTTCTGATAGAAACTATTTCTGTCATACATTGCTGTAGAGTAGCTCCCAGATCCATAGTATAACTCTAATTTGCTCTCCTAATGCAATCACATCTCCTGAATATGAATCTTCTTTCTATTACATTGTCTGAATAAATTTGCAAGTAGGATGCTAAGCAAGATCTGGGTAAACCATTCTCCATGTAGCACACGAGATCAGGATGTTACCTTCTCACTACAGGCACTCTGATACCAAAACTATCAAACTTTGGAATTCTCAAAAAAAATTCTCAAAACCATCAGGTATCCCATAAACTGGTGTTTCCTAAGACATCACTTTTCTTAATAAAGGCTATATTATGGAACCATGTTATCTAGCATGGTAATTAGAAATTTGACTCTCTCCACATAGGAGAGTGGGTTTCAAAAAAATTGACCACAAACTACCCTCTCAGAATTGAGCTGAAATGTATGTCTGCCTATGTCATGTGGGAAATCTGTCAGAATCTTAGTTGCTGGCAAGGGTGTGATACTCTTTGTGGATAAAGGGAAAGAAAGAAAGAGAAAGAGGAGAGTAGAGGAAAACATTGGAGAGGAGAGGGAAATTATATACTTTCCTTGAGGAAAGGAGTTATTTTATTTTGTCTATGCATTCCCAGCTTACCATAGGGTCTTTTACATAAAATGAAACAACAATAACAACAAAACACACAAGACTCGTCAAATTGAAAATGAAACAACAACAAGAAAACACAGTTAAGACTCGTAAAATTGAATTGATTTGATTTCTTGGTTCGTGTAGACGAATATAATAGTTTTAAAACAATTTTGGTTGTCCTTAGGTCTCTAAGAGGACCAAAATGACATCACTATTCTAGAGTCAAGCTACATTGTGTCCTGCCGTGATTGATCAGACCAATTTGAGCTCAGAATGTTCTATCACAGGTAGGGTACAAATATTCTATATGAATATTTGAGGTAGATTCTCCAAATTTGCACATCTCACATTTCTTTTGAACCACTTCATTTCTGCTTTGCTCATAGAACACAGCACCTTCTTTGCTGAGGGCATGCCATGTTGAGTGATTTTATGCCAGTGTCTCCCATGTCACAAATCAATTCCAAAGTTCTTATTTAAATTTACTATTAGTTTACAATATTCAATTTCACAATTTTTTGAGTTCCAAATTTTCTCCACTCTCCCCTCCTCCCCCCCCATTGTGGCATGAAATCTGATAAAGCTTCTACATATATCTTTACATTAAACATTGATCAAGAAGAAGTATAACCAATGGAATGAATGAGGGGGAAGAAGAGACAAAATAAAATGAAAAAGAGAGAGTTAGTAGTTTGCTTCAATATGCATTCAGACTCCATATTTTTTTCTTTGGATGTGAATAGCCTTTTCAATCATGAGTCTTTTGGAGTTCTCTTATAACTTTGTATTGGTGAGATAAGCCTAGTCTATCAAAGTCAGTCATCACAGATAGGATGTGTCTGAAAATGTGTATAATATTCTCCTGGTTCTGTTCTCCTCACTCAGCATCAATTTTTGTAAGTCTCTCCAGGTTATTATGAAGTCTCTCTGCTCATTTCTTATAGCAAAATAGTATTCCATTACATTCATATACCACAAATTGTTTAGCCATTCCCCATTGATGGGCATCACCTTGATTTCTAATTCTTTGCCACCACAAAAATAGGTGCTATAAATATTTTTGAACATACAGTTCTTTTTCCCACTTCTTGCAAATTCCAAAGTTCTTAAGAGAGGCCTTCATAGTGTTCTTGTACCACTTATTCTGACTACCATGTGAGCTCCTGATCTTTGAGAGTTGTCCATAAATTAGTATTTTTTGCATGTATATTTTGCATTTGAATAACCTGTCCAGCCCATTGGAGTTAAGCTCTCTGCAGTTGAGTTTGAATGCTTGGAAATACAACACAATGAAAGGACACCCCTTACTGTTAGTGAGATGCATATTTTAGTTTGACCATACTTTCCAAGGCAGTTAACATCTGGCCATCAACAAATCAGGCACAAAGGAGTGATATGTTACCTTTTTGTCCAGTTAGCAAAGGACCATTCAGAGTTCTTTAGCGTACTGAAGAGCTCATGCTTCTCCCTTTAGTGCCAATTTATTTATTTATTTTTTACGTAGCAGAGATTTTGGAATTGAGTAGAACTTTCCTTATTTCTTTTTGTTTAATTTTGTTTTAAAAAATAGCATATATTTTTAATTAAACATGGCATTATTGTCTTATCCTATAGTATTTTACATTCTAAATACCTGTTTAATTGTTTTAAACTTCACAGTTCCATACATAGCTTGAGTAGAAATGTTACAGGAGTTATTTCTAATTTGAAAGAACTCCTGTAACATTTCTACTCACGCTATGTATTTATCAGTGGGAACCTTGAGGGCAAGAGTAATTTTATGAAGCATGATTTGTTTTTAGGAAGCCATTAGTCCAATGGATAGTCTAAGCTTAATCTTTTTTCCAGAGAATTAGGAACCTATTCAGGGCCTGCATCTGTATGCTAATAATAATAAATGAAATCAGAATTAGCATACAATGCTTAATTGAAAGGGAAAAAATGTCAGCATTTTGATAAGTTAAAAGTTAAGCCCAAGCAATTTCTAGTAGATGGAATAGGCCCTCATTATGTTGTTGTTGTTGTTGTTGTTGTTGTTGTTTTCAGTCTTGAAATACTGGTGCTGATATTAGAAAAGAATGAAGGGGAGGGAAAAGTTGATTCTAGCAGAATTCATGTTATTAATAATACTCCTTTGGATCATTATTTTGACAAACTTCCTTGCCTCTGGGGGAAAAAAAGTTAGGAAGAAATGCTTATTTGAGGTGAATTGGCTGAAACTGGGTTAACAGTGAGGAATACATCTGATCCAGTTGATTAGAAATTTCAGATGGTGATACCTAAAAAAAATGTGCACAACAAATGTCAGTTTGTCATAAGACCTGTCATAGTTTTATTTCTTTTGTTTCAGATTTTCCTACTTAAAAGACTTGTAGACTAAGAGGAAGACATCAAAGGCTTTGCTGACTCTGGTGTATGACTTAATATTCCAAGGTGATAGATTGGAACCAAAAGAGATTGAAGAGAACTTTTTATTCTGACAAAAAAATTAAAAGAATAAATGTATGGTTTCAATTGCATCCATTAGAAAAAAATTGATACTTACATATACATACATCCATTCTTCTTTTGCCTATCTTTGAGTCAAATTTGACAAAAAAAATAAACACTCAGGCCATCGTGGTTCTCATAAACACACATACACTTTTGTATTTTATTAATTTAGAATTTATAATAATTCAGAATGGCTGGATTGAAGTTTTCCTTTGTGGTAAAAATTAAGAAATAGTTTGTAAAGCATATTGATAATAAAAATATGTTGAAGGAAGTAAGGTAAAATTAGACATATTTACTTAAGAGAAGAAAAATAAATTTGTGGTCCTTTAAATACTTCAAAAGATCTGAAGTTCATTCAAAATATTCACTGTTGGGGGCAGAGTCAAGATGGAGGAGGAAAACAGCTCATCCAAGCCACTCTTCCCTCAGATCACCTCCACACTATGTAAAAGGGGACTCTGAACAACTTCTGGAGCCCCAGCATCCACAGAACGATGCAGAGAAGCTAACCTCCTGCTGAGGACAGCCCAACAGCCCTGTAGGAAGGACCAGCGCAGTGCAGGCAGCGCAGTGATCAGTGAGCGGAGAGACGAACTGAGCAGAGCCTGAGTCGAGGTTTTAGCCCCAGGGTGGCAGGGCCAGCAGCCTGCTGGAAGGACCCCAGAACACCAGCAGCTGTGGCAACTCCAGAATTATCAACATAGACATGCCTAGGACAAAGTGAGAGGTTAGTGCCCTATGGAATTTGGGACCAGTATTTGGGGAATGCATAGGCTTCCTCCCCTGGGGGCTAGAAGCCACTGAGGAGACATGCTATTCTGCAGTTTTCAGAGGCAGCTCCAGCTCCTGGCCTGCGAACTGTAGGGAGATCCAGGGATCAGTCTTGGGGGGTAATCAATCTCGCTTTAACGTCCCTGGATTTGGATTGTGATCTGGGTGGGAGGTCGTGGGTGGGTTTCCAGCTTGCCAGAAACAGAAGTTGGCCCTCCCCACATGTTCGGGGCAAAAGTTCCTATCTGGCACCAGGCCATACTGTGGCAACAAGCCCAAAAGTCAAGTAATTAAGAGGCAACATGCCAAGGCAAAGAAAACAAATTAAACAGAAAAATGCAACCTTAGACTCCTACTTTGGGGGCACAAAGGATTGAAGCATAGAGTGAGAGGATGGCTGTGAGGTCAGAAGTCCTGCTCCAAAAGCGCCAGGGGAAAACATGAGCGGGTTGCAGGCCATAGAGGACCTTAAGAAGGACTTTAAAAATCAAATAAGAAAAGTGGAGGAAAAATTGGGAAGGGAAATTGAGAAGGATGCAGGAAAAGTATGAAATGAGGGTCAACAGCCTGAATGAGGAAAACACCACCTTAAAAATAGACTAACTCAAATGGCAAAGGAGGCCCAAAAGAGCAATGAGGAGAAGAATACCTTAAAAAGTCGAATTTGCCAGATGGAAAAAGAATCTCAAAAGTTCACTGAGGAGATTCATTCCTTCAGAGTTATAATGGAGCAAATGGAGGCTAATGACTTTATGAGAAATCAAGATGCTGTTAAGTAGATCCAAACAAATGAAAGATTAGAAGGCAATGTGAAATATCTCATGGGAAAAACCACTGACCTGGAAATAGATCCAGGAGAGACAATTTAAAAATTATTGGACTACCTGAAAGCCATGATCAAAGAAAGAACCTAAAATATTCACTGTTAAAGGCAATGTGGAATGGTTAGAAAAGATTTTCAGTGGCAGTCAGAAATTCAAATATTGCTTCTATTATTTCCTACATATTTAACTTTCAGCAAGTTCCCTAATTTTTCTTGACCTCATCTTCCTCATGTGAAAAAGTGGTGGATTAGACTAAATGCCTGCTCAGCTTTCTTTCAGATTGAATTCCATTTTATCCTCTGATCAGCAATTTAATTAAAACACACACTTACTTGGAGTACTGTATATAAGACATTATGCTAGAGGGTAGAGATACAAAGAAACAAATAAAACAGTTCCTGCCTTCAAAGAACTTAGATTCTACTGGAAGGATAAAATTATGTTAAACATATAAATAAATATCAAGAATGTACAAGAGAATTCAAAGCATTTCAAGGAGGAGAAGGTAGTCGATTAGCAAAATCTTTGGGTAAATGTTGGCACCCAACATTGTGATCTAAAGTATGCCAATTAGAAGAGGAGGAAAAGGAGGTGAGCTGCCTATTCATTACATGGACCACCTGCACAAAAAACTCAGGAATGAGAGATGGAATGTTGTGGATGTGAACTAGTAGTGGGCCAATTAGAAGAGAATAAAAAGAGTTTGAAGGTCAAATAATAAGGAAAGGAGTAGAAAGGTAGTTGGGAACCAGGAGAAGCAAGGTGAAGGTCCAATCAAGAGTGGAGGCTATAGGATTACAAATCATTCCAATCAAGTCATCAAGACATCAAGGTCTTAGCCTCAAGTTAAGTATTGTGTAGATTTAAAATAGCTGAACGCATGTTTTGATAAATATAATATCCATATAAGTGTGGCAAAGCAGTATGAAATCACTAAAGTATATATTGGGTCAGGAAGACTTGAATTTAAATCCTGTTTCTAACACCTACCAGGTGTATGACCTTATTAATCAATCCATCAATTAATAAACATTTATTAAGAAGCTAATATGTACCAGGGACTGTACAAAGCAAAGTATAACTGTATGCCACTTAATCTCTCAGTGTCTCAATCAGCTCTCTAAGATTACTTTATTTAGAAAGAATTGTTGATATTCATTGATGGAGACTCTTGGAGTTCTCTACCCAGAAGAAATCACAGGTTGCAACCAAAAAACATCTTATAATTCACATTTGAAAAATAATTCAAAGTGCATATTCTTTGACCCAGCAACACCACTTCTAGGTCTGTATACCAAAGAGATCATAAAATGGGAAAAGGACCCACATGTGCAAAAAATATTTATAGCAGCTCTTTTTGTGGTGGCCAAGAACTGGAAATCAAGAGGATGCCAATCAATTGAGGAATGGCTAAACATATTGTGTTATATGAATTAAACATAATACAATTTTGCTATAAAAATGATGAACAGGTGGACTTCAGAGAAACCTTGAAAGACTCATATGAACTGATGCTCCGTGAGGGGAGCACAACCAGGAGAACATTGTGTACAGTAATATCAACAGTGTGCAAGGACTGATTTTGATAGACTTAGTCCTTCTCAGCAATGCAAGGACCTAAAACAATTTCAAAGGACACACGACGGAAAATTCCAGCCATATACAGAGAAAGAATTATGGATTCAGAATGCAAAACAAACCAGACTATTTTGTTTTCTGTTTTATTTTAATTTGTTTTACTTTTTCTTTCTAGGTTTTTTTTTTCTATTTGTTATATTCTTCTACACAACATGAGTAATGTGAAGATTTGCTTAATAGGAATGTATGTGTAGAGTCCATATTAGATTGCAAGCTGTCTTGGGGAGGGGGGGGCGGGGAAAGGAGAGGGAAACAAAAATAAAATTTATGGAAGTAAATGTTGAAAATTAAAAGTAAATAAATTAATAAAAGCAAAATAATTCAGTGCTATCTTAACCAATATTAGTCCAAATTAATGAGACTTCATCATACTTTGATGAAGATTGTAGCAATAAGTTGATGATGCCTCAATGTATAGAATGTAGATGTGTAAATCATGTGTAGTTCAGGAATAATTTAAAGATAAAACAGAGATCTGATATCAAAATTCATATAGACAATCCTAATGACTAAAGTTTGTAGGACTCATCTACCACTACCACACTACAAAGAATGACTGGTTTACTCATTACTTTGTACATATTTCATACTTATTTATCTGTGTTTTTCCCCTACCTTTCCTGTCAGGAAAATGCAAGTTATTTCTAAGAAATATGCTTATTGTATTTTAAAATATATATTGGGAGTGCTGTTTCAAGTAAGACACAATAGTGTGTGTGCTTGTATATTTGTATGTATGTACGTATGTATGTATGTAGGCATGTATATATGTATTTGGCCAAAATAATCTCAAGTCCTTAAATGAAATCCAAAATATCAACAACTAAAAGATGACAGCGTCATAACAATACCATGATATTGTGATTTGTGGGAGATAAAATTTGGTAGGTCTATTACACTATATGTAAGTTCATATTCATATATGTATGTATGCATGTACATATGTGTGTATACATATTGAATAAAGATTCCCAACTTGGAATCCTGTTTTTCTGACTGGTGGCTGAGTCACCTATGACTTCTAATCCAGGACTCTTTTTTGTATTCACTTCATTCAGACTTCTTTTCATCAGTGTAATAGTAAGAGAATTTGAAGATCTTCCCTGTCCCTTAATGAGCCTCACTTAGGGTACAACAAGAGAAGTTTGCTTAGGGGAAACCCAGATGTTGTTGCTTCTCTCTCTGGTAACTAACTATGTATGTATGTAATGGTCATATAACTAGAAGCCCTGTCGATTAGTCTGTCGAATTGTGTTATTTACTCTCTTCATTTTTTGTCTACTTGTAATTTCTGTTTGTATATTCTGAAGTTCAGGGTGCTGACTCGCCCCCTTACTGAGTGAATGATATATATGTTTTATTAAAGTAAGATTGTTAAACCCTTTGGGGTTGCTTTCATTAAGAAAACTAGATCAAAGAACCAGTGCTAGCAGCCATCCTGTGTGTACTAGAGTACTTGCTGATACAGTACTCCATCAGGTTCACTCTAATTTTCTTTCACCTTCATGAGTCAGGTAGGCCCAAACTCCAATGAAGAGATGAAGGACACAAACTCATCCATCCCCCACAAGGGAGGGATATAAGTCAAACTGGGCCCTATTTATAGAGTAAAAGACCTGTTTCCTAGTTGGGTGGGACCCAGACCAATCTAGTTAAGGAGCAGATGCCTGGGCATAGGAATGTTTTATATTCTTTTGTTATGGTCATACCCTTGAGAGACTGACTGGTCTTTTCAGAAGGGAAATCTTGACAAAAGTAGTATGAAAAATGATGGAAAACAAATTAATAGTTATTACCATAATAGTACAATATCAATTTTCCTCAGTCCCTGCTATAAAGATTAATGATTGATAGGACCTAAAAAAATGTTTGTTTCTGCTTTCAAAAAATTAACTAAAGCTCTGTGATAGTTAGACGTATTATTTTAAAATCTGATTATGCTTAAGATCTTTGCACATTAACTTGAGAAATTGCTTGTTAAATTAAATTGCATTGAGTTATAACTATATTTGGGAAATGATTTCAAGGTGAGATTTAGAGGGCTTCTTGATACCATACTTTTCCTTTCATAACAAAACAAGTTAATAATTATTTTGCAAAAAATAACATAATGCTAGCATATTTGGGTTCAGTCTCTTTTGATGTCATATCTGCCTAATTCCATTCCTCAGCAGTTTTTTTTCTTTTTCTGTGCTTATTGTGGAGGCTCCATCTTTCTTATTCATGGATGTCTGAGTGACAACTTCAAGTCGAATGCCATGTCATCACCTCAAGACAGTATCTGTGTCAAAGGAGACTTTTGTTATTCATATCATTTTTATATTCTGCAGGGAAAGTAGCAGAATAAGTTGCTTCTACTAAAAAAAATTGAAAGACAGTCAATTCAATTTCTCTGCATTTGTTCTTTCTCTCAGAATCACGGAAGCACAAAGTAAAGAGGAAATGACCCAAGGCAGTCCAACTATCCATTAGTAAGCCTTCATTAATGTAGACACATTTCAAGTAAAACTGGGCTAGGTTAATCAAATAGTTTAAACAATCAAGGGTATTTTAAGAAATGAAGTTTTGTTACTTTCAGATCCACGTTAGCTTGGAAAATAATTCTTAACCAAGTATTTCTCAGGGCAGAGAGTTTACATTGATAGAAAATATTCAATTGTAAATATTATGAAGAAAAGGCGATGGATAACCTAAGGTCTCTCAAATTACCCTCTGGGGGGGTGGAGCCAAGATGGCAGAGTAGAAACAGTTCATCCAAGCCACTCTGCCCCCAGATTCCCCCCAAACTATGTAAAAGGGGACTCTGAACAACCTCTGGAGCCCCAGCACCCACAGAACGACATAGAGAAGCTAACCTCCCACTGTGGACAGCCCAGCAGCCCTGCAGGAAGGACCAGAACTGCAGTCTGGGAGCCTGCAGCAGAGCCTAGCCCAGGTCTGTGTGAGCCGGGGTTTTAGCCCCAGGGCGGCAGGGCCAGCAGCCAGCTGGAGAGAACCCAGAACACAAGCAGCTGTGGCAATACCAGAATTATCAACATAGACATGCCTAGGACAAAGTAAGAGGTTAGTGCCCTATGGACTTTGGGACCAGTATTTGGGGAATGCGTCAGCTCCCTCCCCTGGAGGTTAGAAGCTGCTGAGGAGACATGCCATTTTGTAGTTTTCAGAGGCAGCTCCAACTCCTGGCCTGAGAATTTGTAGGGAGATCCAGCCATCAGTCTTGGGGGGTAATCACTCTTGCTTTAACCTCCCTGGATCTGGATTGTGATCTAGGGTGGAAGTCGTGGCTGGGTTTACAGCTTGCCAGAAACGGAAGTTGCCCCCGACACGTTTGGGGTGAAAGTTCCTCTATCTGGCCTTAAAGCCATAGTGTGGCAACAAGCCCAAAAGTCAAGTAATTAAGTGGCAATATGCCAAGGCAAAAAAACAGAAAAATGCAACCCTAGACTCCTATTTTGGGGGCATAGAGGGGGAAAAGGACTGTGAGGTCAGAACTCCTGCTCCAAAAGCCCCAGGGGAAAACATGAGCGGGTTGCAGGCCACAGAGGACCTTAAGAAGGACTTTAAAAATCAAATAAGAGAAGTGGAGGAAAAATTGGAAAGAGAAATGAGAAGGATGCAGGAAAAGGATGAAATGAGGGTCAACAGCCTTAATGAGGAAAACACCACCTTAAAAAATAGACTAACTGAAATGGCAAAGGAGGCCCAAAAGGGCAATGAGGAGAAGAATGCCTTAAAAAGTCGAATCTGCCAGATGGAAAAAGAATCTCAAAAGTTCACTGAGGAGATTCATTCCTTCAGAGTTAGACTGGAGCAAATGGAAGCTAATGACTTTATGAGAAATCAAGATGCTGTTAAGCAGATCGAAACAAATGAAAGATTAGAAGGCAATGTGAAATATCTCATGGGAAAAACCACTGACCTGGAAAATAGATCCAGGAGAGACAATTTAAAAATTATTGGACTACACAAGAGCCATGATCAAAGAAAGAACCTAGAAATCACCCTTCAAGAAATTCTCAAGGAAAATTGCCCTGATGTTTTAGATCCAGAGGGCAAAATAGAAGTTGAAAGAATCCACAGATCACCTCCTGAAAAGGATCCCCAAAAGAAAACTCCCAGGAATATTATAGCCAGGTTCCAGAATCCCCAGATCAAGGAGAAAATTCTACAAGCAGCCAGGAAGAAACAATTTCAATACTGTGGAAACACAATCAGAGTAGCCCAGGACCTGGCAGCTTCTACACTGAGTGATCGAAGGGCATGGGATACGATATTCCAGAGGGCAAAAGAGCAGGGAATGAACCCAACGGTCACCTACCCAGCAAAAGTGAGTATTTTGTTTCAGGGGAAAATATGGTCATTCAGTGGAATAGAGGACTTTCAAGCATTCTTGAGGAAAAAACCAGAATTGAATAGAAAATTTGACATCCAGACACAAGAAGGAAGAGATGACTGAGAAGGTAATCAGGGAAAAGAAATCAAAAGGAACTCATCATAGTTGAACTATTTACATTCCTATATGGATAAACAATAATTGTGACTGATGATATCTTTCTCACTATGAAAATAATGGAAGAAATGTGTGTGGTCATATGAATACATATGTGAATGTGTGTGTAGATGGTTACAGTTATATATGGATAGAGGGCATAGGTTGAATTTGTTGGGAAGGGAGAATACTCAAGGGATGAAATTATGAGGTGAGAGAGGAAAGTGGCAAGAGGAGATGGGGAGAAACAGGGTAGGGTAAACTATCTCATGTAGAAGAAGCAAGGGGAAGTGGTTGCAAGGGAGGGGGAGAATAGGAAGGCAAAAAGGCAAAACCACATTCTCATTGAATTTGGTTCAGGGAGAGAATGACATACATACTAAATGGGATATCTCAACCTACAGCAGAATAGGGGGAAGGGGGATGAGAGGAAGGATGATGGATGGGAGGGCATCCTTGGGGGAAGGGGCGGTTGGAAGTACCCACTATATAAGAGGGACAGGATCATGGAAGGTATGGACTGGATGGGGGGTGGGATGAGTGGGAGGGAATTATAAGTAGCCTTGTACAATATATCTACTATGATAATGTTTTGCATAGCTAGACATGTACAACATATACTGAATTACTTACCTTCCCAGAGGGAATGGGTGACAAGGGAGGAAGGAAATGGATCTGAAATTTGAGGTCTTAACATTAAATGTTTCAAATATATATAAATACTACTATTAATACTCCTTTGCTTGTAATTGGGACATAAGATGTGCAGGCATTGGGACACAAAGATTCACCTTTGTCTAATGGAAAAGTCGAAGGGGGTATGGGAGAAGGTATGGGAGAGAGCATTTTGGAGGAAGCGATATCTTGTGGGACTGCTATTCTGGGAGGGTGGGTAGGGGAAAAACAGGCAGGGGGAAATGATTGTAACTCAAAATTTGGCAGAAATGAATGATGTAAAACAGAAGTTAATAAAGCATTTGTTAAAAAAAAAAGAAAGTAACATCCCTGAGGGCTAGGACTATCTCTACTTTGTATGTCTATGCCCAGCCCTTAACTTAGCATGATGCTCTACCTATCTACCATTTCCCTGCTATTGACAGCCATGTTTCTTCTCCTCAAACACTTTCCCTGGCCCCTGATGACATTCTCTCTGACTTCTAGCAGTGCCCCTTCCACTAACATGAGAAGTATCATAGGCTTCCACCTCCTGATCAGATTCCCAGATTTCCCAGGTCATACCCACTCATTCTTGCCTACAGTGAGCCAGGCTTCCTGGGTCTCGCAGAACACAGTACCACCATTTCCCAATAGATCAGGTGTCCAGAGATGACCTACAGTTTCCATTTACACATCATGCTACTTTCACTCTAGAGAGTATGTTCATTCCTCCTGTGGGAACCTTAGACTCTGCCCTGGGGACAGAATTCTGATAGTAATTGAGTTTGTTCAGAACCAGATTTTCCTGTCACTTCCTGGCCATCCATCTCTGCATTATACCACTCTGCATAGTCCTACAGCTGAAATCAGGGCCCCTTAACTCTAATATCAATGCCCTTTATACCACACCAAGATGCCTCTTAATCTTCCTTCAATTTGATTTTCTATCTCAATTTCCTCTTTTGTTCCTTACCCATATATCAGCACCTACCTGTGAGGATCAAATGAAATATTTGTAAACCACTTAGCATAGTGCCTGGCATATAATAGGAATTTTATAAATGTTTCTATTTTTCCCTTTCTGATTTATAATCACTATTTTGCAAAATGGTTTAATTAAGCAACTAACATTGGGACAATTGGGTATTTGTTTAATAAGTATTTGTTAAGGAACTACTATGTACAATGCATTGTGCTGGGAAATAGAAAGATTGGGGAATGGCTGAACAAGTTGTGGTATCTGATGGTAATAAAATATTATGTGCTATAAAAAATAAAAAAATTACCCTCTGATAAGAGCTTTAAAATAATGTCTCAAAATGAATTCTGTAATTTTCCTGCTCAAGACAATCTAGGAGGTTGGTAAGAAAGGTCTTTTAAACCAGACTGAAAGTAAAGTGCAGTGGAGTACAGGCAAAAACATGGCAAGACTTCAGTAGTCCTTGGGGGCAATTAGATAGACAGTAATAACTTCATTAGCTCTCAGTTCAGATAGAAAGTGGGAGGGAGGGAGAAGGGTCTCCAACAACTAATCAGAAGATGATTTTCATGGCTCCTTTTCTGGTGCTGTGTGCAGGACTCTGTTGCATTGCCCATACTGATATGATGGTCTTAGTCCTGTGTCATGGTCCTAGGGTGAGAAGACGCTCTAGTACACCAGTGCTTGCAATCACAGGAGAAAACAAACCCTGGTCACAGTTTCAGGGCAGAAAAGGGTGCTTATCATCACTCACAGAACAAAGCACAGGGAGAAGAGTAGTAAACATAGCTATCTTTAGTTCATACCCATATGGAAGAAATAAAAAACTTACAGACCCTCTAGAACTAGCTCTGAAAACAGCTTTACAAAAACACACACACAAAAAAAACAACAACATGAAACTAAGGACAGTGCCCCCTCCACCTCAGAGGAGAGTCAACTTTAAAATGCAAAGTTAAAAATCAAGAAGTAGCCTTGAAAAATGAACAAACAGCAACAAAAATGAGTCTGACACTATAAAATGCCTATTGAGGTTGGGAAGATAAAATCATAGATTCAGAAGAAGACAACAAAGACAAGACTATTACAACCAAAACTTCAAAAAACTGAATTGGTCTCAGGCGCAAAAAGAATTCCCAGAAGAGCTCAAAAAGGTTTTTAAAAATCCAGTAAGAGAGGCAGAGGAAAATTTAGAAAAATAAATGAGAACAATGAGAGGAAAGTATGAGAAAATGTCAACTGCTTGGTAAATGATGCACAAAAATGCTTAAGAAAATAACCCTTTAAAATTAACAACAACAGAATATGCCAAATGGTAAAAGAGGAAGAAAAATCCACTAAATAGAACTTCTTAAAAATCAGAATTGGTCATTTTTTCCAAAAAGAGGTATAAAAATTCACTGAAGAAAAAAATTCCTTAAAAAGTAGAATAGGTTGGGGCGGCTAGGTGGTGCAGTGAGTAGAGCGCCGGCCCTGGAGTCAGAAGGACATGAGTTCAGATCCAGCCTCAGACACTTAACCCACACAAACAAAAACCTAGCTGTGTGATCTTGGGCAAGTTACTTAACCCCAATTGCCCTAAAAGGGGCGGCTATGTGGCGCAGTGATTAAGAGTGCCAGCCTCGGAGTTGGGATGACCCGAGATCAAATCCAGCCTCAGAAAATGAGCACACACACATAAATAATGACTAGCCGTGTAACCCTGAGCAAGTTACTTAACCCCAATTGCTTTACAAAAAAAGAAAGAAAGCATCTAGGAAAAGTGCCCTAGTGCTAGATTCAAAGTGTAAAATACACATTGGAAGAATCTATCAACCACTCTTGAAAGATATCCCCAAATGAAAACTTCCAAGATCCATATTCTAGAGTTCCCATATCAAAGAGAAAATAATGTAAGTAGACAGAAAGAAATAATTCAAATATCATGGAGGCCCAGTAAGAATCCCACAAGATCCAGCAGCTTCTGCATTAAAGAATACAAAAGCTTGGAATATGATATTCCTAAAATAGAGGAGCTAGTATTACAACCAAGAATAACCAAAAGATAGATTTTTAATTTAATTCTTCAGAGACAAAAACATATTAAATGAAAATTAACATTCATTAAATGAAAGTGAAAATTAAATAATAATGAAAATAAGTATTCCTCATCAAAAGACTAGAGATGAAAAAAAAAATTAACTTCCAAATATGACTCAAGAGGAACATAAAAGGGTAAACCAGAAAGAGAAATCAAAGAGATTCAATAAGGCTAAACTAATTATTAACACGGAAAGATGATATTTGTAATTCCCCAAAACTTTCTCATTATTAGGGCAATTACAAGGCATATATCTATATATCTTGCTATCTATTTAGATAGAGATAGATAGATAGAGAGAGAGAGAGAGAGAGAGAGAGAGAGAGAGAGAGAGATAGATAGATAGATAGATAGACAGATAGAGATAAAGGGCATGGAGATGAGTTGAATATGATAAAATGATAGTATTTTAAGGAAGTAAAGTGGTGTGAAAAAGAAATATATTGGGAGAAAGGGAAAGGGAGAGGTAGGTAAAGATAAATTATCTCACATAAAAGAAGCACAGAAGAGTTTTTACAGTTGAGGAGAAGATGGGATAGTTAAGGTGTGAGCTTGAATTTCCCTCTTATAAGAATTGGCTCAGGGGGGCAGAGGCAAGATGGCGGAGTAGAAACAGCTCATCCAAGCCACTCTGCCCCCAGATTCCCCCCAAATGATGTAAAAGGGGACTCTGAACAACTTCTGGAGCCCCAGCACCCACAGAACGACAAAGAGAAGCTAAACTCCCGCTGAGGACAGCCCAGCAGCCCTGCAGGAAGGACCAGCACAGCAGTCTGGGACCTGGCAGCGTGCAGCACGCAGAGCGCAGGAGCTGAGCCAAGCCGAGCCCAGGTCCACATGAGCCGAGGTTTTAGCCCCAGGGCGGCAGGGCCAGCAGCCAGCTGGAGGAACCCCAGAACACCAGGAGCTGTGGCGACTCCAGAATTATCAACATAGACTTGCCTAGGACAAAGTAAGAGGTTAGTGTCCTATGGACTTTGGGACTGATATTTAGGGAATGCGTCGGCTCCCTCCCCTGGGGGCTAGAAGCCTCTGAGGACAAACGCCATTTTGTAGTTTTCAGAGGCAGCACCGGCTCCCAGCCTACAAATCGTGGGGAGATCCAGCGATCAGTCTTGGGGGGTAATCGCTCTTGCTTTAACCTCCCTGGATCAGGATTGTGATCTAGGGTGGAAGTTGTGGGTGGGTTTACAGCTTGCCAGAAACGGAAGTTGCCCCCCACACGTTCGGGACGAAAATTCCTCTATCTGGTCTTAAAGCCATAGTGTGGCAACAAGCCCAAAAGTCAAGTAATTAAGTGGCAACATGCCAAGGCAAAGGAAACAGAAAAATGCAACCCTAGACTCCTATTTTGGGGGCATAGAGCAGGAAAAGGACTGTGAGGTCAGAAGTCCTGCTCCAAAAGCCCCAGGGGAAAACATGAGCGGGTTGCAGGCCATAGAGGACCTTAAGAAGGACTTTAAAAAATCAAATAAGAGAAGTGGAGGAAAAATTGGAAAGAGAAATGAGAAGGATGCAGGAAAAGGATGAAATGAGGGTCAACAGCCTGACTGAGGAAAACAACACCTTAAAAAATAGACTAACTCAAATGGCAAAGGAGGCCCAAAAGGGCAATGAGGAGAAGAATGCCTTAAAAGTCGAATTTGCCAGATGGAAAAAGAATCTCAAAAGTTCACTGAGGAGATTCATTCCTTCAGAGTTAGACTGGAGCAAATGGAAGCTAATGACTTTATGAGAAATCAAGATGCTGTTAAACAGATCCAAACAAATGAAAGAGTAGAAGGCAATGTGAAATATCTCATGGGAAAAACCACTGACCTGGAAAATAGATCCAAGGAGAGACAATTTAAAAATTATTGGAATACCTGAAAGCCATGATCAAAGAAAGAACCTAGAAATCACCCTTCAAGAAATTCTCAAGGAAAATTGCCCTGATGTTTTAGATCCAGAGGGCAAAATAGAGGTTGAAAGAATCCACAGATCACCTCCTGAAAAAGATCCCAAAAAGAAAACTCCCAGGAATATTATAGCCAGGTTCCAGAATCCCCAGATCAAGGAGAAAATACTTCAAGCAGCCAGGAAGAAACAATTTCAATATTGTGGAAACACAATCAGAATAGCCCAGGACCTGGCAGCTTCTACACTGAGGGATTGAAGGGCATGGAATATGATATTCCAGAGGGCAAAAGAACTGGGAATGAACCCAAGGGTCACCTACCCAGCAAAACTGAGTATTTTGTTTCAGGGGAAAATATGGTCATTCAGTGGAATAGAGGACTTTCAAGCATTCTTGAGGAAAAAACCAGAATTGAATAGAAAATTTGACATCCAGACACAAGAAGGAAGAGATGCCTGAGAAGGTAATCAGGGAAAAGAAATCAAAAGGAACTTATCAAAGTTGAACTATTTACATTCCTATATGGAAAAACAATAACTGTGACTGATGATATCTTTCTCACTATGAAAATAATGGAAGAAATGTGTGTGGTCATATGAATACATATGTGAATATGTGTGTATATGGTTACAGTTATATATGGATAGAGGGCATAAGTTGAATTTGTTGGGAAGGGAGAATACTCAAGGGATGAAATTATGAGGTGAGAGAGGAAAGTGGCAAGAGGAGATGGGGAGAGACAGGGTAGTGTAAACTATCCCATGCAGAAGAAGCAAGGGGAAGTGGTTGCAAAAGAGGGAGAGAATAAAGAAGGCTGAAAAGGCAAAACCACATTCACATTGAATTTTGTTCAGGGAGATAATGACATACAAACTAAATGGGATATCTCAACCTGCAGCAGGATAGGAAGAAGGGGGATGGGAGGAGGGATGATGGATGGGAAGGCATCCTTGGGGGGAGGGGAGGTTGGAAGTACCCACTATAGAAGAGGGACAGGATCATGTAGGGAATGGACCAGGTGGGAGGTGGGATGAGTGGGAGGGAATTATAAGCAGCCTTGTACAATATATCTACCATGATAATGTTTTGCATAGCTAGACATGTACAACATGTACTGAATTACTTATATCCCAAGAAGGAATGGGTGACAAGGGAGGAAGGAAATGGATCTGAAATTCGAGGTTGTAACATTAAATGTTTCAAATATATATATATATATATATATAAAAGAATTGGCTCAAAGAGGGAATAATATACCCAATCAGTTTGCAAATAGAAGGAAAATGAGGATAAAAGAAAGAGGTGGTGATGATGGAAGACATGTGGAGGCAGGGTTAGAAACAGAGACAGAGACAAAGAGAGAGACAAAGGCAGAGAGAGACAGAGAAACAGAGAGAGGTAGAAACAGAAAGACAGAGACAGAGAGAGACAGAGGGTGACAGAGAGAGACAGAGACACAAAGAGAGACAGACACACAGAAGAACAAAAAGATACAGATAGAGAGTGGTATAGACAGGGATAATAGTTGGAGAGAAATACACAATAATAATAACTGTGAAAAAATTATAGTAAGTTTCTCTGATAAAGCCTCATTTCTCAAAATACATAAAAACTAACTCAGATTATCAACCCATACATGAGTTCTCCTTGTCATATTGAGATGATACTGAAAAGGAACAAATTATTCCTAAAACAGAAGAGAAAGTTGCTCAAAAGAAAAATATATCCCAGAAGAAACTGAAGAAACAAAAGCTTATGGCACAGGAGTAAATATGACATTAGAGTGCAAATAAAAGTGAAATGAAAACATTTGTTACAATAAAAAAAAAAAACTGAGTCAATTTCATAAGAATACTATTCATTTCCAAATTGATACACGGTTAAAGATATGAGAAAGCAGTTTTTAGATGAAGTAATCAAAGCTATATATAGTCATATAAGATGATTTGAATCACTATTGATTGGAGAAATGTGAATTAAAAGAATTCTGAGGCACTACCATAGACCTATCAAATTGATTAATATGTAAGAAAATGTAGATATCAAATGTTGGAATTTATGTGGCAAAATTGAGACAATGATTCACTGTTGTGGGAGCTGTGAATTGATTCAACCGTTCTGGAGAGAAATTTGCAACTATGTACAAAGGGTTATAAAATTATGCATACCAGGGGTGGCTAGGTGGTACAGTAAATAAAGCACTGGCTCTGGAGTCAGGAGAGCCTGAGTTCAAATCCAGTCTCAGGCACTCAACACACTTACCAGCCATGTGACTTTGGGCAAGTCACTTAACCCCAATTGCCTTTCCCCCTCCAAAAAAAGAAAACAAAAACAAAAACAAACATTATGCATACCTTTTAACCTACAGTATCACTAATAGGTTTGTATCCTCAAGAGATTTTTTTTAAAAAGCAAATTGATTTATATGTATAAAAAGTTCATAGCAGCCCTTTTGTGGTGGTATAGAATTGGAAATTGAGGGGGGTATAACTAAGTTGTGGAATGGTTGAGCAAGTTGTGTGATATGATTGTAATGGAATTATATTGTGCTATAAGAAATGATGAGCGGGGGCGGCTAGGTGGCGCAGTGAATAGAGCGCCGGCCCTGGAATCAGAAGGACCTGAGTTCGGAGCCGGCCTCCGACACTTAATCCGCACAAACAAAAACCTAGCCGTGTAACCTTGGGCAAGTTACTTAACCCCAATTGCCCTAAAGGGGCGGCTAGGTGGCGCAGTGAGTAAGAGCGCTGGCCTCGGAGTTTGGATGACACGAGATCAGATCCGGCCTCAGAAAATGAGCACCCACGCATAAATCAAAATGACTAGCCGTGTAACCTTGAGCAAGTTACTTAACCCCAATTGCTTTAAAAAAAAAAAAAAAAAAAAGAAATGATGAGCAAGATGCTCTCAGAAAATCCTGAAAAGTCTCACATGAACTATTGCAAAGTGAAATTAACAAAACCAGGAGAAGATTGTATACGATAATAACAATATTGTATGATGGTCAACTGTTAATGACTTAGTTATTCTCAACAATGCAATTATCCAAGACAATCCTGAAGGAATTAGGATGAAAAAATGCTATTCACCCTCAGAGGAAGAACTGATAGTGTCTGAAAACAGACTAAATCATATTTTTTAAACTTTATTCAGGGGATTTTTCTGGGGAGTATTTTTTTCAAAAGGTGACTAAATATTCAAATATGTTTTGCATGATTCCACATCTATAACATATATCAAGTTGCTTGCCTTCTCAAGGAGAGAAGAGGGGAGGGAAGGAAGGAGAGAATTTAGAAGCCAAAATCTTCAAAAAGCAATGAAAGCTCAAAACTACTTTTACACGTAATTGGGAAAAATGAAGTATTAAATATAATAAAAAAAATCTTCAGTTGTAATAGTCAACACCTCTTTGCATCAAAAAAACCACTAATGTGAAAACATTTATAAAAATCCTTCAACAACCCATCTACCACCTGCCAGCAACATGATATGTGTACAAGTTATTATCTTAGCAAATTAACTGTCCCGCTACTCCTACAACAAAAGTTAGTTTAAGCTTAGTTCTGCTCAAATAATCATAAATTTAAAAGCATTGTATCCTAATTTATTTTATACTTTTTTACAAGTAAAGGAAAAATGTAGTTCTAGCAAATTACTTATTTTAACTTTTTTGGGTCTACATTCTATAAATTAACCCTCTAGTGAATATTACCCTTGGTTGCAAGGTAACTTGAGGTAAACATACCTTCAGGTAAGTCTTACAAATTGGGGCAACTGTTACAAACTGCCCTCACTTGGGGTAGATGTTAGGCGAAAGGAACTAGAAAAGGAGGAGACAATAACTGATGCCTGTAAGAACCTTATTTTAATTTAAGTGAATTAATTAATTAATTAACTAATTAATTTTAATTAATCATAAAACACTCTCTACCCTAGCCCTACTACCTGAAGGCCATGTAGGTTAGATACTCTTCCCCCAATATTTCTAGCACCCTTACTGGGATTAGAAGTCGGGATACTCTCCTATTAATTCCAGCCCTCATTGATAATGTTATCTCAATTGAAGGGGGTTGTACCCTATACCCCATTTCCATTAGACACTAAGTCAGATTAGCCTTACATGGAAATAGTTATTTCAGAAGGCATAATCACAAATATAAAAAACTTATCCCCACATATGTGAGAGACATTATATCTCTTCCCTCAAACACCACCTCCTCAGTCTTTGTGAAGGGGCGGGAAATTAGATTTATAACTTAGCTTAGTTCCCATAGATCACAGTCCTATTCACAAGTCCAAACTCCACCTCAGGCTCCAGTCCAGGCACCTTGTCTTCTCAGGACTTTCATGACTTCCAGTGCAGGCTAGCTTGTTATATCACTATGCCTTTAATTCTGGAAGGTCACTATGAGGATCCTGAAGATCACCTCTGTCACCTAAGGTAAGGATAAACAACAAAAAATAGAAACAAACACAGCAAGGCACATTCTTGAGAGGGTAGATCAGAAGAAGAACCTTTCTCTCACCAGTTCAGTTCATGGCCTCCATGTTGGGCATAGCACATAATAGCTGTCAAAAAGAGAATAGCAGAAAAAGAATCATGGAAAAGAGTTCTGCCAAAAATAAAATGTTTCAATCCCTTATGTTTCAAATACTTAAGCAACTAATTAAAGAGGGTTACTGACACCTGCATGGTAGGGGACAAAGTAGGCTCCAAGTTAGATAGATTAGGCATGCTACATAGGCCCATCAATGACGGCTTCATGTTAGAAGTAGGTGTCCTGAGAAGCCTGATTTACAGTTATATATTTGCTAACTCCTTGCTAAGCTCTGTTATATCTATATAGCTTAAAGATAGCAGACAAAGGTATGTGGAGGGCATACCTTTGCCCTACAAATTTATTTGTAGGGCAAATCATTTTGACATTGAGTAGACACTCATTTCCTTCACCTGCTAAATAAAAGAACAATATTTTCACTATATTTCTCTCACCATAGTGTTGGATTACAGTGTTTATTTGGAAATGAATATGACATAAAAATGAAATGTATCAGTACAACTTTTAAAAATAGATGTAACAATTAGAAAGAAAGAGTAGGAAAATGTTAAGACCTTGTCGAGACAGGTTTTAATTGTTTTAAAGATGCATGTGTACAGCAGCCACAAGACAATCTAATCATTTATCAAGACAATTCCATGGCATGGAAGAATGTAAATACCATTTAAATGTGAACTTGTGAATCAGTATTGCAATACCATTGTGATTACAAAGCCATAAGGAAACAAAGATGGAAAGATATAACTAAATTTAATTTGCAAATTACAATTTCAGATAGTGAATCATAATTATACTGAAAGCAAAACTTATGTCAGTCTTTCTTCTGATGCTATCTTTTCCTATGTAAATGATCCTGAGATCTCGAAGGTAATGTTATCAGACCACAAGCTCTGGCAGGTCTCAGCAAGAGGGAAAGATCATGAGGAAGGGCCCCAATAACAAGTTTTATATATATCTGACATCCAAGAAAAAGCCTGAGGACATTCAGAGAGCTTCATCACCCTCTTGGCATAGGGCAGTTAATTCTTCAGGCTCAGTTACTAGATCCTTAATAATACAAAGACAGCAGTGTTATTAGTGCCCTTTAAGTTGACTCCCTGGGGGGGGGGGGGGCGAAGCCAAGTCACCCTTCCCTGAGAATATTTCTTCTGAAAAGGGTAGTATGTCTTAAATTAGGTGGAAGCATAGAAAGAAAATATACTATTGTTTTAAATTTAGTGCTTTCAAATAAGTTAAAATAGTTCTTAAACTTCAGTTTTTATTTTTTCCATTTAAGAAATAAATTGTTCCTTTTTGAGGTCAAAATTATTTAGATAAAATGACAAAAAAGTCTTCCACTGCTTCAGAAACCCTAAGAATTAATGAATTTGTCAGTTTGAGTACTTAGAATTGTCTGTCTACAAAGATCCTATATATTTTATTAAATGCATATATAAAATAAATAATCCTATACATTTCAATCTAAATCCTATACATTTAAATATGAAAAGCCTATACATTTCATTAATGTCTAGATGGACTAGACAAAAACAATAACAAAAGAAAAGAAAATTCCATTCAGGGAGCTGAAGCCTACTCTAATTTTTTTTTTTTTGGCAGCAAGTTGTCTCTACATACATTTTTCATGAAACTGTATTCTTCTTTCGTTATTTTTTCTGAAGACTTTCCTTGTATGAGCTCAACTGTATTATAATAAGGGCATTATTCTTTAAGTATTCATTCACTGAAATGATTCTTGTGTGAAATCATTTAATTCCAGAAAAAAATAAATATATGGAAAATAAATAGGAAAATAGAGAACTTACTTTTTACTCAGTGGCTTATTAGACATTGAAAAGACTATTCAGAGGATGGAGCCAAGAAGGTGGAAAAGAAGCAGTAACTTTTCCAAGCTCCTTCATAAATTCCATCACTAAAATTTAAAAAGTGAATCTCAATGAATTTTAAGTGACAGAACCCATTGGGAGATGGAGCACTGGTAGAGTCCCAGCCCAGGAAATTGCCCACATAGGTCTGGGCAGGGGAAGCACGGAGCATGCAGAGGCGGTACCAGTGTGGACTTGAGAGAATACTACAGCAGAATGAGAAGAAGCCCCAGCTAGCAGACTCATCTAGCCAAAGGGCAATTCTCACTGCAGGACCTAGGATCTGTCAGAGCTGGGTAAGAGAAAGCACAAGACCCACAGAAGTGACAACAGCTTTTCCAGCCTACAGCTTGGATGTTTAAAAATCACATACCTGATTTTCCAGAAGCCAAGATGGCAAGTAAAACCTAGCTGCTCTGATTATACCTCCCTGGCTCAAAAACCCAGAGATAAATGTTCCAACCAAAGTAAAATCCTGAATTAGTGAAAACAGCCTAAGGTTTGGGAGGCACTGAGGAAGAGTTTTTAACTGAAGCAGCCTCACCTCAGTTGACCATCAGGAGCTCCCAAAGCCCAGAGTGGTGGAGCCAGCAAGCACCAACAACAAAAGCCAAAGTGTGCATTAGCAAAAGAAGGGGAATCTGCAGACACCAGGGCTGTTGGCCACCATATGCTGAGCCTGCCTGAGCTGTAGCCCAGTGCCACAGAGGTAAAAACTCGAAGTAGCCAGACTTCCCCTCCCCCACAGGTTACTCTGTGAACCTGAGGGTAACCCAGGGGAAACACTTAAAGTCCTGGCCTTGGCCTCAATCTAGATACCCAGAGACTACAGCACACAAAGTTAACCAAACCCCTACCTCCAAGGCTGAGAAGTGGGTACATCTGTACCCCAGAAGCAGATACCCAATCTAAAAATTAAAGACATAGGCAATCACAATGGGCAAGAAGAAATCTGTGAAATCAAGAATGATATGAGTCTATTATAGCAAGCAAGAACAATCAAATTCAGAGGACAACATGGACTCTATAATCACATCTGAGACCATAGAAGGAAATATGAACTGGTCTCAAGCCTGAAAAGCATTCTTGGAACAGATTAAGAAAGATTTTAAAAGCCAAATTAGAGAGGTGGAAGAGAAATTCAAATCTATAGTGAACAAGTTGGGAAAAAAATCTCACTGAAGAAGACATATCCTTAAAAAGTAAAATTGGTGAATAGAGACAGGAGTTCCAAAATCGTACCATAGAAAATAACTCCCTGGGGGCGAAGCCAAGATGGCGGAGTAGAAACAGCTCATCCAAGCCACTCTGCCCCAAGATTCCCCCCAAACTAAGTAAAAGGGGACTCTGAACAACTTCTGGAGCCCCAGCACCCACAGAACGATACAGAGAAGTTAACCTCCCACTGAGGACAGCCCAGCAGCCCTGCAGGAAGGACCAGCGCAGTGGCCTGGGAGCTGGCAGTGCTCAGCGCGCAGAGGGCGGGAAGCCTAGCCCAGCCGGAGCTGAGGTCCCCATGAGCCGAGGTTTTAGCCCCAGGGAACCAGGGCCAACAGCCGGCTGGAGGAACCCCAGAAGACCAGTAGCTGTGGTGATTCCAGAATTATCAACATAGACTTGCCTAGGACAAAGTAAGAGGTTAGTGTCCTATGGACTTTGGGACCTGTATTTGGGGAATGCGTCAGCTTCCTCCCCTGGGGGCTAGAAGCCGCTGAGGAGACACTCCATTTTGTAGTTTTCAGAGGCAGCTCCAGCTCCTGGCCTACAATTAATTGTAGGGAGATCCAGCGATCAGTCTTGGGGGGTAATCGCTCTTGCTTTAACCTCCCTTCATCTGGATTGTGTTCTAGGGTAGAAGTTGTGGGTGGGTTTACAGCTTGCCAGAAACAGAAGTTGCCACCCACACGTTCGGGACGAAAATTCCTCTAGCTGGCCTTAAAGCCATAGTGTGGCAACAAGCCCAAAAGTCAAGTAATTAAGCGGCAACATGCCAAGGCAAAGGAAACAGAAAAATGCAACCCTAGACTCCTATTTTGGGGGCATAGAGCAGGAAAAGGACTGTGAGGTCAGAAGTCCTGTTCCAAAAGCCCCAGGGGAAAACATGAGTGGGTTGCAGGCCATAGAGGACCTTAAGAAGGACTTTAAAAATCAAATAAGAAAAGTGGAGGAAAAATTGGAAAGAGAAATGAGAAGGATTCAGGAAAAGTATGAAATGAAGGTCAACAACCTGACTGAGGAAAACAACAACTTAAAAAATAGACTAACTCAAATGGCAAAGGAAGCCCAAAAGGGGAATGAGGAGAAGAATGCCTTAAAAAGTCAAATTTGCCAGATGGAAAAAGAATCTCAAAAGCTCACTGAGGAGATTCATTCCTTCAGAGTTAGACTGGAGCAAATGGAAGCTAGTGACGTTATGAGAAATCAAGATGCTGTTAAACAGATCCAAACAAATGAAAGAATAGAAGGCAATGTGAAACATCTCATGGGAAAAACCACTGACCTGGAAAATAGATCCAGGAGAGACAATTTAAAAATTATTGGACTACCTGAAAGCCATGATCAAAGAAAGAACCTAGAAATCACCCTTCAAGAAATTCTCAAGGAAAACTGCCCTGATGCTTTAGATCCAGAGGGCAAAATAGAGGTTGAAAGAATCCACAGAACACCTCCTGAAAAAGATCCCAAAAAGAAAACTCCCAGGAATATTATAGCCAGGTTCCAGAATCCCCAGATCAAGGAGAAAATACTACAAGCAGCCAGGAAGAAACAATTTCAATATTGTGGAAACACGATCAGAATAGCCCAGCTTCTACACTGAGGGATTGAAGGGCATGGAATATGATATTCCAGAGGGCAAAAGAACTGGGAATGAACCCAAGGGTCACCTACCCAGCAAAACTGAGTATTTTGTTTCAGGGAAAAATATGGTCATTCAGTGGAACAGAGGACTTTCAAGCATTCTTGAGGAAAAAACCAGAATTGAATAGAAAATTTGACATCCAGACACAAGAAGGAAGAGATGCCTAAGAAGGTAATCAGTGAAAAGAAATCAAAAGGAACTTATCAAAGTTGAACTATTTACATTCCTATATGGAAAAGCAATAACGGTGACTGATGATATCTTTCTCACTATGAAAATAATGGAAGAAGGGTGTGTGGTCATATGAGTACATATGTGAATGTGTGTGTAGATGGTTACAGTTATACATGGAGAGAGGGCATAGGTTGAATTTGTTGGGAAGGGAGAATACTCAAGGGATGAAATTATGAGGTGAGAGAGGAAAGTGGCAAGAGGAGATGGGGAGAGACAGGGTAGGGTATAGGATAAATTATCTTATGTAGAAGAAGCAAGGGGAAGTGGTTGTAAGGGGGGGAAGAATAGGAAGTCAAAAAGGCAAAGCCACATTCTCATTGAATTTGGTTCAGGGAGGGAATGATATACATGCTAAATGGGATATCTCAACCTGCAGCAGAATAGGGGGAAGGGGGATGAGAGGTGGGATGATGGATGGGAGGGCATCCTTGGGGGGAGGGGAGGTTGGAAGTACCCACTATAGAAGAGGGACAGGATCATGTAGGGAATGGACCAGGTGGGGGGTGGGATGAGTGGGAGGGAATTATAAGCAGCCTTGTACAATATATCTACTATGACAATGTTTTGCATAGCTAGACATGTACAACATATACTGAATTACTTATCTTCCCAGAGGGAATGGGTGACAAGGGAAGAAGGAAATGGATCTGAAAGTCGAGGTCTTAACATTAAATGTTTCAAATATATATATATATATATATATATGTATATATATAATTATTTATATTAATAATAATTATATATATATAATTATTAATACTCTTTTGCTTATAATTGGGAGATAAGATGTGCAGACATTGGGACACAAAGATTCACCTTCCTCTAATGGAAACGTGGAAGGGGGTATGGGAGAAGGTATGGGAGAGAGCAGATTGGAGGAAGCGATATCTTGTGGGACTGCTATTCTGGGAGGTTCGGTTGGGGAATATCAGGGGGAAATGATTGTAACTCAAAATCTGGCTGAAATGAATGATGTAAAACAGAAGTTAATAAAGTATTTGTTTAATTTAAAAAAAAAAAAGAATGGGCACCATAAAGCAGAGGAAGGCAGAGGGGAGCAGTTCTGGAGCAGCAGATCTCTCTCCCTGAGTCCACAGAGCAAAGTATGAGTTAAAGAGGAAGGTGTCTCCATAGAAGGTTTGCTTTTGATAGTGGCTGCTCACTCAGGTGCCTGGAGCACCAGTAAAAAGCATAGGTTCTGGGTGGGATGGGTAGGAGGAAATTATAAGCAGCCTTGTACAATATATCTACTATGGTAAAGTTTTGCATAGCTAGACATGTACAACATATACTGAATTACTTATCTTCCTCGAGGGAATGGGTGACAAGGGAGGAAGGGAATGGTTCTGAAATTCGAGGTCTTAACATTAAATGTTTCAAATATATATAAATACTATTATTAATACTCTTTTGCTTGCAATGGGGAAATAATATGTGCAGGCATTGGGGCACAGAAATTCACCTTCCTCTAATGGAAAAGTCGAAGGGGGTATGGGAGATGATATGGGAGAGAGCAGATTGGAGGAAGCGATATCTTTGTGGGACTGCTATTCTGGGAGGGTGGGTAGGGGAAAAATTGGGGAAAAATTGTAACTCAAAATCTGGCGGAAATGAATGATGTAAAACAGAAGTTAATAAAGCACTTGTTTAAAAAAAAAGAAAAAAGAAAGAAAATACCACCCTAAAAATGAAAATTGAACATATAGAAAGGAATTTCAAGAACTAACCAAGGAAAATGGTTCACTAAAAAATTAGAATCAGTCAAATTGAAGCTAAGGAATCTATGATGCATTAAGAGTCAGTCAAACAAAACACAAAGATTGAAACAGAAGGAAGTGTAAAATATCTCACTTGAAAAACAACTGACCTAGAAAACAGATCCCAGAGAGACAGATAACCTAAGAATTATTGGTCTACTGGAAAGCCATGAAGAAAAAAGCAGCCTGGACAACATCCTCCAAGAGACTGTCAAAGAAAAGTTCCCTGAGGTAATAGAATGAGAGGGAAAAATAATTATCAAAGAATTCACTGGGCTCCTTCTGAAAGAGATCCCAAATTGAAAACTCCAAGAAACATAGTAGCCAAATCCCAGAATTACAAGGTAAATGACAAAATACTGCAAGCGGCCATGAACAAATAATTCAAATTATCATGGAACTACAGTCAGGATTACACAGGAGCAAGCAGCTTCTACATTAAAGATCAGATGGATAGGAATTTGATATTTCATAAGGCAAAGCACTAGGACTGTAACCAAGGATCAACTGCCCAGCAAAACCGAACATAATCTTTCAGGCAAGGAGATGGTCATTTAATGAAATAAGGGACATTCAGACTTTCCTGATTAAAAAAAACAAAGCTTAAGAGGGACCCCAGAACACCAGCAGCTGTGGTGATCCTGGAATTATCAACACAGATATGCCTAGGAAAAAGTGAGAGGTTAGTGCCCTATGGACTTTGGGACCAGTATTTGGGAATAAGTCAGCTTCTTCCCCTGGGGGCAAGAAGCAGCTGACAAGACATGGCATAGCTGACATTTTGCAGCTTCAGTTGCAGCTTCAGCTCCTGGCCTGCAAACTGTAGAGGGAATCCGGCAATCAGTCTGGGGGATAATCACTCTTGCTTTAACCTCCCTGGATCTGGATTACAGTCTGGGATGGAGGTACTGGGGTTTGTGTCCAGCTTGCCAGAGCTTGTGGAGGCTTCACAGAGGCCAGGAAACTAATACCTCCAGAAGTTGAGAAGACCCCAACATTTGGGATGGAAGCTCCCCTGGCAGGTGGCAGACTCCTACTTTGTCAACAAGCCCAAAATCAAGTAATTAAGTGGCAACATGCCTAGGCAAAGGAAACAAAATAAACAGAAAAATGCAACATCAGACTCCTATTTGGGGGGCAAAGACAATAAAAGCATGGAAGGAAGAGGATTGTGAGGTCAGAACTCCTGGACCAAATGCCCCAAATGAAAATATGAGTGGGTTACAGGCCATAGAGGACCTTAAGAAGGATTTTAAAAACCTAATAAGAGAAGTGGAGGAAAAATTGGGAAGAAAAATGAGAATGATGCAGGTAGAGTATGAAATGAGAGTCAACAACCTGGCTGAGGAAAATAACACTTTAAAAAATTGACTAACTCAAATGGCAAAGGAGGCTCAAAAGAGCAATGAGGAGAAGAATGCCTTAAAAAGCCAAATTTGCCAGATGGAAAAAGAATCTCAAAGGCTCACTGAGGAGACTCATTTCTTCAGAGTTAGACTGGAGCAAATGGAAGCTAGAGAATTTAAGAGAAATAAAGATGATGTTAAATAGATACAAAAAAATTAAAGAATAGCAGGCAATGTGAAATATCTCATGGGAAAAACCACTGACCTGGAAAAGAGATTCAGCAGAGATAATTTAAAAACTATTGGACTGCCTGAAAGCCATTATCAAAGAAAGAACCTAGAAATCATCCTTCAAGAAATTCTCAAGGAAAATTACCCTGATGTTTTAGACCCAGAGGGCAAAATAGATGTTGAAAGAATCTACCAATCACCTCCTGAAAAATATCACAAAAAGAAAACTCTTAGGAATACTATAGCCAGGTTCCAGAATTCCCAGATCAAAGAGAAAATACTACAAGCAGCCAGGAAGAAATAATTTCAACATTGTAGAAACACAATCAGAATAGCACAGGACCTGGCAACTTCTACACTGAGGGATTGAAGGGCATGGCATATGATATACAAGAGGGCAAAGAACCTGGGATTAAAACCAAGAATCACATACCCAGCAAAATTCAGTACTTTGTTTCAGGGGACGATATGGTCATTCAGTGGAATAGGGGACTTTCAAGCATTCTTGAGGAAAATAAAAAACGAGTTAAATAGAAAATTTGACATTGACACACAAGAAGAAAGAGATGCTTGAGAAGGTAATCAGGTACAAGAAATCAAAAGGAACTTATCAAATTTGAACTATTTACATTCCTACATGGAAAAAACAATAGCAGTGACTGATGAAACCTTTCTCAGTATGAAAATAATTTAAGAAGGCTATATGGGAATATGAATACATATGTGAATGTCTGTATATATGTTTACAGGTATACATGAATAGAGGGCACAGGTTGAATTTGTTGGTAAAGGATGATACTTAAGGGCTGAAGTTAAGAGGTGAGAGAAGAAATTGGCAAGAGGAGATGGGGAGAGACAGGGTGAGGTAAACTATCTCATGTAGAAGAGGCAAGGGGAAGTGGTTGCAGGGGAGGGGAAGAACAGGAAGGCAAAAAGACAAAACCATATTCTCATTGAATTTGCCTCAAGGAGAGAACGACATACATACTAAATGGGATATCTCACCCTGTAGGAGAGTATGGGGAAGGGGGATGAGAGGGGGGATGATGGAGGGCAGGGCATTCTGGGGGAAGGGGAGATTGGATGTACCCACTATCGAAGAGGGACAGGATCAAAGTAGGGAATTGACCAGGTGGGGGGTGGGATGGGTGGGGGGAATTATAAGCAGCCTTTTACAATATAACTACTATGGTAATGTTTTGCATTGCTATACATGTACAACACATACTGAAGTGCTTATCTTCCCAGAGGGAATGGGTGACAAGGGAGGAAGGATCTGAAATGGATCTGAACTTCCAGGTTTTAAAATTAAATGTTTCAATATATATATATATATATATATATATATATATATATATACTATTATTAATACTATTTTGCATGTAATTGGGAGATAAGATGTTCAGGCATTGGGGCACAGAGATTCACCTTGCCCTAATGGTAAAGTCGAAGTGGGTATGGGAGAAGATATGGGAGAGAGCAGATTTGATGAGGGGATATATTGTGGGACTGCTATTCTGGGCTTGTGGGTAGGGGAAAATGGGAAAAAATGTAACTCAAAATCTGGGGGAAATGAATTATGTAAAGCAGAAGTTAATAAAGCATTTGTAAAAATTAAAAAAAGAAAAAAAAACAGAGTTCAATGGGAAAATTCAATCTCCAATTACCAGACTCAAGAAAGACATAAAAAGGTAAACAAGGAAAACATACATACATACTCTCTCTCTCTCTCTCTCTCTCTCTCTCTCTCTCTCTCTCTCACACACACACACACACACACACACACACACACACACACACACACAACTTGGGATTCAATAAGAGCAAACTGTTTACATCCCTATATGAGAAGCTGATACCTGTCAATACTGAAATTTACATAATTATTACAACATTTGAAAGGGATATACAAAGAGGGCATAGGAATAAATCAACTAATCTGATTAAAAACAAACTTATTAAGGGGTACAAAGGGATTGTATTGGGAGAAAAGGAAAGGATGAGGCAGAAAATTATAAACTATGCCACTAGAAGAAGCATAAAACAATACTATAGTAGAGGGGAAGGAGGGAGGGAGATGAACATCATGTGAACTTCATTCTCATTGGTTCTAGCTCACAGAGGGATCAACATAATCAGTTAAGTTTAGGTTTCTAATGAGAAAAGACTCAAAAACTCATTATAATAGAGGGAAAGGAGGGAGGGATCAGAACATTGTATGAAATTTACTCTCATCAGTTTGGGTTCAAGGAGGGAATAACACACTCTGTTAAATGAAAAAGCCCATTGTGCAGTACAGGCAGTAGGAGGGCTAGGGGGAGTGTATAAATGGGGTGGTGGTTAGAAAGGAGAGAAATCGTAGTAAGGGGAAATAATGGGTAAAAAAAGGGGGCAC